>OX359271.1:47478487-47898487 GCA_947179155.2 Hedera helix | reverse complement strand
ATATGTAGAAAATGATGTATAACCTCTTAATGAGAAGCTGACTATTATATTTATTTGTGTAGAAAATCATAAAAGTTCATATTTAATATGATTATGATTAGATGTATTTATGAAATTTGAAAAGCGAACAGACATGGGTATCTTATCACTATTAAAATTTTCACACCTATCATTAATGATTAAAAATATATATAATTCAACTAACAATTATCGAGTCAACTCGGTTGTAATTATTAAACACAACTTTTATACTATCAAGTCAACTCGGTTGAATATTATGAATCAACACCGAGTTAACTCGATAATTTTTCAATTAATCGAAACTTGAACTCAAGTCGATTTTTTAAGTATAGGTATTGATTTAACAATAATGCTTTGATAATTAAAAATTAGATACTAATGTTGCGTTTAGATTGAAGGAATGAAATGAATGAATGAATGAAATAATTTTAATGTATTCTAAGTATGTGTTTGATTGTTGGTGAGAGTGAGTGGTGTAATATGATAGTAAAATTATCATACATATCTATTCCATTTGAATGGATCTTATTTCACCACTTCTCATATGGAATAAATATTAAAATGATGGAATGAATTTTCATTCTATTAGAATGGTTTATCTTTCAAAATGTTCATGAGAATACATTGTTTTTTATTTTATTTATTCTTTCATTCCATTCTCTCAGTCCAATACGTATGGCTGTGAGATTGAAAAATTTAGAGGAAGTGAAACCCAATCATATTGAAGGAGCTAAATGGGCCTCCTGCCTCGTTTAGAGCCCAAATTCAATATTTGGACGTTTCTTTTGGGCTCGTCAGAGACTTTTACAAAAAAGACACAAAATTTCAACATGACATCCTGTTTGCTTGGAATACACATCCAGCCTTAATTGTCCCCATTCGATTATTACTAGGCTCAAACAAAGTTTTTACACGAATTTTTAAGTGAATGAGATCGGTTCAGTGATCTCAGTTAGAAATTGAAACCGATTAAATAGTTGAATTTGTCAACTACGTCAAAAGAACAGGCTTGAATCTTGAGAATGAGAATGTCACAATTAATTTTTATACATTTCATCAAAAACATTTAAATTTTAAATTAGCGAAATAAAAAACATTGAGATTGGTACAACAAAAACAACAACATAAGCTTCTTCCTATAGTGAGAGGTTTGGGCTCAGATCTTGTTTAAGCCCAACTCATAAGCACTTTAGTTGATAAAGAAGTTTGGAGTAAGTCATAGTAGTCGATCCATAGGTTGTAATTTCCTTTCCTTGTACTTTACGTCAAGTTCTTTTATTTTAGTCGATCATTTTGCTTCTTAGAATTCATATATTATCCTGAAATTACAAGAGAATATTAGTCATGAGATTATTTTCGTTTAAGACGTGATAATATTATTTATACCAGTTTTGTAAGTTTAAACAAACAGAGCAAGGATAGGAAATTTAAAGAAAATTACAAATTTTCTTATAAATTACATTTTTGTAAGTTTTTTAGTTAAGAAAACTCCGAATAATAATAATAAAAATAATAATAATAATAATAATAATAATAATAATAATAATAATAAAATTAGATCTAATTTTCTTTACAAACTTTCCTAAGCAAAATCATAAGAAAGCTAAGGGATGAAAAATTAGATTAGTAATTTTTTTTAATCCTAAATTGGCATTAACATTAATATATGAAAACAAATTTAAACATTTATATCCTATACATAATGACATTTTCTTAAGTAAACTTACAAACAAAACTTAGACAAATAAATTTCCTCCCATTTCCTATTTTATCATTTCTTCTTATTCCATCCTTTCTTTTACTTAAAAATATATTCTTTACCCCTACAACTTACAAACAATGTTAGAATTTAAAATCAATTACACAGTAATTTCAAATAAAAAATAAAAAATAAAAAAAAATTAGAACGCGTGATATTTTCAATTTCACTAATTTGGTGAGTCTTGTTTGTCTAATATATTCATTAGATATCTTATATACTCTACAAATAATATTTTTTATAGTAATTAAAAAATCATAATTGTTAACATGAGTGCAAATTCAATACATTAGTAAAAATATCACGTTATAATTGTTATAACATGCATTTATATAAATATATATATATACAATAATTTAATCTATATATATATATATATATATATATTAGTGCCTAGCTTATACGAGTTAGTTATCTAATATCATTAATTCTAAGTAGTCACATAAACATATACTTAAATTATCGGATGCACAATTATTGTGAGACGACGTGTAGTTAAAAGATTAGTAGAATGATCTAACAGATTCAGATATCTATTATTGTTAAAAAAAAATGATTTGCATGTGTCTAAGCTTTAGGCGTTTTAAATATCCTTCTTTTTTTAAAATAAGAATTTAATTTAATGTTTTCATTGAATTGATGCCATATCATTTTGGGCATGGTTTCGTGCAATCAAATATTGGCTTCTAAATATCATTGTTGAAGTGATATCTAGTTATTTTGAGACCTTGTGGTCCTCATCGTGATCTTTTTATTTTAAAATTTATTATTAATAATTTTTTTTGTAATTTAAAAGTTATTATTAAGAATTTTTTGTAATTCCAAATATTTTATAGAATAAAATATGTTGAACTTATCTACAACCAGAGTACATGACATATACTGTATGTGTAAAAAATTAAAAATTAAAAATTAAAATGTTACAATTAAAAGATAGGGGTGAGAGATGGTAAAATTGAGAAAAAGTGAATAAAAAATCTATGTAAAGAAAATTAAAAAAAAAAAAACTACATAATTTTATTTATACTAAATCAAGTGTCAACTTTTTTCTCTCACCTCATACTACTAAAGATAAGAATACCTCATACTACTAAAGATAAGAATATCCCCACTTCCGTTTTAGAGCCGAACGAAATGGCCCGCTAAAATTAAGGCTGTAAGAGCTCTATTATATGCGGTCAATCACGGACCCAAAAGGTTGGAAGAGTGATGTCACCGTTGTCATTATATATATATATATATATATATATATATATATATATGAGATGATCTAAAATAAATATTTGTTATATATAATGTATCAGAAAATGCATTTGACACAATTGAAATAACGATCCAACGGTTTCAATATAATTTCGACCGCTGTTATTTTAATTATTTCGCTTTTAAGTTGAGGTTTGTTTTGTTCACATTTATATATTTGTTTTTGAGGTTTTTTTAACATGTATCTTAAGGACATATGTTAAGAACATAAAATAAGATATGTGATTCACTAAATATTATTTATTTATACATTTATATTAAATTTAATGTATAAAAAAATAATATATTAATAGACCCTATATATTAAATTTAATATAAATACATAAATAAATAATATTTAATAAATTTTATTTTTTATTTTTTATTCTTAAGACACATGTTAAAAAGACACTTTATTTTTAATGACAATAGCAACACTGACACGATCTCCCAAAGTACTGGGTCCGCTACCGGTCATACTATGAATTAGCTGGTCAAGATTTATAGACCACAAGTTTGGTTGGATTTAGAATTCAAATCGTGGACTCTTTGCGACCTCGCCATGAAATTGCCCGACCATTGGTTATATTATATTCACTTTAAATTCCGAATGGATAAGAAATTTAATGATGACATCTGCACACGTTATATTAATCAATCATTGCCGCATATACGATGATACATGTTTTTTTAAAGTAAACCTTCAAATAAATTTAAAACAAACCTAAAGAAAACCAATTTTAATTTCTACATACTCCTCCTATGATTAATTTTAGGTTATAGTAGGATTAAAATGTTATATTATAATATAGAATATAGATAGCTGCACACCCAAAAGTTAGAAAGTGACTAATTTATCTTTATTCTTGTATTTTGAGATTCTAATTTATATATACCTATGTTATCCTTGAGTCTCTTACACACAATAATTAACAGATTAAAAAACAAAGCTTAAAATTTGTTTATAATTTCTTTAAATAAGAAATAGTTGGTAATTTTTTAAATTTAAATTATAACAACATAAACACCTACGGTGCGTGTGACAAAAAGTATTGTATAATTAAAATTTAATGTTATTTATAAATAATATTACTTAAAAGTAAAAATAAACATTAAAAAATTGTAATCAAAGATGGAAATATAATTATAATAAGAAAGAATTGTGGCAATCCAGTGAAGTGTAAAATAATAGGAAAAAGACAACAAACTATTTAATCTGCCATCAAGATGAGGTTATTTTTAAAATAAAAATAAATAGCAATTGTTTTTTATTTAAAAAATTATAAATAATTAATAATTGTAAATTCAAGTTTTGTTTTATCCCGTACTTATTCTGTGTAATAGGTTGAAGGGTAAAGTGGATAAATTATAATTAAATAAATTGATGTCTTATTTATTAAAGATAAATTAGTCACCTTCCTTCTCATCTTAGAGTATGCAGCTATAAGATTAGAATATGCATATGTTAGTATCCTTACTTTATTATTTCAATCAACACCTCAAAATCCCATCATATTTTTCACTTACATAAATTAAAATTGAGGGTGTCATAAGACTTCAAACCGCATGTCAAATAGCAATTAAACAATAAGTTGCACTTCAATTACATCTCCCAAAACATTATCGATCAAAACCATAAATAAAAGCCCAAAATTACATAAGTTCCTTGATATCATTGGCTATGTTTTGCGCATCCATTGCAGCTCCATAGAAGCCTCTCCCTGCCAATCCCACGCAGTATAATCCATTTTCTCCCTTCCAATGGTTTGGACAATTTCGTTTTGAAAACCCATCATCGTTAAGAAGCCAATTGTCATTCTGTCCAATCAAAATAACTTTATTTACCCAAAATAATGTCGTAACTTTTCATGTCTAAATGACCCATTTCTCATGTTGTACTCGTAATATAATTTATTTATTAGATTTTTTCAGGATAACTAAAATTAATAATCCTATGAAAAGTCTAGGGTTTTGAATTCTTTAATACTACTAGCATTTTTATAATATTTATATATCAAACTAATCATAGTGTTTGGAAAAGCAAAAGATATTTATTATTGTAAAAAAATATAAATAATATATATATATATATATGGGTGATTCATGACAAATATTTACTAAGTATCAAAAATGGGTAAACACCATCAAATGCATTGATTTTTATAACGAACGAGCGAGATTAAAAAAAAAAAAAAATCGGCGTTTGTTACTAATAGCAGCGGATGACCACTACAATTACTAGCGGACGATGACCAATTATTGTCCGCTACTATTAGTAGCGGACAATTTAGTAGTCCGCTATTAATAGTAGCGGACGACGAATTTTAAGTATTTAATTTTAATCGTTGATCCTTATAATGAATGGTATGAACGATATTTGTCCTATATTACTTCATAATAAATACATACTATAGATGGAGCCCATATATATATATATATATATATATATATATATATAGTTAATTAGTTAGTTAGTTAATAAGATAGAGATGAATATGTACCTTAAGCCACTTCTTGGTTGACCTAGTGAATCCCGTGGCAAAAACAATGGAATCAAAGGGACGTGACTTGCCGTCCTCAAAGAATACTTCCCTCTCGCTTATGCTTCTTAGTCCCGGCAAGACCTAATAAATATAATATTAGTCGCAATAATTGCTTCACTTGTATAGGAAACTAGTTGTATATAATTAAAATCACGACATGAATAGACACTCTTCTCAAGTGTACTAATAATTAAGTAATTCTTCCAATTATTTATTCCTAAATCATCAGCAAGTACATCTTTTCTTTTTCCATTTCCTAAAATTTTTCTACTAGTGAAGTTTTATTTGATTTTTAATATGTTTCACCTAAAAGTTTTATTTTCTTAATATATATCAAATTAGAATTATAATACTAAAAATTAAACGTCACTAAACTTGGACTATCATTTTGAGATGAAAGTATAGTAATTTATTCTTCATAAACAAGTCATCTGAGTAATTTTCTTTTGAAATATTATCAGTAACCGTCCTCTTAAATGTATCCCCTGATCATTTATTTATTCACACAATTTAATCATCCATTTATCTCATGAATATAAATTAAATATATAAAAAGGTAGAAAACTAATTGCAAATAATTATCTGAAAATAAATACCTGAATCTCACCAGCCTTGATCTTATTGCAGGTACCAACATCAATAATTGGATATTTACCATACTTGGCTTTCAAAGCAAAGGGCCCTTCTTGTGGCCTTTGAATCCCATATTTGCCCAAATCTCCATACCATAATTTACTAAGCAACACCGTCAACGAGTCCACCAGGTTGAAAGGAAAATACTTCGCCAACATCGGCGCAAAATGAATAATTTCTCTTGATAGAACATGAGTCTACATACATCAACTAATCACCAACATGAGTCTACATACATCAACTAATCACCAAATAAACCTTATATAATATGAATACATATGTTTCATGTATATATATATGGAGTATATATTAATCATGCTTGTAACAAAAAATTGTGTAAAAAGTGTCGATTTTATAATAAAAAAGAGTCATACTATATCTTGCAACAAAATATTACAATTTTTGATGCGATCAAATACAATAACACACTATATAAATAAAAAAAGATACATGATTAATTTATAAATTGTCTACTAAAAATAAAAGTCACAACTTTTTAATAAATTATTTTTTGTAATCAAATTTAACTTTGTATTAGACCTCATCTAAAATTTATTTTAACGAGGTATCACAATTCTGTTGGTGCTCCTCAAAAATTTTATTATACCATCAGTGCAAGTGTATTGTATGCTATTAAAAAAATATTACTTATTTTGGATAAAATAAAAGGAGTAAGAAAAGAAATTACCGGGCTTCTAACCGCCATGGAAACTTTTGCACCATAATTGGCAAGATCCAAAGCAATCTCCATACCAGAATTTCCACACCCAACTACCAACACACGTTTGTTCTCATAAATATCTCCACGTTTATACTGAGTTGAGTGAATAACATCCCCCATAAACTTGCTTAACCCTTCAACTTCCGGCGTATAAGCATCGCTAGTTTCTCCGGTGGCCACCACCAAAAACTTACAGGAATATTCCTCGGTCTCACCGGAGGTAGCATTCGTGGCCTTAACATTCCATTTCTTGGCGGTTTCGTCGTAAACTGCTGACACAACTGACCTTTGGTACAGAGGGTTGATGTTAAAATGAGAAACATAATCATCCAAATATTGCAAGAATTCTCTTTTGGGCACATATTTGGGATAAGTGGTGGGAAATGACATGTGGGGAAGTTCACAATATTGCTTAGCTAGGTGAAGGTGAAGGCGATCATATGTTTTTTTCTTCCATAATGAAGCATAACAATCTTCTCTTTCAAGAATTATGTAAGGGATTGAAAGGCATGCTGCTGTTGCAAGTCCTGAAGAGCCCGCTCCCACTATGATTACTGGAATCTCCATGAGAGACCGGAGAGAGAGAAACAGAAGATAGAGAAGAAGATAGAGAAGGTGTGGATATGAAGTTGTGAACATGTTAAACGGGGGAATACTACATATACAAGTGATAAAATTAAACACTACATCTATTTTAATAATTAAAATTTTAAATTTGACACGAAAAATTCATCTTAATCATTAACATATAAAGCCTGACATAAATTTTAATGTCAATCTTTATTATTTATTAATTAAAATATATTTTATTATTCATTTTATAACAAGATGTTATGTACATATACTTCCCCGTTTAATATATGCATCCCATCCATCAATGGAATGGAAACTTCAATTAGATTTTTGAAGGAGTTGGTCCATTAGAGGCCACGTGTAAGAAAATGATTTTGCCAGAAAAAAATGAAAAAAAATTGAAATAATTATTCCGTGGCACTTTACTATACTTCCTTCATCCTGTTTTGATCGTGGCAACCATTTTCACCTTTATTTTATTCTACTCTTATTAATAAGATCGAAAGAATATTTAGAAAAAAATCAATTAATTAGAACTTTATTACACTTGCATTTGATTTTTTTCAGAGCTCGCATTATGATGAGAAATTATAAATATGTAAAAGTAATAATCAAAATCCACTTTGTCATTGAGAATTACAATAACTCGCACAATTAATTTGAAAATTACAATAATTTAACAGAAAAGAGGAATGCAAGTATCACCCAAAGGATCGAGGAATTCAAGCCTAAAATAAAAAAAGAAATGACAAGGTGACATATTGTCGGTGCATGGCACTAATAGAATCGAGTCGCATACCCAAATGTCCTAGACTTATATATGACTTAATATCAAATACTTAGACGATGTTTATTTATAAAGAAAATACTTTAAATTGAAAAAATTTAGGTAGCGAAATGATATTAGAAAAAATAAAATCATTTCACGCACTCCGCTATCTTAGTTAGCGGATAAGAAAAAGAATTTGCCACAACAAATATTTGTTATGAATCATCTCCCTATATATATATATATATATATATATATATATATATATATATATATATATTTACTCTAATAATATCACACAAAAAATTTGAAAATATTATTCCATGAATCACACTCTACGTACTCGTCAGTTTTCCTATTTAGGTTATAAAGGAAGCATGAAATGATGAAAATGAATGTGAAACACTGAAACATGCATGCTATGTTGGTTTGACGCTGTTATACGCATCCATTATTATTCAGTTCAATAATTGTTCTCAAATGATTTCCATAATTACCCATGTTTTCTTCTTTTCTTCTGTTTAGTTAATTAGGACAAGCTAGAAGAAGTAAACTATATGTGTGTGTGTGTGTGTGTGTGTGTGTGTGTGTGTGCAGGAGTATATATGTTTCTTTTTTACCAAGCAAAGTTACATGATTTCATCATTTCTCAATCAAATGGGTGGTCGTTCAATCTGGTCTCAAGTCAAGACATTCAATCAGCAATTTCAAGGAAGTTGCAACGACATTAAAGGAAGTATCTCTGTTGATGTATGCATGATGTACGTATTTCTAAACTATTATTCTACTTAAATATATCTATAATTAGCTAGAATGCTTCCGATGCAAGTGATAAAAAAATTATCCATGTGCTGATTTTTCCTTCTTCTTTTTTTTAGTTGCATATACGAATGATTAAACTAATTCCCTTAACCTTTTGAGACTTAACAAAATAAGATTTCATTTCTTTTTCATGGCATAATCCGATATATAGTAAGGCCGCCGGCCACAAATTTTATCAGACCTTTCATTTGAGGAAATTAAGATCAAACTAATTCCCCTAACCTTTTGACTTATAACTAATTAAAATAAGATTTTATTTTTCATGGCATGCCATCATCAGTTCTCTACATCAAATACTTAAGCCGTCAGTCACCTATTAATTTTATCAAACCTTTCATTTTAAGGATCGAAAAAACAACATAATAATTCATCTAATAATTATCGAGTCAACTCGGTTGTAATTTTTAAACACAACGTTTATACAACCAAGTCAACTCGATTGAATATTATGAACCACTGCCTAGTTAATTCAATAGCTTTTCAATTAATTGAAACTTGAACTCAAGTCAATTTTTTAAGTATAGTTATTTGATTTAACAATAATGCTTTGATAATTAAAAATTGAATACTAAAAGTATACTAAATGATATGTATGGTTGAGACTTGAGGAAGTGAAACCCAATCAGATTGGAGGAGCTAAATGGGCCTTATGCTCCGAATTTTGAGAATGAGAATGTCGCAATTAATTTTTATACATTTCAAGAAAACGTTTAAATTTTAAATTAGCCAAATAAAAAACATTGAGATTGGTGTAACAAAAACAGCATAAGCTTCTTCCCATGGTGAAGGTTGGGGCTCAGGTCTTGTGTATGCCCAACTCCGAAGCACTTTAGTTGATCAAGAAGATTGGAGCAAAAGTCATAGTAGTCAATCATAGGTTGTAATTCCCTTTCCCCGTGTTAGTCGATCATTTTGCTTCTTAGAATTCATATACCCTGAAATCAAAAGAGAATATTAGTCATGAAGATTATTTTCGTTTAAGATGTGATAAGATTATTTATACCAATTTAAACAGAGGAAGGATAGGAAATTTAAGGAAAATTACAAATTTTCTTATAAATTACTTTTTTTTGTAAGTTTTTTTAGTTAAGAAAACTCCGGAAAAGTTACAAAAAATTAGATCCAATTTTCCTTACAAACTTTCCTAAGCAAGACCATAAGAAAACTAAGAATTAAAAAATTAGATTAGTAAACAATTTATTCCTAAATTGGCCTTAACATTAATATATGAAAAACAAATTTGAACATTTATATCCTATACATAATGACACTTTGTTAAGCAAACTTACAAACAAAACTTAGAAAAATAAATTTTCTCTCATTTCCTTTTTTGTCATTTCTTCTACTTAAAAATACATTCTTTACCTCAATAACTTACAAACAATGTTAAAATTTAAAATCAATTACACAACAATTTCATACAGAAAAACGAAAAAAATAAGAACATACAATATACCCAATTTCACTAATTTGGCTAGTCTTATTTGTCTGATGTATTCATTAGATATCTCACATATCAAACAATATTTTTATAATAACTAAAAATTCTACCTGCTATAATATTGGCTCAAATTCAATATATTAATAAAACTCAAGATCGAGTTACTAATAAATCTCTAAACTCAATTATACTTAGCGCTTGACTCTCCTTTACAATCTCTACTAGTTCATCAACGAGTTAAGAAGCCGCTCGCTCACCGACGAGTTAGGCAACCGCTCGTTTATTGGAGAATGTCCTGACTACTCTGTCGTAGTGGCCATTAATCGAATTCGTAAAAATATAAATTAATTTCAATGTTCTCACACTTTCTTGATACTCACCTCAAATAAATACCACTGAAATTTAGCCAAATTAACTATTTTAATTAAGAAGTCTGCGATTAATAATACTATGTCAACCTTTTTTCATCGATCTCTCTCTAATAAATGACAGTGAGCCAATCCCAACAAACGAGATTTAAATTTCATTTACCTATTTACAGGAGCATCCCAACAAACAGAAAAAAGAATTTCACGGACAATATCCGGAATAATTATTAACAAAAAATAAGAAGTAGGGAAAAAGAGACGAGCAACAGTTTGATCACCATGTGTTTCTACAATACCAATCAAACAATAAAATATCAATTTTGTCAAAAAAATTAGATTTTTTTTTTATTTGTATATAAAATAAATAAATGTAATTCTCTCATTTGAGTTTAAAATAAAATAAAGTAAGATCATATTTATTTATTTTATATATAAATAAAATAAATAAATAAATAAATAAGTAAATATAAAAGGACTCTTGCCAATATGCCTAGCTGTTTTCATCAGAATCACACCCCCAATCACCTTTTGCCACACCTCTCATTGTAACCCCACCGTCACTTCTTTCCGCTGCTGCTCAATTTCTTTCTTTTAACCCCTTCAATCATTCCGTCGTCACTCACTCCCATATTACTCCTCCATTCTCTCTCTCTCTAAAATATACACATTTATTAGACTTATTATTTCTTAATAACATCATTTAATGGCTACTAAATGGTCAATTAATCTCTTGCCATTGCTAATTGTTTCAATGGCTTCATTAGCTTCATCTCAAGTACCCATTTCTGTAATTTCAGCAGCTCCTTCAGTCCTGCCATTTGAGGCTCCTCTATCTTCCCCTCCAGCTCCAAGCCCAACTCTTTCTCCAGATATTAGTCCTCTGTTTCCTTCACCAGCTGGGCCTTCTCCAGCTGAATCCTCACATCCCATCATTCCCTCCAGCCAAAGCCCTCCAAACCCAGATGAAGTGTTTGCCCCTGGGCCCATTGCTTTTTCGCCAAATGGGTTTTTGCCTAATGCCTCAGCATTCAGTATGGCATTTGGGTCTTTAAGCTCAGTGATGCTACTTCTGGGGTTGAAGCTTTATTTATGATATTTAGAGGTATTTTATTGGTGGACAGTTACAATTATTATGGATTCAACTTTTATTTTCTCACTCTTTCAAGTATATTATATGTTACTTTTCATGGTGATTGAGGTGTATGACATTGTATTATGTACTCGCTCCGTTTCAAATTATTTAACTTTTAAAAGTTAATTTAATATATTTTTAAAGTCAAAATAAAATTGAGTCATTAAAAATTATGAAACAATAAAATTTAAAATGAATAATATCTTTTAGATAGTTTATAATATTTTTATTGTATTAATTAAAATTTTATATCAATTTTGAGTTTAAAAATCTCTTAAGTTGACTTTAAAAAATAAATAATATGAAACAGAGGAAGTGTATTATTCATAATGTTCAACCACAAAGTTATTATTTTCTTGCAGACATTCCTCATTTTCTGTTTCCTAATTTTATTTACTTGCATTTTTCTGATTCAGACACAGGACAGATTGTAGTTTTATTTCTTGATTATGTATTGCTAGTGTATTCCTAATTATTATGATGAATCAGTGTGGTTTAATTACTGTGTTAAAAGGAACAACGAAAAAAAGAACTGAGCTTGTGGTCTAAGCCAAACCAAGAACAGAAACAGAGTGCAGGGTAAATAAACAGGATACACAAATTGAAAATGTTATCGTATAATATCTTTCCAAGGAAAACATGCATTAATCACGAATAAGATGAATAAATAAACGAAACCAGATTAAAATCATTTTTTACAAAATGAATAAATTTGAACCCAGACAACTTGTACTCGGAAAAGCAAACCGACCTACATACTATCTATGAAGACAACCTGGGGAGATTGAAACACCATAACATTCATCTAAAAAGAACATGAATCAGCAAATTATGGAGAATTATATTTATATTACTACGTTCAAATGGCGTACTTCTACATAAGTATGGTATGGTATGGTATGGTATGTTACTATATTATGCCCCATATATTACTTGCTAGCAATTAGTTCTAGAGAGCAAGCAGCACTTTTCTGCGGTTTTGGTGACCCAATGAACAATTTCCCCCAAAACACCTCCTTAAATTTGTTTAACTCAAGGGGGCTCTGTTTCTTGGGAGTCTCTTTAGCAGCAACCATCTTTCTGAGCTTCACATTATCTTCCTTAAGCATGTCCACGGCAAAACTGAGCTGTCTTATGGCTTCCTTTTTTTCCCCATCTTTCTGAACTAGCTGCTCCTGTTGTAGTTTGTTTTCTTCTTTGAGTTTATCTATTTCTTCTTTCAACTTCATCACTTCATTGTTGTCAATCTCACTCAAAACTTCTTCTTCTTCCCCTACTTCGTTGAATTTAGATTCTTCCTCTTGTTCTGGATCATCCACCTCGGACTCACCAGACTCCTCAGGCTCATAGGTCTCCGAATAGCTGTCATAGGATCTTTCAATGGAGCTCATTAACTTGTCAGCTCTGTGTTTAGTGAAGGATAAAGGAGATGCCCATGTAGTTAAGAAGCGACTTCCAGAGTCCGGTTTGACTTGATCATATCGCTCAGCCAATGAACGGTGGGATCGATAAAATTCCTCAACCATGGTAATAAGTTCTGGTCGCTTCTTGTAATACATCTCTGCACGTTGGGCAAAGGAATCTGCATCTTCTTCAATTAGTTTTAGGATTGCCTTTGTCTTCTCATCCAGATCTGCCAAGGTTGGTATAGTCAGGAAGCTTGAATAAGTGCATAACCTCTCAGAGAAGAGTAATTAATCGTACATAATTTTACGAAGAAAAGAAACCAATAATTTTACAAATAGAGTTAAACAAATAGCTAGTTGCAAGAGTTTGATAAATTTATATGGTCTTAATAATATGCAATTTCATAAGTAGACACTCTGTTTAGTCAAGTTACCTGTGGACGCACTATAATGACAAAAGATATTTGATGAATCAATGACGAGGCCCCATGCAGGAATTAGAACTTACAAGACAAAAAACATACTTTGGTCTGTCTCATAAAAGCAATCACATTGTCTGCATAAGATACCTACTTTTGATGCTTAAACTAGATTTAATATGGGTCCAGTACATTATTAGACTACTAAAAGATACTTTATAGTGTTAAAACAAAGGATGTTCGTAAAACTTTTGAAGACTATCTTTAGAATGTGAAAATTTTGCACAATACTGATGGACCACATCCAATGGCCATTAATCATTACACCAATTAACACGGAAAGCCAATAATCATTAAATCACTTAGCATTCCATAATCCCCTTTTAATCATCAGGTAATTAGTTATTTATCACCTCTAAAAAACAGTACCAAGGATATAACTCTTCTATTTTTAACTCATTTGTAATGGGAAACAATACCGAGAAGATAAGATAGGAATACTCTACATAGAGTTGGGAAGAGGTCCCAATTCATTCCAGAGCTTCAGATTCAATTTCTTGTCCACCACTTCATGATGCTTTTAGACCCCTCCACCAGCATAAATTTATCATATTGATTATACATGCAAAGGTAGTATTAGCAGTACTGAATGTAAATTTTCGAGTAAAATCAGAAAGTTGTGGGCCTATCTTCCAAAAACATGTATTGTCTGATCCAATAGCAGGCACCACACAACATTAAAGGGGCACCCTATTGTATTGGTGTCCCTTAACAAGTACCTTCCACTTAAATGGGTCAATGTCATTAACAATATTTTGTGGGGCTAGAGGCTAGTGCTTGTGACACAATTTACTACTTAGACACCTCTTATATGTTAAATAATGGCGCACAAAGTAGACCTGTAGTTTCAGAGATAACCCTGTACTCCCGAGTATGAAACACGATTTACAACACTTCATTTCTTTTCTTTTCCTTTCTATCCTTTTTCACTTTGTCTCGTTCCTTTTTCTTTTTCTTTTACTTTTAGGTTCCTAATTTAAAATTTGAGTTCCAAACCCCGTATCGCTCCTATACATATTGTAATACAGGGAGTTTACATGCCAAGCATTAATGTTATGGTATATCGACAGATTGAGTAATGATTTGTCTCTTTTAAATTTCAAGAAGACCAATTTTTACATATCCGTTCTTTCTTTATTTTAGAAATTACCATCATAAAGTTTTCTCCTTTAATCACTTGGTATGACTACAGCAATCCTCAAAATTAATTAATTACCCGAATCATGCTATATATTCACCTAATGACAAAGAAGCAATTTTCCGAGTCGTAGATTATTTATAATGAATGCTTATGTGAGTTTGTCATATGAGAGACAGAACCTACATTAGTAGTATGGGATACCGGTGTAGGGTTGATATAGGCTTGAACCTCTCCTCTTGGACAGCTAGCTTTTGAAGAAGAAATAAGGAGCTAGAGCCTATATCGCAACATTTGGCATCAGAATAGACAATCCGTGGAATTATCGGCTAAGAGAAAAGGGTTACCTAGAAGTTGGATTAAGCAGAAAGGAGGTTGAATTAAGTGGAAAAGGCTATCTAGATGCCGGATTAAAATATTGATAGGCGCAAAAGCATTGGGTCAGTGTCGCTAGAGTGAAGTCGCCGTGAATACTAATAGATGCAAGGCACCGGGTCAATGTAGTTAGAGTTAAAGCCGCCGTGGACGTCGGTAAGGAAGCGTGGTGGAATATTATGAATGCCTATGTGAGCTTGTCATATGAGGGACAGATCCCACATTGGTAGAACTTGGGACAAAGAAAAAACTAGTAATTATTCAAAAATGAGAGAATCTGCGCAAATCAACTAAATCAAGATAAGCTAAAGTCCTGCTGAGTGGATCTAGTTTTATTAGGCACTTGAAAGCCAGAGCGTAAGCTCACTAAACAGTTTCAGGAAAAATATAATTAAAACTCCAACGGTTGGAAAAAAGTAATAATTAAAACCATACAACCGAACAATAATAGGCCACAAAAAATTCATTCCCCAAATTGCTCGCATGAAAATTGATCAAAGTACAACTAAAACAAGCCCCAACAGTAAAAACACAATCAAGAACATAAACGGAGGTGTTTAAAATATTAATGGGTCGTACATGTTACCTGAAAGGATAGATTGAAGCCATGGGGATCGTGTTGGTTTGATGGTGTTGTTGTGACTTTCAACCCACCACCACTTGTTCTTGGTCTCCACCATCTTCTTTTTCCTACCACCCATCATCAATCAATTAATGTTCCAAGAATCAAACAAGAAAACGAACAAATCCAAAATCACAATACAATAAACTGCAAAATCACAAACATAAGAGTAAATAAACCTCATCTCTAAAGTATCCCCAATCAAAAAAAATGCTACAATACAACAACCATCAACGAAATTCCATGGAAAAGGAGGGGTATTTTGGTCAATAACAGGGCTTAAATCACATAGAAGCGCCAAAGAAACGGAACAGTAATTCGAAAAATTAAGACTTCTAGTTCTAGCCCTAACTCTTACGAAGCCAACAACATATGAATGAAAGAATATTTTCTCTCCTCCATCTAAGATCAACAGATATATATAGATATATGAATGTGTAGAGAGAAGGAGGAACAGAGCACATATATATATATATATATATACCTTGTATCAAATAATATGTCTTCTTCTTTCCCTCTAATTCCAATTCGACTGCAGTAGAACTAGTAACAAGCAGAGACAACGCCAATGGTGAAATCGGCCGTCTCCCTCTCTCCTTTACTCTCTCCTGAAGAGTGTGCAAGTAGTATAATTTTAAACACTAAAAAAAGCGCCTCGAGAATAGAGATTTTGTCTCCTCCTTGAATTGACCTTTTGGATTTTGCCCCCTGTTACTACTATTCACCACGCAACTACACACGCTAGATTTCCGGATTTATTTATAAAGGACTCTCACATTTACATTTTTAGCCCTTGCTTTATTTGACAAATATAGAAGGCAATTTCAATATTTATGGATTTCCAATATATCCAGAGGGAGGAGCGTATTTGACTTGGGCTTAAAAAAGGGAAAATATTCAAAATTCCATGCAACGGTCGGAAAATCCATTGACAAACAAAGGATAGGTCATGCCCCCTCCTAATCTCTCTCCAACCCCACCGCCAAAAATATATATATATTCCCTCCTTTCCTTTTTTTTTATTATATACGACGTTTGACACATAATTATGTTTATTAATTTTTTATATTATTATTAAATAATTAATATATATTTAAAATTTGTCGATAAATTTTTAGCATAGTGATTAAAAGTAAGATATCTCATATTTGATTCTTACTTTGATTGAATTTATTTTTAAGCTTTAAAAAAAATTGGTTTAAAATTTTATTATTACTTATGCACTAATTAATTATTATTTCACTTTCTCTCAGTCTCAATTACTCTATCTTGATGAGATTTTTTAGAAACAAAGTAAAAAATAAATTTATTTTTTTTATTAAATATATATAAAACGTCTTATATCATGGAAAAAATTTATTCTAAAACGACATATATAATAAAAATAAGGAAGTTGTTAGTTATAGTAATAAATTTATGTATATATTAAATTTTGATTCATCGAGTCAAAAAAAATTTTAATTTATGTGGATATATGAGATAAAAATGAGTAAATAAATTGATATTTATCGAGTACAATTTCACGTTAATTGTCATCCACATTCGGCATGAAATTATTCACCATGTAAGTCATTTTCAACCCAAAAAAAAAAAGAATGATAAATCAAATCTCGACAACCAATTTATAAAATTTAAAATTAATGTGATTTATGTAAATTTGAATGCAACATGTACTATAATTATTAGTATTTGTTCAGATAATTACCCTTCTCTAAGCTAAAATCATACAAGTTATCATGAATTCTTAGAATCTGGTAAATTAATTTTAAAATAATAACATAAGAATCATTTTGTGAAATGTGAAAGTTAGTGTGACCCCACATCGTAGTCACAAATGGATTTATATAAGCAATAGAATATGAGCATATCTGCTAGATAATATTACTTTGTTTTTTTGTGATAATATAAAGGATTATTCATACCAAGTCATGATAATTTTTCTCAATGTGTCCTTTCTCCAACATTTTTTTTTTTTTGGCAGTAGATCCCCACCCGGCTCATGGGACTTCAGCTGGCCCGGATATTGTAAAGGCAATGAAGAAAGGGTAAACTAATTATACAAACACACATACTCACTACAGAGAAAAATCCCTATTGGAACCCTTGCATTCAAGCACAATATTACCAGAACATTTTTTTCCCTAATATTTATTAGAACGATTTAACAATCTAAGGCATTTAGTTACACATAGGAAAATCTTACAGCAATATATGACACTGTCAAGGCTATTGAGGGTCAGTTAAGTATATATTTCTCGCGTATGTACATATGAGGTGTCAGGTGCCAAAACCAGTAAGCATCCCTCATCGATAAAATAGTACTTTCATACATTAAACACCATCCCGAATGGCTTTTTTATGTGCAGTATAAAAGCATCCCTACAAGATAACTGGATGTAAGTAGCCAAAGAACTTGCAGGGTGGAATTCTTGGCATGGCATTGTATTACCTGTCAATGAAATTAATGGACACCATTTTCCGTCGGTGAAGCAGGAACATGTGGAACAAATCCCCTTCCTCCAAACAGGGGACGCATGTAGGTATCATCAAATTTTCTCCAGTACCGGTGGACAGTGTGAGTCGGAGTGCTTAGGAGCATGCGCAGGCTTGGTGGCCGGTGAACATTGTTATCACCTGTGTCAGATTCTGGATCTTGACTACTATCAAGAAGCGGCAGCGTGGAAGACTTTGGACTAGATGGTACAGATATGTGGTTGGGAAGTGATGATGGAGGCATCAGGAGTCTTACAAGCGGTTTTGTCATCAATCCGAAAACCTAAAGAAATAATAGATCAGTAAGTACTACAAGAATTGCAAGCGTGAAAGAGAAAAAGACATTCTTACTCTAAAATAACAATTTCAATGACAAAAATAATAAAGAAAAGAATTTCTTAGTAATAATAAAAAAAAAAAGATATCCAACATTCTGCCAGCATCATCCTTAGGCTTTTGACTTGAAATGAGTCCCTGATGAAGCTTCTTTATTATTTCCTCTGATAAGTAGGCTTGTCTTGTACTTTAATAGGTGCAAACAAAACTAAGGTATATAAATGCCAATGTGTAGGCGGAGACTTGGGCAACCATTTAATCTTGTGACTCAAACTATGTATGGGTAGTTAAGCACTCACTATATTACACAAGTGATCGGGTGTATGCATAATTCCTTATATAGGATGGGCAATAATGAACTGCAGTACAACTCGTGACTGACCCCAATGTTGTGTTTGTGAGTTCTATTTCAGAGAAAAGGGAAGGGAGAGAGAAGTTAAGATGCTTTCTTTCTAAAATTGGAAAGAAAGCGTTCAACTTTCCCTTCCCAGCTCTTTCCTTCCCCCCAAAATAAACCTTACAAACACAGCATAAGTGCATGATAGATGATACTCTCTCTTTTTTTTGTTCCTTTCTCCCCCCAAAAGGACAGAGCTAAAAGAATTCAGTATATATGTGGGCATATGTGAAGGGTGAATAAGTTAATAACTAGGAAGGTATTAACTTTAATAGCCTACCTTGAAAACAAATTACCATCTGAACACAAGAACATGGCTCGGCAATTAAGCATGTAGCCACAAAGTGAATACAATTGACAGATAAAGCGAGAAGAGCAGAAGGAATTGATACATTACAATATATTAAACAATAAATACAGGCCTTCAGCAACCCACATGTTATTGATATGAAAAGGTTTACTTCAAATGTGCTCATTACCATTGTACTGAAAAGAACAACAGTGATGGTGCTGGTTATCATAATCGCATTCACTGGCTGTTGGGTGTGGCCAGACCTTGTAAACTGCAAATGTTCAAAGCCAGGCTTCATTTAACAATATCACGACAAAAAACACTTGTAAAGTGAAATATTGTGTGCAATTAAAGATTCATCCAGACGATGAGTATGACATAGATGTGTGTGCCTGCATGTGTGAATGTGAGTGTGCGCGTGTATGGGATATAGAAGGGTCCATATCGGCAGTTTGGTCCCCTTGTGTCACATAAAATATATTAGCAACTTTTCCATCCTTGCCATTGTTAAAATGTACCCTTTTTTCACTATAAAGCAGAACCGTTCAAGTTCTGCGAGGTTTAACCCGTTCACCCTTTCAATGCTTTTCAGAAGCTCATTGAGCAGGACATAGATTTACCTGATTATAAGCAAGTGCCATAGAGACAGCGCCTCGCATTAGACCAGCCCACCAAATTGTAACCTGTATAATCATATCGTGAATTTTCTGATTACATTTACACCAATACGTTCAGGAGAACGCGGCAGTTAAATCATATACTGATAGTACTCAATTACCTGCTGCTTGAACTCAATTTTTTCACTCTTGGACTTCTTGGTAAAGTTGGATATAATGGAAAGTGGGAATACAAATGATGCCCTCCCAATCAGAACCAGGCAAAGCAGGGTTACACTCAAGCCAACAGATTTTCCAGGACTGCAGATTAAATGAATGCCAATAAACGATAATTTGCACAAGAAAATTACAGCAGTGAAATTCCAAAATGAAAAGGATAGAAACACCAACTTCAATTCTCCTCAAGTAATTCTCTAGTTGAAAAAAATGTGCAATACATAGAATACTTCAAGTGTGGCAATATTTTGTGGATATAGATATATAAACTTTACCTATCCCTTACAAACTTCCACTTTTCAATGTCCAAGGCATCCATACCAACGTATAAGAAGATACAGATCTCTGAAATAAATGACAACGTTGCAAAAGCATGCCTGAAAATCAGCAAAAATAACCAAAACATATTAATGTGAATAGTCTGGCCCCTAAATAATATCATATAACTAAACTGCAAGAAAATATGAGTTGATCCTCAAGGTTTTACTCACTTTGTAGTTAATTTTGAACCATCGGTCATAGAATGCCAGGTGTAATGTGACATGACAATCCCACAAAAAAATACGGTGAGAATTCCACTTAAGTCAAACAGCTGGAAGACAAACAGTTGTAGTCAAAAATTAAAACTGTCCAAGTTTTCAATCATATATAGTAAATCATTCATAACAGCCATAAGGGCACTGAAAAAACGCAAAAAACTTACCTCAGCCATCATATATGAAAGGTAAGCCATCAGAATCATAAGAGCCACTTCACGATCAGGAGAATGCCTGAAGATTTGCATAACAACTATTTAAATCACAAGTATACATTGTTTACACACACAATAGAAGGCACCCAGATATCCTTCAAAAATATTAAACTTGATCATTAATGTTAAACTGGGACAGCAACCCATTAAGGGTAGATACAAAAAAGACATTGACTAGCTTAAAAGGACGAACGGAAACCATTGAGGGTGTTCGCTAGAAGTTGACTGCTGAGGAGTCATAAGAAAACAGATGAAAAACTTGGATAAGTGTAATCCCATGTTGTATTGACTATTGAGATTTCCTATGCCTACTCGTCAACAAATTGGATTAACATTCAGAAATACTGCACTTGCAAGTTTTATGCAACAAATTTTAAACTAGTGATTTCTAGTTTTCCCAGTAATGCACACATTAGACATAACAGATTGGTTACGCACACATACCTGCCAAGGTGCAACTTTTTCGTGATATATGCACTAAGCAATCCAACCTGCAATTTCAGAACGAGAAATTGTCAAAAACAGAATATAGTATTACAGGTTTTCAAGAGACAAGAATGCATTCAAGCATGAAATTTTGAAGTTCGCTAGTGCATTAATATGCCTGTGGAGATGTTCACCTAGTTATGCAAATAAAAATGGACCACTAACAAACCCATTTTGAGATAGGTTTACTAGACCGAAAGAAAGTTAAGAATCCAACCAATATATACATGAACAAATGCATATATGAAAATGTACCCCTTTTTTGTCTCACCCATATTACTTTCTTGCTTATTTGCATGCATGAATTTAAGACAAATGAATAACAGTAGGTGAGTAGGAAATAATAGTTTTGCCTCAATCCTAGTAAAAAAAATATTTACAAGTTGAATACTAAAGACTATTCATATTTCTGATCAGTATAATTGGATTAGAGATAAGTCAACAAAAAAATATAAAAGAAGCCCATACCACATTTAAAAAGAACAAGTCTAAAAGAGTAAATTTGTACTAAATAAAGGTAACAATTAACGAGTAACTTTGAACTCGGGAGTGTGGATTAGATCCAAAACCCTACAGGTCATACCAAGACACATACAGATAAACAAAAAAAATGATCTTAATCAAAGACATGAACAGTTTATCTGTTAGTATAAATTAAACAGTTTCAGTCCCATATAAATTTGTACTCGGGAGTGTGGATTAGATCCAAAACTCTACAGGCCATACTAATACACATACAGATAAATAAAAAGAATGATCTTAATCAAAGACATTACCTGTTAATCTAAATTAACAACAGTTTCAGTCCCATATCCGTTATTAATCTGAAAAAATGTGATCCATAATCTAGATAATGTTTATTGAAGTCCATGACTTCTAATTTTCTAATATATAAATGATCTCCATATACAGAATTTCTTTTGCCAAACTTATATACAGCTCATGGAGGAAATGCCCAACAACCAAAGCAAAAGACTAGTGTATTTTCCTCCCACTAATCATATCAGCCATGTCTTCATATTATCATCTGTGTTTGTGACTATTCCTGTGCATGAACCATGATAGAGAAAGAGAAAAGGAGAAACTTACTAGCACACCCAGCAAGGTGCTTGTAATAAATAGAATCAAGAAATTCCCCCCAAAATGAAGGACAGTGCCTGAGTTGATGTGGGAGAGGTCAAATTTCTGAATTGCATTAAAAAGTACCACGGATGTTGCATCATTTACCACCCCTTCCCCAAATACTAGACTGTACAATAAAGGTGTATCTTCCTGATTAAGCACCTGATATTAACCAAAGTTTTAGTACAATCTCTTTATTTTATTTATAGTTCATACCTTTCAAAAACAAATCACCTTCTTCAAAAGACATCCATACCTGCAAGGTGCATACAGAATCTGTTGCCGAAAAGATTGCTCCAATTGCTTCAAATAACATTATTTTATAAAAAAAATTAGATGTTAGGAGGTTAAGTAATAGATTAAGTTAAAAAGATACAGATACTCAGGAAGCAGATCTTCCACTTTCCCTTTCTATTAGCAACAAAAAAAAAAACTACAAAAATGGCCATAAAAATAACGGTAAATATAAAACTAAAAACAACACCAAGAAGAATAATGATAATAAAAAGAAGGTGAGTATACCAAGAAAATCCCTGGTCTCCAGGAAACCAGTACCCAGCATTTTGAATAAATGGATTGCACCTGAATCAAAAATCTTGAGTTGTTATTGTTATAGATAATACAACAAAAACATTTAAACAAACCATATGATAGAAATGATAATTCAGTCATCAAGAACCAAACCCTGAGGTGTGAGGTCACATGCAAGAAATTCTTCAAATATTACTTAAACCCCAGAGGTTCCTAAGGATATAGTTGACATTAACCATCACACAACTTTATTCATATTTAACCAAAAGCAATTATCTCATGTTATGCACTTTTAAAATAATTGTTAAACTTATTTAAATCAAACCTAAGAATAAACATAAAAAATTAAAACCAAATGAATGATATTTGTGTCTACATCCTCTTAACTTACATAGTTATTTTCCTTTTTTACTTGGTCCTTTTTTATTTTATTTTTTTTATAGGGGAGGGGCGCAGAGATGGATGGGTGTTGGCTCTTGTAGCATTTAGAAGGAACTCCAAAATTTTAGAGTTCTCCAAATCTCATTTGTTCATGATGAAAAAACCCTTTCTATCTTATTAGTCAAGCCTAAACGTCCTTATTGAAAACTTTTGATTTCAAGGGTCAAGATGAAGCCACTAGCCAACTTAAATTTCGTTACCACATATTGCCACAATAACAAGAGAAAGAAAGTTTTAAGAATGAAAGAGAATCGAGATGGTAAATGGGTAGGTTGGTTCGGTGGCAAAGAATTTAAATTGGAGGGGTGAGGATCCATCTTAATCTATAAATCAAATGAATAGCTCAGATTTACAAATATCTAAATTTTAGAGTTCCCTAGAGTTAGGACGAAACTTCCTAATATTCCATACGCTCTAACAAAAGTGTCACCTTTTCACACAATTAAGGAACCAAGTTTTTGTTCACCGAAAATTTAATTTATAGTTCAATTCTCACTTTACCCTTGTGTGAGATAAAATAGATGTATTGAATATTGTTGTTGTGTGATTATAAAAAATACTATAGCCTTATATATAGGCTATTAGTTGAGTAATGACCAAGTATATGTGGGCACCTAGTATGTGTGGGCACCAAGCATACTTGATGATCAAGTTCTAATAATAATATACTTATACTCCCCTTCAAGTCGGAACATAGATATCAATCATGCTCAACTTGCTATAGATAAAAGATAGCCCCCAAAGCTTTTGTGAACACATCAGCAAGCTAAACTCCGGTCTTTACATGATTAGTAAGAATAATTCTTACTTGAATCTTTTCACGAATGAAATGGCAATCAACTTCTATATGCTTAGTTCGTTCGTGAAACACTGGATTAAAAGCAATGTGAAGAGCTGCCTAATTATCACACTATAATTGCATAGGAACTATGTCAGTGAACTCCAGTTCAGTTAACAAACGTTGTAGCTATAGTAATTCATAAGTTGACTGGAGTCATTACTCTATATTTAAATTCTGTTCTAGATCTGACCACAACAGTTTGCTTCTTACTTTTTCATGAGACAAGATTTCCTCCAAAGAAACACAATATCCAGTAGAGCAGCGTTTATCGAATGGCTCCCTACCAAATCCACATCCCTCAATACGCAAGTGACTATGATCCCGAAAGACTAGGCCTCTCCCGGTGCACCTTTGAGATACTTTAAAATACGCACCACCACATCCCAATGGGAGGTTCGAAAAATAGATAAGAACTGACTTATTACACTGACTAGAAATGCAATATCTGGACGAGAGATAATTAAACTTTCCCATCAATCTTCGATACCTTTTCGGATTTTCTAATAGTTCTCCCCTTATAGTAGTTAATTTCTAACTAGAATCCATGGGTGTGTCAACCAGACAGGAGCCAAGTAAGCCAGTTTCCTCAAGTAGGTTTAAGACATATTTCCTTTGGGAGAGAAAAATGCCCTTGCTGGATTGAGCAACCTTAATGCCCAAAAAATATTTTAAACGACCTAAATCCTCTGTCTCAAACTGTTGCAGTAAGAAAGACTTGAGATCATTGATGCCTTGTGTATCATCTCCTGTAATTACAATGTCATCAACATAGACAAGCAATAAAATTCTCTGAGCATAACTTTCACGATGAAACATAGAATGATCATTAGTGCACCATAGTAAGCCAAACTTAAGTACAGCCTCCGAAATTTTTTCAAACCACGCCTAAGATGATTATTTGAGACCATATAAAGACTTCTTTAGCTTGCAAACTAGCCCAAATTGTCCGTGAGCAAGAAAATCAGGTGTTTGCCTCATTTAAACCACTTCACTAAAATCACCGTGTAAAAATGCATTTTTCACATCAAGCTAATGTAAAGGCCAATGATAAGAGGCTGCCATAGAAATGAGCAATCGAACAGAAGATATTTTAGCAACTAGAGAAAAAGTTTCGAAATAGTCAATTCCATGAGCCTGGGCATATCTTTGGCAACCAAGCGTGCTTTGAAGCGAGCTAAAGAGCTATTATACTTTCACAATATAACCCACTTACAACCAACAAAGGATGCATTTAGGGGAGGTATCACAAGATTTCATGTGCCATTTTTCTCCAAAGCGGTAATTTCTTATTCCATTACAGTTTTTCAGCCTGGATTAGATAATGCCTCCTTCGCAGTTTTGGGAATGGGGCGGGCAAAAATAGTAAAAAGATAACTATGATATTTGAAGAAATACTAGTGTACTAGATAGTAACAGAAAGAGGATGGTAAGTACAAGACCGTGCACTTTTGCGAAGAACAATTGGTTTGTCCAGATCAGACAACTCATGAGATAAAGATACTTTTGCAAGATCATCTAACAAAGGTGAAGGATCGGAAGCAATAACAATGGGAAAAGCTATATTTGTTCAAGACCACTGATTATATACATAGTGAACAGGTGGCACTGGTCGAATCTAAGGAACAGTTGGAAAAATAGTCCAAACAATATAAGTAGGTATTTCTTCATCAAGTTACACTGGGAATGTATATTTTCAAAAAAGGTAACATCAGAACTAACAAAATATCGTTTAAATTCTGGAGAATAACAACGGTAACCCTTTTGAGTACGTAAATAACCAAGAAATAAACATTTAATAGTTTTAAGATCAAATTTAGACAAACAAGGCCAGTGATCTAGAACAAAACAAACACAGCCAAAGACTTTTGGAGACAAAGAGAACAAGACCTGAGAAAGAAATAAAGTAGTGTAAGGAACATCACCACACAAAATAGATGAAGGCATGCGATTAATTAAATAACATGCAATTAAGACTGTATCTACCCAAAAGGACCAAGGTTCATGCATATTAAAGAGCAAAGCCCTAGTAACCTCTTTAAGATGACGATTTTTTTGTTTCACAACACCATTCTGTTGTTGTGTATCTGTATAAGAAGACTGATGAATAATGCCTTTCGAGTCATAAAAGTAGAGAAAGGAAATGAAAAGTATTCTAAAGCATTGTCACTGAGCAGTGTACGAATTGTGCAACCAAATTGAGTTTGTATCTCGGTGACAAAATTAGAGAAAACGGAAAATAACTCAAAATGATTTTTCATCAAGTAAATTTTAGTAACTCTAGAATAATCATCCACAAATGTAACAAAGTACCGAAATCCAAGATTAGACTAAATGGGATAAGGCCCCAAAACATCATAATGTACCAAATCAAATAGGTTTACAGATAACTCTAGAGGGATAAGACACATGATGGTGTTTTCTAAATTGACAAGACTCACAATCTAAACTAGACAAAGTTTAAAATAGGCATTAATTTCTTCAAGCTAGCTAGAGAAAGATGCCCTAACCAACAATGAATTTGAATAGAGGAAACAACACCAAAACAAGCAAGGGGACGAGGAATAGCCTGGTCAAACATATATAAGCCTCCCACAACATGACCTCTACCAATCATCTTCTTCATCATAAGATCCTAAAAAACATAAAAAACAAGATAAAAAGTTACATAACAGTTATACATATTTGTCAATTTGCTGACAGAGATCGGATTGAAAGGAAGGCTAGGTAAATATAAGGTAAGCAGAACCAAGTCAAGATGATACGGATCAACCCCTTCTTGCACCAAAGATCTTACCATTTTTTAAGGAATTGGAGTTCCGTTTCTTTTCCATTTTCATTCAAGAGTTTTTATGCGTTTTCACGCCCCTCTGAGACCTAAGGCAAGAATGGGGGCACCTATCTAAAGACAAACACTTTCTTGTATGAGTAAATGTTTGTCTGTCCCAGAGGAAGAGGTAAAGATAGTCTTTCTCGCCAAAGAAGCACACCAAACTTCGGAACTTAGTCAACTATAGGGGAAAGTGAACTAGTTAGATCATATTGACTTTTATCTTCTATAGGCTCAACCTTAACTTATAACTACCTCGTCCCGATTCCCTCAAAAAGATGGTCTACCAAGTCTATTGAAATAACTAACGAAAGTATAGGAAATGGGCCTCTCTTGACTAATGGTGGCAATCCCAGTTTCTTTTACAGTAACAGTAGAGCCATCGGCTAAAATGACCTCAAGAATGTTATAGGTAGGTTGAAAACTAGAAAGAATACTAGATGTACATGTCATATAATCGGATGCCCCAAAGTCAATGACCTAAAGGAATGATGTAGTAAGACAAGCACGGGCATTACCTGTCTGAACAAGAGTTGAAGTGGAAGTAGATGGTGACTATCAAGAAACCTGATATTTCTACAAAATTTTTGAACATGGCCTGATTCCCCACAATAACAACAAATCATGTTTGGGTTGTAGTCGTCAAACGACTTATTTGGTTTATTCTGATTCCGTCTTCCACTACTCTCCCTGCCTCTCAAAACTCCACGAGTACATCATCCACTATGACCACCAAATAGTCCATGGGTACTGTCAGGGCCCCCACCTCTAATTTTTTATCTGTAAGGCGACTAGAAGACGACAAGACTTTGGTAACATTAGTCGAAGTCCTAGAATTAGTTTCACCAAAAATTGCACTCTCAACGATTGCTGACATAACTTAAAAGACAAACCTCCACAACTAATTTCCACAAAATACACAAAACAACCCTCTTACAGTGCAAAATATCACAACAGTACCCCAAAAGAATCTCCAACAACTAACATCAACAAAACATGCTTTAAGTTCGACCAAAACAAGTGTGGATTAACACATTAACTCGGATTTAGAAGAAACGAGTGACCAAAAAATTATATAAAAAATATAGGCATAATAAGCAGAGTCTGGTGAACCAGCCTCTAATTTTATTTTTTTATTTTATTTTTGGAAAGAAGAAAGAAGAAGAAAAAAACTAAGAGATTCATAGCTCTGATACCATGTTAGACATAAAAGTAGATGTATTCAATATTATTGTTGTGTTATTACAAAAAGTACTAAAGCCTTATATATAGGCTACTAGTTGAGTAGTGGCCAAATATGTGTGGGCACCAAGCATACTTAATGACCAAGTTCTAATAATAATATCATAATACCTTGCGCAAGGGTTTTATATACATTATGGGCCTTACGGGATCTCTTGCACTTAAAATCCATTACATATCATATCTTTAAAACACAAAAGTGACATTATTTTGTGAAACAGGAGTCTAAGCAAGGGGTAAAAGTCTAGTCCTATAAAAAAATTCAGAAGATCACTTTACCTGTTGCTGCCTTTGTAAATTTGTGCCCCAACACATAATTTTAATCTAAATTACAAAATATGTTTGATTTAAAATATCTCCAAAACAGTGTAATAGGCTACAAAATTCCCACTTACTAAGACAATAAAAACAAATGAACATATACTCTTCACTTATGGTTACAAACACATTGTGCCATACATCATCATGTACCAAATAATTAAAATTTGAGTAAATGAGTAAGCATGGCTATTCATGATGAAAATCATACAATATTTCCTGATAATATTAAGTTTGTTATGACAAGAAACCAGTATGAGATTTCAGAGCATACCAAATGATATGATGCTGAAGGATATTAATGTACCAATAGCGCCAAATAACATGATAGTCATGAAGTTTTGAAAAAACTGTTTCTTCTTCACCTGAAACCTGGTATAAGAGATGGTAAATTATAAGGCTCATTAGAAATGTATATCATTAAATCATTAGATTCAAATA
Source organism: Hedera helix (assembly GCA_947179155.2). Classification (NCBI taxonomy): domain Eukaryota; kingdom Viridiplantae; phylum Streptophyta; class Magnoliopsida; order Apiales; family Araliaceae; genus Hedera; species Hedera helix. The sequence goes on along the minus strand of OX359271.1, from coordinate 47,869,092 downwards.
TGAATGTGCTTGTATAAAATGCTTTAAGCTTGGAGCATTTTGAAGATGACGCCACGTGTGAAGCGGAACGGAAGAGAAAAATCAAGAAATGTAATTATTGTTGTAAATATTAATTAAGAGATTAGTTTTAATTATTATAGTATATTTTAATTATGAGATTATTTTCTTTTTATATTAGGATTTTTAATTGCTCGCTAAGTCATAGAGTTCCTATATAAAGAGTTGCATCAACAATAGTAATGGGTCTTAAAAGTTCTAAAAATTTTAAAAAATACCTTATCATATAAACATACAAGTATGCCAAAATTTTCTTGGCCATTGGATATGATCAAGTGAATATGAATATACAAATGATAATTATATCGAATAAATTTATATAAATTAAGATACGCATAAGTTCATACTTCAAATTTGTGACTTGTTATTATGGCAAAAGATCCCTCCTTTTGTCTTGCAAAAGGTGTTAACACTTTTTAGGTGTGTTACATATAGTATAATTTTAGTTCTACCTCTGCCTCAGTACAAGTTATAGGCTTTCTTTAGTGTATTTTAACACAGATGTAAAGACATGTTTAAACACATATATTCATTATATTTTTATGAGTATATGTGCTTTCGATTTGCCTTGAAAAAAAATCATGTTGAAAAACAACAAAGGAAACCTACTGCATAAAATGGGACGGAACGAGTATATTTTTATATTTTTGAAATAAATTTAAAAAAATATTCTTTCAACAATATTATAGACAATAAAAATAATAAGTACAATAAACCCACTGTAAGCCTCAAAAGGGACCGAACCTTGGAAATCTTTCCCTGTCAACACTACAAAGTTTTCATTTATGTTCATTTGGATTTATCACCATACTATGGAGAGCCTCAAAGGCTTTGTTAAGTAGATATATATATATATATATATATATATATCAAATAACTGGATTTTGAGTTGTATAAACAATTGTAAGTAACAACTCATAACCTAGAAACCCTAGTTGTTTAATTTAAATATAAGTTTTTGTAACCATTAAATCCCCTAAGAAATCTCCATTTTATATAAGTTTGTTAGGAAGTTCAGGATCATAGATTCCACACAGAAAAATATATAAATACCTGCAAATAAACTGTGGCTATGCTCAAGTATTCTAAAGCAATCATCACTCCCCAATTGGACTTTGTAGTCAATGTGAATAAAGGACAAAGCAGACCAATTGTGTAAGTTACAAAGAGTGCTATGATAACACCAGAGTCAGATAGTCAATGAAAACACAAAGATGACGAACATTGTGCCAACTGATAGGTATGCATTCAAAACAGGTAAAGCAGCAGTTATATCTAACTCAAAAGAACAAAGATATATCAAGAACGCAGCTTCCAATTACAGAATTGACCTTAAAACCCAGATGAACAAGAAGGTAAGAATTCACACTTCCCGTGATTGTTTATCATGTAAAGGCAAGAAAAATAATTAGAAAAGAATACCAATCTACTTGAGATGAATATAAAAACTTACCCAGCATTGAATATAATTGGTGGAAGAAGATATATAAAGAAAAATTCTTCATTGAACTCTAAAATCCGGGAGTTTTTTCCACCTGAAGTAAGTAAAATAACGGCTCCAGTGCATAAACCCTGAGATCAACCCAAACACCAATTCTGTTAGTCCAAAATCTAATCCAAATCATGCAAGGAAGATAAATATATTATTTGCAATATGGAAAACTAGTGTTCAAGCCAATGGCTAACTGGCTTTTAGAGGAGACAGAAAACTCACAATGAGAAGGGCAGTAGTGGACTCGTTCATCCATCGATTTTCTTCAAGAAGATGACCAATCACAATGCAACCGCAGATTAGAGTTACAAATAAGGATATGGAGTCTACAGAAGCTGGATTTGAGACTGATGTAATTATCCCTGATGTTGTGAAAATAGTTCCCAACCCGAAACCCATATTTATTTACTGCCAAATAATCAGACTAAATCTCGTGAAACCCCTAATAATAAATCACTGGTTCAAACATAAAAATAATAAAATAATAATTCAGTTTACAGTCAAATAACCAACTTTACATCTCAAAACCCATTTTCCTATAAACAGCTTAAAATATATAACTCGTATAATCATCAGTTAAGGCACCAACTTTGCATGAGTAGCCGTATATTTGACAATGAAAACCTAAGTAAATTCAAGTGCAAACATATGGCTTGTATAGGTAGTTAAAACCTCTTGCCTAAAAATTTTCACCTATCGGAAAAGTTAATACAACGCTGGATATTAAACTATAATTATAATCAGTTTACAGTAAAATCGCCAGCTTTACACTCAAAAATCCTGTTTCTATATAAAGAGATTAGATACCAGTTAAATCAATCAATCAAAAAAACTGGCTCATGTTCCAAATGACTCTGAAAATTCAAAAATTAAAAACATATAATTAAACAACATTCGATTTAAGAATGAAAATAAAACACAATTTAAGTGTCTACCTAAATAAACAGATCATAAGCCAAGAGAATCACTCAACCACGTAACATATACATCTAATCGTCAATTAAAACAATATATAGTTAATGATAATGATCACTCATAACTTTCAACACAAGAATAAATGTACGAATAACAAAATCAATGCAAATTTAAACGAGATTTGTTACCTCAAATATTTCCGATTATAGCAACCTGAAAATAAAGTTAAATAGTAGTAGTTTATTAAACGAAAATTTCTTTGATTACTGTAACGGAGTTGAATTTGTAAAAACGAGGGTTTCTTAATGACCAAGAGAACCGAAAAGAGACGGGGTTCAGAAGGGGAGATGCAGAGGAATTCAAAGTCTCGATAGTCGAAAAGAGCATGTTTAAAAAGCCGCGAAATCATTTCCGCTCATGTGTGTCGCCGGAGGATGGTGTAGAATGGGACGCTATAATCTTCACCGTTTCATTTATGGATTAATTAATTTATATAGAGAATTGGACGGTGTGATTGTCCTTTAATAATCCTGATGGGACCCGCGTTTGATTCTAACTCATCGTAGATTTTACGCTTGCGCTAACGTAGTACGTTGAGTAAAGAATATTTTAATTAAGTTAGAACTCATGCTAGAATATGGGGAAATTGTGTTTTACTTCTTACCTACCTCTTTTGTATATCTAACCCCACTTGGCCACTTCCATGTTCTTTCCAGGTACGCCCTTTGAGGGATTAAAGTATGAAATTGAACAATTAGTCTCCTGTCTTTCTATTTATTTATAATATAATTAAATAAATAAATTAGTTTTTGTTTCATCTTTTACTTTTGTCCTTTTTTTTGTTTCACTTCCTGCTTTTTCTTACGTTATATCAATTTTTATTATTTATTTATTCAAATCATAAATTAAAATTAATCATATAATTTTATAAGAAAATAAGAATTAGTAATATAGTTTTATAAATAAATAAAAATTCATCTTACCTATTACTAATTTGTTATTTTTATTAAAATATATACAATAATGCAAGCTTAAGAAAAATTACTTTACTACGTATATAATATAGATTGAGAATAAAACAAAAAAATTACAAATATCATTTACGTAGCTTAAATTTGTTATTATTATTAAAATTTAAATATAATTATAATTTAAAGTACAAGTAAGATTTTATTATTATTTAGATAATATAATTTTAAAATAAAAATCATCTTACCAAAGATTAAATTATACTATTATTAATATATATATATATTTAATACATTGACCAACAATATGTTCAATTATTAAATTAAAAAATTAAAGGTTAAAAACTAATTACCCTATTCACTAATATATTTATAAAAAAATATAATAAAAATAATCATAAAATCATCATACCTTATATAATTTATTCCCATTATTAAATAATATTTTACTACTACTTAGAAAATATAATTTGGGAACTGATATTTTCACCCAAAAAAATAATATTTTCACAAAATCTCACTCGTATGAGGTGGGTCCACTTACTATTTATGTTGGGAGAGTTTTATGAAAAATATCAATTTTTCTTGTGAAAATATTAATTTCCTATAATTTGAGAAGTTTTTTTTCTTTATAATTGAATTTGTTGCTATTATTAAAATATAAGTGTAATTTTATTTCAAGTATAAGTATAATTATATTATTACTTGCATAATATAATTTTAGAAATTAAAATTGTAACGATCCGGGTTAAATATCGAGTCCGAATTAAATTATAACATAATAAGATCCAATGCGTTGTCTCAATAATATTTTATTGAGTCATCTTAGCCCACCATAGGCTCACCCAAAATATCATGACTAAAGGTATTAATAATAACAATTTGGATTGCTTATATACACATCTAAATATCTTACATTAACTGATGTAAAACTGGAGTGTTACAAACTCCCCCTTTAAATACATTAAATACATGACGTTATCGCTAGCCCAAATACATAGCCACACAAAGTCCAAAAACTATGTCTCTCTAGCCATTTTTCATCTTATGGCAACTCGATTGGACAACTCGACTCGAGGTTTTAAAAGTCAATTCTGATACCATATGTAACGACCCAAGTCAAATCTCGAGTCCAAATCAAATCATAGCATAATAAGACTCAATGCTCTGTCTCAATAATACCTTATTGGGTCATCTTAGCCTACTACAGACTCACTCAAAAGGTAATAACTAAAGGAATTAATGATAGTAACTTAGGTCCCTTTTATACACGTCCAAATATCTCACATTAACCGACGTGGGACTGTGGTGTTACAAAAATTAAATAAATAATTCGGTTGTTACTCGATTTGACCAATTTATAAAGAATGATTAATAAACATTTATAACATCATCTTACCTAATATATAATGTTAGTTTAAACAATAATTATGATTACTTAAATAAAATAGTTTGAGGATAAAATATTTTTTTAATAAATATCTTCTTACCCAACTTAAATTTGTTATTATTATTAAAATATAAATATAATTCAAACGTCAAGTAAAAGTAGGATTTTTATTATTTTTTAGATTATGATATTATAAAGAAATAGTTTTTTTTTATGACTATTGTCTTATCAAATATTAAATTGTTATTATTATTAAAATATAATTATAAATATAATATATTAAGAGATATTATTAAATAAATAAAATTAATTACTTTAGCAAATAAGAATTTATAAAAAATAAAATTAAAAGATGAATAATAAAACTAAAATTCTACAATGGGGCCATTCATTTAGTTCAAATGAGTTAAAAATAAAAAATGTTGATATAATTTACGAGAAAACAATTATAAAATCATCTAACATAATATTAATTTGTTATTATTATTAAATTGTATTTTGTTAATACTTAGATAATATAGTTTAAGAAAAAATAATTTTTCACATATACCGTCTTACTAAACTTGAATTTGTTACTATTATTAAAATATAAGTGTAATTATATTTCAATTATATGAGGAGTTTTATTATTACTTAAATAATATAGTTTTAAAAGGAAAAAAACTATTTTTTATGAGGATCTTTTTATCTTATAAATTAAATATATTTATAAAAATATACAATAAAATATGAATAATATCATAATTAGAATAAGAGCTATGGAGTAATTATTTAATGGTATTGGGGCACCATCACATAGTGCCCCAGACCAATCACATCTTCCCATCTCCATATTTCAATGGGCTCAGAGCTACAATAAGTAGAATATCGCTGAAATAGGGAGATATAATTAGCCTGGGACACCAAGTGGCGGTGCCTTAAGACTACTAAATAATTTTTCAAAAATCAAGCTCTGCACATGGTGGACATACTATTAAAAAATAATACTATATTTGTTTTGTTATCTTTGGACTAGACTGTTAATCCTATTTAAAAAATAGTACCCCATATAGGAAACTAATTAGATGGAGGGGCGGGGCGAGTTTCATAATTTAGAGTTTTGGACTAAGTTTTTATGGATCAAATTATCTCTATTATTTTTTAATATTTCATAATTATTTTTATAAATAACCAATTTTATTACTCAATAACATTTAATAATCGATTATATCTCTAAGGTATCATATTCATCTTCTCCAAGTAAGACATTCATTTATATCTCTCTATTAAGTAAATAAAAAAACAAAATATTATATATACTTTAATTGATAGATTATGGGTGTGACGCCCCCAAATCTGGGCTCACACAGCCCAAACTTGAGTCGTCAAAATACTACAACAAAAGTATTACAATAAAGCACAACATTCTACAATACAGTGTATAATAATACACAACTAAGTCTTCACTATTATTGCCACACTATTTTACAAAACGTGAAGACTATGATAACTATTCCTCGGACCCTCACTCCATTCCCCGGCTAGACCCTGTTATGTTTTCATTTCCTGTTGAAAAACAATGGAACAAAAGAAAGGGTGAGCTCAAATAGCCCAGTAAGAAATATCATGACTAAGATAATGACGAATAAATTATCATTAGTCTTCAACAGTTGAGTTCTTGATAGAATACAATAGACTACAAGGTTTATATCAAAAACTGCAGTTAAATTCTTAAACAACGTTCAGATCAATAATAGCAGCGGAATGAGTAATTTATTAGAAGAATAATGCAGACTATAATGTCCACTCGGTTCTCTTTTTAGGAAAAACATCATCAACTTTTATCATCTGAAATATCATTAGTCAAGATAATACAAATTCACAGTTCCTGATCATAATCATGCACATCAACAGTTCATCTTTGCACTACGGGCCAAAGATATTCAATATAGCACCAACGGTCATGATTATACCAGATTCAGCCTTTGGTCATAATCATACCAAACAACAGTTCATCTTTGCACTACGGGCCAAAGAGAACATTCACCACGTGCCATAAAAGACACCGAACAGATGTATCGCCTTTAACCTATTATATCGCCTTTAACCTATCATCTGTTCAACAAATATATCACATCTGTGCCCCCGGCCACAGATATTCACAACAGCTTGATTTTTGGATGATTAGAATGATATAAATGATGAACATAAGAAATAGGATAACAATAAGTATCGGAAGTTTACTTTGTACAGATTCAAATAATGTCCAAATTGTCAACATGATGTGGAGTGAAATTTAAAAATGATATTCAAGATCCACAGTTCAGAATAACGGTTACAATTCAATAGAAAGGTTCACGTAAATAGGAAGGTTCAGTTGAAATAATGAAGTTCAACTATTATGGAACATATAATATTTTTCAGGAATTATAGAAGCAATAGTTCCATAATAAATTTCGATTTAGGAGTATGAAAGAAAATAATATCCCTTACCGTAGCAGGTTTGATTAACAAAAGGTGAAGGAAATTAATACAAAGGGTTATTCACCAACAGGCGGCAATCCGCTCCGTAAGGTTATTCCCACAATTTAATAGAATTTGAGTATAAAGAGTTATTCACCAAACAGGCGGCAATCCGCTCCGTAAGGTTATTCTCAGAGATTAATAATGAATGAATACGAAAGGTTATTCACCAACAGGCGGCAATCCGCTCCGTAAGGTTATTCCCACAATTTAATACATGGAAATAAAAGGCACGTCTTATGAGTAAGGAAGAAACAATATTATTATCGAGAATCAAATAATGATAATCCCTTACCATAGTATGTTTGAATAATGGAAGATGAAAAATATGGTATCCCTTACATCAACACGTGACTGGATATTGATTTAAATGAGGTTGATTAACTTGAACAGTACACGTATACTTATAGATCTTCACAAATACTCAAGATGACTTAAGCATACTTAGAGAGAACTTTCACAAGAAGTATTTAGAGAGAGAAAGAAAGAACAAGTAAGGAAGTTTATGAAAAATCCTTAAGTTAAGGCTTCTATTTATAGCCAAAAATCTTATCATTCATTTAATCTAAACCATTCATTTAAAGATCATCTTTTAATCTACACCATCCATTTCAAATATTATATTATCTTTAATCTACACCATTCATTTCATATCACCTAATAATCACCTAACTTTATATTATAAACAAATCAATTTAATTATTCAACAATAATTCACACTTTAATCTACACCATTCATTTCATATCACCTAATAATCACCTAACTTTATATTATAAACAAATCAATTCAATTATTCAATAATAATTCACACTTTAATCTACACCATTCATTTCATATCACCTAATAATCACCTAACTTTATATTATAAATAAATAACTTTATCAATTCAATTATTATGACTAATTGTTATAAATACAGTATAGTTAGCTCTTAGATATCAAGTCAATAAATTAATGAAATACAACTGTTTAAATAACATCATAATAGAGATAACAATAATGTAAAATAAAGCATACGTTACTGTGTAATGACAATTATTGATTCAATAATGTGAATTACTGTGCATATGTTACTGTGACAATTATTAGGTTCAATAATTTTAAAAACAGTGCAACAACAATTATTGACTCAATGATATAAAATACAGTGTAATGACAATTATTAAATCAATAATGCAAAATACTGTGTAACAACAATTATTGAATTGATAATATAAAATATTATGCAGTGACAATTATCGATGAAATGATGCGTAACAGTTACGGTGTCAATTATCAGACCAATAATATGAGACACTATGCAATACCGTGTGTTACTGTAGAGTACCGAGTGCTACAGAAAATACCAATAACTACCGTATGCTACTATTCTTTTATCACCGGTATTTTAACAGTTCCGTTGACTATTTTTATTTAAAAAGGTTATTTCTGTCGTTTTCTATATCCGACAAATATTCCGTTGTGGGGTCCACCAATAATTTGTTATTTCGGCGCCGTCGGACCAAACGAATATTCCCCGACCAAACGAATATTCCCCGACAAAGCGAATATTGTCCGACAAAATAAAATTTGCACATAACATCCTTAACTTTTAACTTTATCGATTTAACCACTTACTGTTTAAAAAAATATCTATATGAAGAAAAATTAAATTTTGTATTTCATAAAATTCGGGGTCTTACAACCTCCCCTCCTTATGAAATTTCGTCCCCGAAATTGACGTACCTGACATATCGAAGAGGTAAGGATACTTAGATTTCATCTCAGATTCTAGCTCCCAGGTCATTTCCTCAGTATCTTGGTTCCTCCATAAAACCTTAACTTGAGGTATAACCTTTGAGCGTAGGATCTGCTCCTTCTTATCCAGGATCTTAACAGGTACCTCCTCGTATGTTAAATCATCTGCTATAACGTCTGGTTCTAACTCAATGACGTGGTTTGGGTCCTTCACATATTTACGTAACATAGATATGTGAAAAACGTTATGGATGCGAGACATACTTGGTGGTAGGGCTAGTCTGTAGGCTACGGTTCCTATTCGATCGAGGATTTCAAATGGGCCAATAAATCGAGGGTTGAGCTTTCCTCTCTTTCCGAATCTCGTAACCCCTTTCCATGGAGAAACACGTAAGAATACATGATCTCCGACGTTGAAACTTTCGTCTCTCCGATGAAGATCAGCATAACTCTTTTGTCGTTCTTGTGCGGTCTGTATTCGTTGTCGGATCATTTGGATCTTTTCGGTCGTCAAGCGTACCAACTCGGGTCCCAACAATTTTGCTTCTCCTACCTCATTCCATCATATTGGAGAGCGACACTTCCTTCCATACAATGCCTCGAATGGAGCCATGCCTATGCTTGCTTGGTAACTGTTGTTGTAAGAAAATTCCACCAACGGCAAGTACTTATCCCAACTTCCTTTGAAGTCTAATACACAAAGTCTCAAAAGATCTTCGAGGGTCTGGATCGTTCTTTCCGATTGTCCGTCCGTTTGAGGATGGTATGCAGAACTAAAACGTAGTTCAGTGCCCATAGCTTTTTGTAGACTGATCCAAAAGTGTGAAGTGAATCTAGGATCTCGATCAGAAACTATGGAAACTGGCATGCCATGCAATCTCACGATCTCATTTATGTACATACCGGCAAGACGTTCAAGTGAAAAGTTTTCTCGTATAGGCAAGAAATGAGCAGATTTGGTCAATCTATCTACGATCACCCAAATTGCATCTAAGCCTTGAGAAACTTTTGGAAGACCCGTCACGAAGTCCATATTGATGTGTTCCCACTTCCATTCGGGAACTTCAAGTGATTGTAATGGACCTTTAGGAACTTGATGCTCTGCCTTGACACGTTGACAAGTTAGGCACCTTGAGATAAACTCCGCAATCTCTCTTTTCATATTGTTCCACCAAAATGTATGTCGAAGATCTCGATACATCTTGGTACCTCCTGGGTGGATTGCAAACGGCGTGTTGTGTGCCTCCATCATGATTTTATGCTTTAATTCAGGATCGTTAGGAACACAGAGTCGAGAGTTGACTCAAAGTATTCCTTTCTCGTCGATTCTTGCTTCGGGAATGGCACCTTCTTGTACTTTCTTTATCATGTTTATCAGTTCCGGATCGGTAGCTTGAGTAGCTTTAATTTTATCGATTAAAGTTGGTTCTACTCGCACGTGAGCAATCTTCGAGCGGGTCCATGGTGTCTTTAGCTCTATCTCCATCTTTTGCAAGTCGTACAAAATACACTTTTGTGTTGTCAGCAGTGCACTTGTACTTGCATAAGATTTTCTGCTCAAAGCGTCAGCTACAACGTTCGCCTTTCCCGGGTGATACTGGATTGTGTGGTCATAATCCTTTAACAGCTCAAGCCAACGTCGTTGTCGCATGTTGAGTTCCTTCTGGGTGAAGAAATACTTGAGACTTTTATGATCCGTATAGATATCCACTTTTTCTCCGTACAAGTAGTGTTTCCAGATCTTCAACGCGAAAACGACTGCTGCCAACTCTAGATCATGAGTAGGATAATTTTTCTCATAATCTTTGAGTTGTCGAGAGGCGTAGGCTATAACCTTTCCATGTTGCATAAGGACACAGCCTAGACCTTTGCCAGAAGCATCGCTGTAGATAACAAATTCTCCTGATCCTGATGGTATGGTCAGAACAGGAGCTGAAACCAGTCTCTTCTTGAGTTCTTGGAAACTTTTCTCGCATTCCTCGCTCCATATGAATTTTGTGCTTTTCCGAGTAAGCTGCGTTAATGGAGTGGCGATTCGAGAAAATCCTTCTACGAATCTCCGATAATAACCAGCTAGACCCAGAAAACTTCGGACTTCGGTTACTGTTTTGGGTTGTTCCCAATTTAGTACCGTTTCAATCTTCGCAGGATCGACTGATATTCCTTGACTAGAAATCACATGCCCAAGAAACGCGACCTCCTCAAGCCAGAACTCACATTTCTTCAACTTGGCATATAATTTGTTTTCACGGAGCTTTTGTAGTATCAATCTCAGGTGTTGTTCATGATCCTCGCGACTCTTGGAGTATATGAGGATGTCATCAATAAAGACAACCACAAAATGATCCAAATGTTCCTTGAATATCCGGTTCATCATGTCCATGAAAGCTGCAGGAGCATTAGTTAGTCCAAAAGGCATGACTAAGAACTCATAATGCCCATAACGAGTTCTGAAAGCAGTATTTGGAATGTCCTCAGCTTTAACCTTTAACTGATGATATCCAGAACGGAGATCAATCTTTGAGAAATGTTGAGCGCCTTGCAATTGATCAAACATGTCATTAATCCGAGGTAACGGGTACCTGTTCTTGATGGTGACATGGTTCAATTCTCGGTAGTCAATGCACAATCTCATACTCCCGTCTTTCTTCTTCACAAATAGAACAGGAGCACCCCAAGGTGATGCACTCGGACGAATGAAACCGGTATCCAACAATTCCTGTAGTTGGACTTTTAACTCTTGAAGTTCAATGGGAGCCATTCGGTAGGGAGCTTTGGAAATGGGCTTGGTACCGGGTTCAAGATCAATATAAAAATCAATTTCACGGTTTGGGGGTAAGCCAGGAAGTTCTTCAGGAAAAACGTCAGGAAACTTATTAACAATGGGAATATCATTCAAGTTTGACGTATTTTTGTTCAAATCAGTGACATGAGCTAAAAAGGCTTGACATCCGTTTTTCAATAAACGAATGGCTTTATGGCTAGAAATAACAGTTATAGATTTCAATGGTTTAGTTGCTTGAATTTGCATGACAGGTTGATTAGGAATATGAAAACTAATAATCTTATGAAAACAATCAATTTTAGCATGATGGGTAGTCAACCAATCAATTCCTAAAATCACATCAAATTCATGCATCTCCAAAGAAATAAGGTCAACAGGTAATGTGAGGTTGTTGATTTGAACTAGGCAAGATTTATAGACAGTAGATGTAATGGTCATTTCTCCTAATGGGGTTTCAACTGATAAGTCAAAGTCCAAATTTTCAGGAGTTAAGTTTAAACGCTGAGCACATGCAGGTGAGATAAAAGAATGGGTAGAGCCAGTATCTAACAAAGCGTAGACTTCACGAGAATTTATGAATAGCTTACCGGTTATCACCTCGTTCGAGTTTCGTGCCATTTGGGATGTCACAACAAAAGCTCTCCCTTGAACTACAGATTTTCCTTTATCCGCGCTAGCTTTTGGTATCATCATTGCAGCTGGACTTGATTTTGTGGCAGGACAAAACCGCGCAAGATGACCCTCTTTCCCACAACTGTAGCACTTTTTGGACTGCAGTGTACAGTTTGGGCTGATGTGACCTTCCTGACCACACCTATAACATCTCACTGGTGGTCGATCTTCTCCCCTTGAAACTGGGGTCGGTGCTGGTGTTGGTACTGGTGCTGGTGCCCTTCCATAATTATTATGGAATCTCTTTCTTTTGAAATTGTTCCCACTAGATTCTCCTCTTCTGTTATTTGGTGTGGAATTACCACCGAAGTGTTGGTTACCTCCTCGATGGTTCTCGTTCCTGTGGTTGTTGTCACTCCTTTCTCTATGCTGATCATTAACTCTTGGCTGCAATGTTTCATCTGTTTGCTCCACCCTTTGAGCCCTATCTACAACATCTGAATACAAACTGAATTTATGAGAACTAAGTTGTTGACGAATTTTGAGTCTCAAACCTCTCAGGAACATTCGACTCATTCGTGCTTCGTCATCTACTAGATGAGTCGCAAAATGAGACAGTTCAGCAAACTTAGCTTCATATTGAGAAACTGTCATGTTTCCCTGCTCCAGCTTAATGAATTCCACTTCCTTCATATGGCGGATGCTTTCTGGGAAGTACTTCTCGTTAAACAGTTCTTCGAATTCTGTCCAAGACATTTCGAGTGCTGAAGGTTGGATACGTTTTACCGCTTCCCACCAATGGTCCGCCTCACCTCGTAACATAAAAGTGGCAAATGGCACCTTCTGATCATCAGCGCATTGTAAGACATCAAGTATTTTTGTCGTCTGCTTCAGCCATGCCTCCGTTTTGAGTGGGTCAGGCTTCCCGTGGAATTCAGGTGGTCCTAATTCTTTAAATTGCTTAACAGTGACTATCCTCAAATTGCCAGCGTTTCTACCGTTATTATTGACTGGATTTCCTCTTCCTTGATTCTGTATGAATTGCATGAAATTCCTAAAGAATCCATCGTTCATCATGTTATCAGTAACATTATTTCCTGAGTTGGCAGGAGGATTGTTTGGGGCCTCTTGATTCTCGGCTACATTTGTTTCGGGTATTCCATAGTTAACCTCTTGATTTTCAGATGCCATACTTAACTGTGGTCACAAAATAAATGTTAGTTCAAATAAACTGACTCATCACTTCATGTTCCTACATTCAAATCGACTCATTAGATAATAAAATCTATTTTAGGTAGGACACACTAGTGACTGATTCTATTCGTCTCTCCCCTCCTAGTTCTACCCCAGATCTCCATTAAAGACCATATCCCTAAGCTCTGATGCCAACTGTGACGCCCCCAAATCTGGGCCCACACAGCCCAAACTTGAGTCGTCAAAATACTACAACAAAATTATTACAACAAAGCACAACATTCTACAATACAGTGTATAATAATACACAACTAAGTCTTCACTATTATTGCCACACTATTTTACAAAACGTGAAGACTATGATAACTATTCCTCGGACCCTCACTCCATTCCCCGGCTAGACCCTGTTATGTTTTCATTTCCTGTTGAAAAACAATGGAACAAAAGAAAGGGTGAGCTCAAATAGCCCAGTAAGAAATATCATGACTAAGATAATGACGAATAAATTATCATTAGTCTTCAACAGTTGAGTTATTGATAGAATACAATAGACTACAAGGTTTATATCAAAAACTGCAGTTAAATTCTTAAACAACGTTCAGATCAATAATAGCAGCGGAATGAGTAATCTATTAGAAGAATAATGCAGACTATAATGTCCACTCGGTTCTCTTTTTAGGAAAAACATCATCAACTTTTATCATCTGAAATATCATTAGTCAAGATAATACAAATTCACAGTTCCTGATCATAATCATGCACATCAACAGTTCATCTTTGCACTACGGGCCAAAGATATTCAATATAGCACCAACGGTCATGATTATACCAGATTCAGCCTTTGGTCATAATCATACCAAACAACAGTTCATCTTTGCACTACGGGCCAAAGAGAACATTCACCACGTGCCATAAAAGACACCGAACAGATGTATCGCCTTTAACCTATTATATCGCCTTTAACCTATCATCTGTTCAACAAATATATCACATCTGTGCCCCCGGCCACAGATATTCACAACAGCTTGATTTTTGGATGATTAGAATGATATAAATGATGAACATAAGAAATAGGATAACAATAAGTATCGGAAGTTTACTTTGTACAGATTCAAATAATGTCCAAATTGTCAACATGATGTGGAGTGAAATTTAAAAATGATATTCAAGATCCACAGTTCAGAATAACGGTTACAATTCAATAGAAAGGTTCACGTAAATAGGAAGGTTCAGTTGAAATAATGAAGTACAACTATTATGGAACATATAATATTTTCAGGAATTATAGAAGCAATAGTTCCATAATAAATTTCGATTTAGGAGTATGAAAGAAAATAATATCCCTTACCGTAGCAGGTTTGATTAACAAAAGGTGAAGGAAATTAATACAAAGGGTTATTCACCAACAGGCGGCAATCCGCTCCGTAAGGTTATTCCCACAATTTAATAGAATTTGAGTATAAAGAGTTATTCACCAAACAGGCGGCAATCCGCTCCGTAAGGTTATTCTCAGAGATTAATAATGAATGAATACGAAAGGTTATTCACCAACAGGCGGCAATCCGCTCCGTAAGGTTATTCCCACAATTTAATACATGGAAATAAAAGGCACGTCTTATGAGTAAGGAAGAAACAATATTATTATCGAGAATCAAATAATGATAATCCCTTACCATAGTATGTTTGAATAATGGAAGATGAAAAATATGGTATCCCTTACATCAACACGTGACTGGATATTGATTTAAATGAGGTTGATTAACTTGAACAGTACACGTATACTTATAGATCTTCACAAATACTCAAGATGACTTAAGCATACTTAGAGAGAACTTTCACAAGAAGTATTTAGAGAGAGAAAGAAAGAACAAGTAAGGAAGTTTATGAAAAATCCTTAAGTTAAGGCTTCTATTTATAGCCAAAAATCTTATCATTCATTTAATCTAAACCATTCATTTAAAGATCACCTTTTAATCTACACCATCCATTTCAAATATTATATTATCTTTAATCTACACCATTCATTTCATATCACCTAATAATCACCTAACTTTATATTATAAACAAATCAATTTAATTATTCAACAATAATTCACACTTTAATCTACACCATTCATTTCATATCACCTAATAATCACCTAACTTTATATTATAAACAAATCAATTCAATTATTCAATAATAATTCACACTTTAATCTACACCATTCATTTCATATCACCTAATAATCACCTAACTTTATATTATAAACAAATAACTTTATCAATTCAATTATTATGACTAATTGTTATAAATACAGTATAGTTAGCTCTTAGATATCAAGTCAATAAATTAATGAAATACAACTGTTTAAATAACATCATAATAGAGATAACAATAATGTAAAATAAAGCATACGTTACTGTGTAATGACAATTATTGATTCAATAATGTGAATTACTGTGCATATGTTACTGTGACAATTATTAGGTTCAATAATTTTAAAAACAGTGCAACAACAATTATTGACTCAATGATATAAAATACAGTGTAATGACAATTATTAAATCAATAATGCAAAATACTGTGTAACAACAATTATTGAATTGATAATATAAAATATTATGCAGTGACAATTATCGATGAAATGATGCGTAACAGTTACGGTGTCAATTATCAGACCAATAATATGAGACACTATGCAATACCGTGTGTTACTGTAGAGTACCGAGTGCTACAGAAAATACCAATAACTACCGTATGCTACTATTCTTTTATCACCGGTATTTTAACAGTTCCGTTGACTATTTTTATTTAAAAAGGTTATTTCTGTCGTTTTCTATATCCGACAAATATTCCGTTGTGGGGTCCACCAATAATTTGTTATTTCGGCGCCGTCGGACCAAACGAATATTCCCCGACCAAACGAATATTCCCCGACAAAGCGAATATTGTCCGACAAAATAAAATTTGCACATAACATCCTTAACTTTTAACTTTATCGATTTAACCACTTACTGTTTAAAAAAATATCTATATGAAGAAAAATTAAATTTTGTATTTCATAAAATTCGGGGTCTTACAATGGGATTGCTATTTAAAGCTTAAGACGAAATAATAATTTATTCAAAATATTTTTTTACCATAATCTGGTATAAAATTATCATTGTCTTGTAAATTTACAGTTCTTTAACTATGTGTAATAAAAAAGTATGTTGAAATGTGTAATTAGGAAATTTTCTTTTTTTGATATCCATAAAATTAAAGAGATTCCAGTAAGCTAGAGTGACAAGCACTTGAAGGTAAGAAATTATTTAACACTAAAAAATACATTTAGTTATCCATTCTTCTTCTTTCAAGTATACAACAAATTATTATTATTATTATTATTGTTGTTGTTGTTACTACTGTTGTTATTGTTGTTATTATTATTGTTTTTGTTATTGTTAGTATTAATATATTAATTTTAAAATAAAATTATTTGATTAAAACAAACATTTGATTAGACTATCTAGGCCAGTCCGGAGCAAAAATCTGGAGCAAAACACATAGCTAGTAAAATAATCCATTTGATCTAGTTCGCATAAATAGTCTAGTCCGGAGAAATAGTCCAATGGACTAATAGCTCCTTATAATCCAATTTATAAATAAACATGCTCTATATGTAGTACAAATTCAATAATCGTGCGGTATCGATAATGATTTATTACGTCAATTATTAAAATAATTAATTAATTATAGAGTAAATATTTAATTAAGATATTAAAAAAATATTTGTAGTTATCAAATTATTAAATATTTATCTAAATAATAATTTTTGAATTATATATTATAATTTTTTAAAATTAATTATTAAGCTAAATA
This sequence comes from Hedera helix, assembly GCA_947179155.2. Lineage (NCBI taxonomy): Eukaryota > Viridiplantae > Streptophyta > Magnoliopsida > Apiales > Araliaceae > Hedera > Hedera helix. The sequence continues at coordinate 47,851,599 of OX359271.1, read as the reverse complement.
TTTGAATAAAGTGTAAATTTATTTAATTATGACTATGAGAAAATAAAATTTTATTTTATTTAACTTTGTAATAGAGTTAAATAATTTTTATATTGAATTTTTTTGCTTGAAATTATAATTGAATAAAATATGAAACTCAAATTTTAATAAATTTTAATTTAGTTACTATAATTAGTTAGTAATAAATTCACAATAATTTTATAGTTATTATATTTTAAAAAAATCACATATATTATTCATGAAATTTAATTTAATTAAGACATTAATTTAATAATACAAAATATGACTAATTACTATTTATATAATTAAATAGCATGATATGTTAAGTTTGCAACTGTAAAATCATATTTTTTTTAAGGGTATATTATCTTACATAAATTTGTGATAAAAAATATTATAATAAGTTTGGTAAAACAAAAAATAAAATGATTTTTGAAGTTTATTTTCTTATTAGAGATATAAAAACAAAAAATACCTTCTCTTCTCTAACAGAATGGAGATCCTTCTGAATATGTAACAAATTTAAATAGTATTTAATTGTTACAAATTTAGATAGTATTTATATTAATTTAAATAAAATAAAAAAAGATCGAGCCAAAGAATTGTAAAATTAAATTTGTGTTTTTAATGATATAGTTGATTTGCCGAGTTTTAAATTCAGTAAAATCAATTTAATGTTTATTTTCATAGAAAAAAACTAAACAAAAATGTTAAGATGAAATATAATCGTACTTGCCAATCAGGGGTTATAGATATTCCATATATTAAAAATTAAAGTATCGTCACGAGTTTAGTGTGACGTTTTGCTTAATCAAATTTTCACGGGAGATCCTTAGTAATGGTACTAATTTATACATTTAATACATATTTAAGTTCTTGGTATTATTCCGTATACGTAGGTATGGTTGTTTGGATATATTTTTGTATAAAATATCTAATTAGGCAATTGCTTATATTTCGTATCCCCTCTCCGATAGTTGGCATGTAATTATTTATTGTATCAATAATAATAATAATAATAATAATTAGTTACCCAATTATTGTCGAATTAAAAAAAGAGAGGCTAAATCTAATAGTGTGTGGCTTGTAACAAACAAGACAATTTTATATACATAATATTTAAATATTAAATTAAATATTATATTTATTTTAATTATTAAAAAATAAAATATAACACGAATTTTAATATTATATTTTATTTTTTAATAATTAAAATAAATATAATATTTAAATATTTTACATTTATACTTGTTCTTTTCATAAACACAAATGTTTCATTTTTTTTATTTATGAAATTGGGGGAGTAGTGATAACCAACTGGCCATTTAATCCTTACCCGACCCGAGTCCAGCAAAGGTTCTCGAGTGGATAAGGACATTACACTACAGTACTGGCCCCCTCTAAACACAGTAATAAACATTGATCACAACGGAACGAAGAGCCTTACCCTCCTAATCTCTTCTCCTCTCTAGCCATCTCTTTCTCTCTCCTCACTGTACTCCATTCAGCTTTTCAACGTGAGTTTGGTTGCAAGCCTAAATATCATCTTTAATTATGCTTAGCCATTTGATCTTGACTTTTTTCAATTGCTGTAAAGTGACTGGATTATGATATTCGGTGATACCATCTACATTGGTGCTTATAGATCTATTAAAGTGATGATACGTGATGGGTTTTATTTTGAATGTTGATCTTTGATGATTTCTCTGTTTTGTTGCTGAAAATGGTGCTCTTGATTTGAGATTGGTTGATATGTGGTGTGGTGTCTTGCATCTTTTTCATGGTTTAATAGGGCATTCATTCTTAGAGGATAATCTGAGGTGATTTATTTGGTAGTTTTAGTAAAGGTTTCAACTTTTAACTTTGAGGAAACTGGAAATATGCTTCTAACTAGTTATGGATAATTCTATCATTTTACATTCTTGGAGGATAATTTGAGGTGTCAGTGAAGATTGCAACTTTGGCTCTGAGAAATGTGGGATTGTCTTCATTAGCTATTTGTGGATAATTCTACCGTATGATTCTCATTGATAAATGTCAGGCTGAAAAAAGATAAACAGATTTGGATTTTTTGTTTTGTTTTTGAGTCTCGTGCAGTTTAGTGAAAATGTCCTTTAAGAGTATAATTCAGGATATGAAAGGTGAGTTTGGTAGCATTTCTAGGAAAGGGTTTGATGTGAAATTTGGTTATGGGTTGAGGTCGAGGTCCCAGCGGTTGGTTCAGGACTGCTCGACTCCAGTTGATGCTTTCAAGCAGAGTTGTTGGGCTAATATGCCCCCGGAGCTCTTGAGGGATGTGTTAATGAGGATTGAGGAATCAGAATGTACATGGCCTGCTCGGAAGAATGTGATTGCTTGTGCTGGTGTTTGTAGGAATTGGAGAATTATCATGAAGGAAATTGTGAAAACCCCGGAAATTGCTTGCATGTTGACATTCCCTATATCTGTGAAGCAGGTTTGAAGCTTTAGAAGTTCACTCATCTGCTCTTTTCATTTCAGTTGCTGCTATATAATTACATTGTACTTTTTTTCACATATAAATGACCTCCTGGTAGTGTTTGCATGAGATGTTAGAAGGATTTGAGGAAATGAGTATCAAAATTTTCAGTTTTGGAATCCCTTTTTTGAGTTAAGAAAAGAATGGGACTCCCCAATCTATGGAAAACTTTAAGAGTCAGCCTATGAAACATTTACTTCATAACTAACAGTAGGTTAGCAACCGTGTCGTGTTAAGGTGGGTTCTTGTTGTGTTAGGCAGGTTCTTGTTGTGTTAGATTATAGGTATCACACTAAACATGTTAGCTCTGACATAAACCATTTAACAAATCATGTAAAGACCCTCGACCCCTAACACTAATGGCTATGCTTGTTACTCATTTCATAAAAATAACAAAAAAAATTGTAACTTGTTTATCGAAGGCAATTTATGGTTTCATATCATATTTATTGCTAAGTTTCCAATATCAGCCTAATTATACAGAAACAGGCTATATCTTGTTAAATGTGTCGACCTTCTTATGACACACTCAACCCAATTAATTGGTGTTTTAAACATGTTAACCTGTTTACGACATGAGCTCATTTATAATCAACCCAAACACTTTCTGCTTTGCTTATTACTCGTGTTATGTAAATAACAAAAAAATGTATAACCTTTTTTTATCAAAGACAATTTATGGTTTCATGGCATAATTATTGCTAAATATTCCGATAGCATCCTAATTAAAAGAAGCAGGTTAAATGGTGTTGACCCAATTAATGTCTGTGTTACACGTGTTGATCTGTTTACAACACGAGTCCATTTATAGTCAACCTAAACCCTCTTATTCCATTATGTGTCACGAATTGCTACTTCTGACTAAAAGTGTCTCAAGAGATGCATGCTTGATGTGAAAAAAGTAAAAGGGAGATCTTCTATCATATTTTAATGAAAATATTTCATCTGCTATTTGTTGGGGAAAATTTTCTTTAAGCAGAAGCTAAAGCATATATAGTTGTTTTTTCTTGCAGCCTGGTCCAAGGGACTCTCTTATAAAGTGTTTCATCAGACGGGATCGAAGCACCCAAACTTATAATCTCTACCTTTGCGAAGATCAAGGTAACCAATTTAACATCTATTATACTTTATCTTTCATCGTCTTTTTGTCAGTGTACATTATTGTATCAAATGTGTCTTGTGTTCTTCATTGCTGATGACTAATTTTGTTCATATACACAACTATTTAGGTGTATTGGGTATGTTTGTATCTAAATTTTATAGGATACTGAGTTATAAACTTATAATTAGTTAGAGGATATGCATAGTGATGACATAAAGAGTGAGGGCGTAGGTAGTGAGGGGATAATATATATATATTTTAAATACTAACGTCCTGATTTTATATGAAACTTCAGTCTTGGAAATATAGAACATTAGATGGAAATTAAAGAGAGGCCAATTAGCAATTAGAAAGAGAAAATAAACTTACAAGAAAAATTATTTGAAAATAGTCCCACAGTCCAAGAGCACTCCCGATTACAAGACTCTCACTTCATTTATATAAGATGGTGCTCTATTCAACAATTCTAGAGGGGACATTATTTTTATAAACATCCAGGAAAGTTGTTTTTTTTCCCGTCGTTGATGGCTATCATATAAGTGAACACGTTTAAAAAGAAAAAGAATGTGAAGCATTAACACAGTGAATATCCAGTTATCCACACAGTCATATTATTTCATCTTTATCTATTGGTTTGGTAACAAAATAACTAAAGCTTAGATGAGCTTTGATTCATCGAGTGTAACTTGTTAATAATTTATTGATCTTGTTCAAACTTCGCCTGAAAATGACTTGTTTTGTGTTTGTTCGAACTTTACCTGAACTTGACGCATTTAATATTTGAGCGAAGAGCTTTTTAAAGGTTCTCGAGCCAAGGGAATTCCCACTAATTGAGTCAAGTTTTGGATAGTTTGTTGTCCCAGTCAAGTACAACTAGATTGGAGCTCGACCCATTTAACTTATTTAGCTAAAAATGTCATTCAAGCTTAACCTAATTAACTTGAGCATGTTGAAGCGAGCCAGTTCTCATGGGTCCACAGCACTTGTGTCCTGACTCTTCAGTTATTGCAAAATAGTCTAGTCACAGCTACCAACAAACTAAAAAGTGCCCTTCCGAAAGAAATACATCCCATCATCGGCTCAACACTTTCTAAAATTAAGTCTGTTAGCCTTTGCTTGGGATAAAATGAAGTTTTTGTACCATCCCTGGTGTTTGTGGAAGGATAAGCGCGTATTATTTGCATCATTTACATTTGTACCCACATATGCCCTCTCCTCACCCTCTCAATTTCCCAACCAAGCAAAGGATCAAGCTGACCCTCTTATAAATATCCCCTTGTTCTAAAACAAGGTCTAGGCTTGCCCAACGTTGGCAAGGAGGTGCCAGGCACCGGCCTAGCGCACCACTATTGCAACTTGTTTCCTCCTCTTCCGCAAAGAATGTGTTTCTGCAATTTTCTTTCTTTTAACGGATGGGATAACGTTAGCTTATATCCATTTAAGATGTTAAATTTACTACTGAAAATTCAAACTTGGCCCCATAATTTGACAATGTTTTAAATCAATCTCTAAACTTTCACTTTTTATGAATATAACCTTAATTTTATTCTAAATACAAAAGAAAGACTTAATTTTGTAGAGTACAAAGATACATGATTTCAAAATTTCAAGTAAAAGTTAGTAAAAAGGATAGGGCTTGTCTTATTGTTGAATGTGGATGCAATATCAGTTTCTTTTAGTGATAAATTATATTTACCCTCTTTGCAGCTTCAAATGATCATGGAAAATTTCTTCTCGCTGCGAGGAAGTGTAGACGTCCGACATGCACGGATTACATCATTTCTCTAACTTCTAGAGACATTTCAAAAGGGAGCAGCATCTACATCGGAAAGTTGAGGTAGTATTTATCAAGATCACATTACTGCTTCTTAACCTTCTTATGTGCTAACTATCCTGTATTATTTCACAGATCGAACTTTCTAGGGACCAAGTTCACAATTTATGATGCACAGCCTCCAATTGCTGAAAACCTAATTAAATGCCATTCCTCTAAAGTGGGTATGAAACAAGTCTCACCAAGAGTCCCAGTTGGAAACTATCCGATTTCTCACATTTCATACGAGTTGAAGAATGTGTTGGGTTCCAGGTAAATTTAAGTTTCTAAAAAGTTTCCGTTTCTTTTCAAAGTAAATATAGGGATATCATCATATATAATGGTTTTTCGGGGCTGATCTTATTGAGTGAAGAATGCAATATACTTTTTTAAATGATTGAAGAATGAATGAGAAAGATGAAAGTGACATTAATGTTACCTTCTAACTAAAATTTACTTATTTTATGAAACAGGGGTCCAAGAAGGATGCATTGTGTCATGGATGCAATCCCTGCATCCGCTATTGAGCCAGGAGGAGTGGCCCCAACACAAACTGAATTCCTGCGTAATGTGGACTCCTTTCCATCCCTCTCATTTTTCAGATCAAAATCGATATCTGGACCTTTGACTTCCAAGAGGGATGGAATACTGATGTTGAAGAACAAGGCTCCTAGGTGGCATGAGCAACTCCAGTGCTGGTGTCTGAATTTTAATGGGCGGGTGACAGTGGCTTCAGTAAAGAACTTTCAGCTGGTTGCTTGTGTGGATAATGGAGCTACTGGGCTAAAGCCTGAGAACGTCGTTCTCCAGTTTGGAAAAGTGGGTAAAGACGTGTTCACCATGGATTATCAGTATCCAATTTCTGCATTCCAGGCATTTGCTATTTGTCTTAGCAGCTTTGACACCAAGATTGCTTGTGAATGACTAACAAAGAGGTGCGTTCATATCTCTCACTTAGTAGTCTTTCCTTTTTGAAATGCTTTATGTGCGCTCTAGGAAAGTAGGTTGACTATGTATTTATTTATATGTGTACATTTGATAAGTTAGACTCAATAATATCTAGCACAAGCAGCAGTGTACAACACTTGAGCCATGCACTTCTTCCCTCTTTGGCGGAGTCCGCTGTAGCACTTGAGCCAGCAGCTCATGTTGCAAAAGGATAAGAAAAAGTGAATAGAAAAAGGGAAAATAGTTTTTCTCTCTTATTCATTTTACTTTTTTTGTTGTTTTATTGGAGGGTATGGTAAAGGTTCATTCTTCTGACATTTCCAATGCTCAACTACGTTTAGGGTCCAGTAGGGAACATGGGTTGAACCAAGTGGAAATTGATATCCGGGGTGCAAATTTACTCCTTTTGTTGGATATTCTTTTGTATTTAGATTTTAAATAATATTTGCCTTTGTAGATTTTACCTTAAAAATCCTCCTAAATTCTGAGTCATAATTCAGCTCTGTCAGCCGTTGAGCTTTTGAAAATTACAGATTTCTCGTATGAATTTCAATCTTGTCTTTAATTTTTCCCAACTGTGTCACTAGATATGTGAATTAGCTCCTAAAAGATTTTCTCAAGTTTTTGCAAATTTTGAACTCATTTTGGCTTGAATTAAACATTTTGGAGGTTTTTAACATGTGTAGACTTTTGGCTCAAGTTTTGTTTTGGATTTGATATGATGAACAAATGAGTGCACAAACATCATTGTCCATAGGTCTTTAGTTTACAGATATACAGATGTGTGAACAAGTTTTTTGTGTTTCAGAATAATCATGTGTCAAAAGAATATGTGATGCATCATTTATTACTCTTGTTTTATGTCAACGCATTCCAATTCATCCTTTCAAATATTTTTTCATCCAAGAGAGAACGGAATTAATTCATTGTTGATAGATTTGCAATCCTTTTGGTGATTATTTGTGATGCTACTTTAGTTGAATTAGAGAAGGAACTCTTCTTTATAATAAGATGATAAAAACCTTTCCTCTTGAGAGTGCTTTACTAGCTTAAGACTCGGTGAACTTTTTATTTTGAGCAACCAATTTCAATGTTAAAAATTAATAAAAGGAGTATCTAAACCCGGTTTTTTTCAATAAAAAAAGGTGGAACAGCACTTGATGTATTTGTATATTCATTTCTGTACTTCCGATCCAAAACTGTAGCCTACAATCTACTAATTTGGAATGCAATCTTACAATTATTTTTGTTTCAACGCTGAATTTATAGCAGGTGGTGGTGTGATGATGATGATAGTGCTTGTGAACCCAATTGCAGTAGAGCCTCTCGCAGTTCCATGTACCATTAGAATTGTTGTTTGGATGAGTACTTTTCTTTCATTCCCTCCTCCGGTTAGGTTTCTATTCTTGTAAATAAAAGCTGTTCTACCAATATCAAGACATAATTTGGCCATTTTAGAGATGGTCTTGATGTCGTCCTTTCATGTTATTTTGGAATTAATTACATGTTTAAGTTTCTTTTATTTCAGTTTTCTTTTAAAACTCTTGATTTTGAAATTATTATTTAATTTTTCAGTCAACAACAGAGTACATTATTAACAAGAAATAACTAACGAGCCATTTTTAGTTAAGCACCAAATTAATTTACCTTCTAAGAGATGAATTGTTATTTGAAGGAAACTGTTATCTAAAATGTTGACCAAAATTTAAAATCTTAGACTAAAAATTAGGGATTAAATGTTAATAATATTGAACTCCCTTTTCATTCGGATTTAGTGCTATCATCTAACAATAATAAAAATAAAAATTAATTTCCTCCAACATTTCAACATATCCACTATACCTGAATTTTTTTATCATATTCATGTCAATTGCAAAAAAAAACTTATAACTAATTTCTATACAAAAATTACTCTTTTTTATAAATAAAATAAGCAAGCCTTGGCAAGCAAATATTTGTTGTCAAAATTCATATTATTATTGTGATTCTTAGACATAAATGAAGTGTGACTACTTATGTGTATATCAAGTTGTACCAAACTCCTCTTATATGGAGATAATATAATTATAAAAAATATCACAAATATATTTATAAGAAAATAAAAATAAAGAAAAAAATCTAGCCACAATCGATATCAATGCAATTTGCTTCAATAATTTACTCGCTCCCAATAATGATCAATAAGTTTTAAAATTTTGGATATTCTTTAATTCTCATACTAGTATCTTATATCACAAAATGGACTAATTAATAATTTATTTTGAATTAACATTTAATAAGATAATAATCAGATATATGAAGTTGTGAACATGGAATCATACGATAATATCTTGGCCCAAACCGAATCTAGAATGAGGCCCAATACTCCCAAGATAGTAGTAAAAGTCATATTAGTCCATCAATTCACTTAAAAGTCACTGATACTATTGATATAAAACTCTAGACATTGGGTTTCTCAAAAAAAAGTTCAAAAAAAATTGAGACCTTATGTATCGTTTAGTCCAAACCTACATGTTTATCAGAACAAAAGTAATGAATAAATTTTGTTCAGGATACTTATCACTAGCCTCATTTTCATATATATATATATATATATATATATATATATATATATTAATTTATTTGTTTTAAAAACAGTTCAAAAATTCTAAAATGTATTAAATTTGTAACAATTTACGAAAATATTACAAGTGATGAAAGAACACAAATAATTAGCTTTCAAAATAGTTAACAAATCACCAAGGAGATGGGTCAATCATAGCAAAAAAATTAAGATATTGTGTTATTGAATTCTTTAACAAGACTCCTCATTTTTTTCCTCTCATAATTAAATTTAGGACTTGCGGAAATATACCCGCTAAGGTATAGATGCTGTATACTTTACTTTTATAAAATGAATTTATATCAATTTTTTAAATATAATTTAGCCTTTCAAATGAAAAGATCTTATAAAATTATGAGTAAATATAAATTTTTATTATTATAAAATCGATAATAGACATTACCAAATCATATAAAAATTTATATGTTCAAATATTTTTATATGTTCCTTAAATCCTAAAAATAAACATATTAACCCGAAGTTATATATATATACATTGTATATCTCTTTTTCACTTAAATTTATATACAAACACACGCCACTTTCAAAATTCCATGTATAAAAAACTTGCAAAAAGATAATAAGTGTTAGTTTAGTAATGTCAAATATGGTATAATAATTAAATTATGATTGATAAACATTTAAATTATTGTATTATTTTATACTATTATTATTAAAAAGTACGATCTTTTTCTGGATATATCCACAAATAGAACATTTTTTTAGAGCAAAGGGAGAATTATTTTTGGGTAATGGGTCAAAATTGTAATAAACAGAAGCTTTTATTAAAATAAATGAGAAGATAACATAATAAACTAGGGTTATGTTTGTTTGTAAAATACATATTTGGGATTGGACTATTTGTATTAATTTAAAACTATTTCGGATTTTTTTATCCCATGATGAAGGATTATTAATCCTTTCATGTTGGACTATTAGTCCCATAAAGCTATTTAATAGCTTAAAATGAGGGAGATTATTAATCCCAAATTCATCATGGGATTATATAATCTCTCATAAATAGCTTTAAGAATGATAAAAAATAGTCCAAAGACTATTTAAAGGACTATTAATCCCTTATCATAGAATAAATATAGTCCGGAATAATGTTAAATTAATACAAATAATCCAATCCCAAATATAATTTTTGTAAACAAACATAACCTCAAGGAAACGACAATTTCAAGATTGAGAAAAGAAACCATGTAAAATATAGGTGCCTTGTAAAAGACCAAAACCAAGTTTCCGATCTAACAACATAGTTTATCATAAAAAGACCAATTCTAGGATCCAAGTCCCTGCTTACCCAAAAAGGGTGCCTCTACCTTGCTGGTAATTAAGCAGCCTCTTGTTCCAGTTGGCAGACATGAGGATGTCTATTTCTCATTATCTTGCTACCTCTTTTCGAAGGCTGGTTTGGGTTTCAAAGGGGTTGAGCTCCATCAGTACATCCGAGTTTTCCTTCTGGCATCATGATACAAATGTTGTTTGCTGAATACTGGTATATCTAAACTTCCTTCCTTTGCTGTAAATACAACATCCCCCTCAGGTTCCTTTCTTGAACACGAGTAACCCACTTCTTAGCACATGCTCCATACACCTTCACCCTTTATTCTAAGGGGAAGATTAAAAATAAAACGCACCCGAATACCTTCTTCTTCGAGTTCCCAATGGACCACAAACATGCAAAAAAATATTATACACATCCAAATAAACATAAGTGAATACCCTATAACATGAATAGTACTGGTCACAGACATTTTTGAAACATGCCATTTGAATATCAATACATATACACACTAGCTTTTCACTAGGAAAGTACAAAAGAGAGACACAAGAAAGAAATATTCACACACACAAACAAACTACATCTTTCCATTTCACAACAGGATCAGCATATTGGCAAATTCTTCCTGGTACCAGCAACCTTAGATCACAACCATGGGAGCATAAAATGTAATAGCAGCTCATGTCAATGTTCTAAACCAATCTGCATCCAGACATTCCATACAAAGTTTAATTTTGTAGATTCTATGCACTTCATTCAACACAAAATAAACAGTACATAATACTAAAGCGCTTTAAAATGGGTAAATGAGATTATTCTGTTGGACCATGCTAAAGTTACATGAAAACTTTAAAAAGCAAACAAATTTCAACAAGAATGTTTTGACTACTACAATTCATAATAAACACGAAGCGAGCAAAAACGATTTCCTATGATCATTTCTGAACATCAAGCCACAAGACAGCAAAAAAAAACCCTGCAAGATACACATTGTGCTCATATTCGCTATAACTTATAATAGGAAGATATAAATAAGACCGTAAATTATCAAAGGACAACAACCAAAATACAAAATAATAAACAAAGATGACGGGATGAGATATAAAAATGATTAAATCATAAAATATGATTTCCTTACAAGCGCTGATCATATATTGTCAGCTCGCTGAAAGTTAAGTATAAAATTCAGCTTTTAAGTCAGCCATCTTCACCAAACATTCATAATTTTGCAAGTCAATTTCAATCTTTTTGTCTTGCTTGGAAGAATAAGAATGAGACTAAAAGGTATTTAAAAAATTCATCATAATTCAAAAGAAACAATTTTCGAACAAGTTGTTTCAACTACATGCGTATATCTATTTGTAATGTACAAAAGCCTCAGATTAGCATATTGCCACATTCTTCCTAGCATCAACAACCCCCCATAAATAATTTTACAATGGGTGCGCAATTGGTTGTTGCAGCTCATGGCCAATATCTGTCATCACCGGCAATAATAAATAATGACATCTGTGCATCAGTTGATCAAGTTCGTATTGGTATCAAAATGTATACTCATTCATATGAAAAAGAACAGAATATCCAATAATTTCAAAATACTGATAAAAGATAAAAAAACAAATTCTTCATATAAGCTACACTTTATGCCTGCTTGAAGAATTTGAATGACCATAAAACATTGAGCTTCAACAACTTATTTGTGATCTAGGAATCATCTTGCTCACATAAAAATAACTACAGAAATTTTATGAATTAGAACCCATCCAAATTTGAGTGTTGTGATTAATAATCAAGTGTGGTATGGTTTTTCAGAATTGCCGATGACACATTTAAATACAATAGTTTTCATCTCTTTTTAAAAAGTTCACTTCAGATGCTAGAGAATAAATTAGAAAAATAAACTGCAGTCCAAAATATCCTCTCTTAATTTGCTGTTTGAAAGCCATAAAATCAGAGCCAAAGTAGTTGTTTTCAAGATATTTGTATAAGCTTAATATAGGCTACACCACATTCTTCCTCACATCAGCAACCCAAGACACAACAAGTCTACAAAATGTTGCATCACATCTAATAATTATTAAGACATTTTCAAGATCCAATCAACATATAAAATTTCAACGGAAGATGTGTATAATACTTTAGTTAGGGGCTGAAAAATTGTATAATAAGTTATTCCACTATAGCACTAAAAAATACTCAAACAAATCAAGAATTTCATAATATTTGAAAAAAGGTATGCAAAATTGGATCGAACAGGTTATAATTTAAGCTCCTTATCCTAACTCAGAAGAAATTGATCAATAAGCAGTGAATACAAACGACTCCAGAGAATCATATTTTGCCATATTAATTTTAGGAGGTCACATGCAGCCAGCAATATAATGTTGAGACTCATATTTGCTTTATTTTTCCCTGTTGAAGAAATCAAATAGATATAGTGTTACAAATACAAATACAAAAAAAAATTAAAAAAAATCCTTGAATCGGGGGATGAACTATCAGTATGTCAGTATCTTAAACTCCCAGAAAATTAAAAACAAAATTTGGCACTTTAATCATCTTTTTTTACTAAAAGATAGGATTTTTGGAAGGCACATACCATATCAAAGAATAAGACTAAAGGGTATTCAGCAAATTCATGAAATATGTGTATATACATATACAACTGTATAGTGTATGATACTATATGAATCTGTGTAATCAAAAGCCTCAGATTAGCATAATGCCACATTCTTCCTTGCATCAACAACCCCAATGGTAGATCTACCCAGTGGGTGCGCAAATTGTTGTTGCAGCTCATGGCCAATATCTCTCATCACCAGCAATGAATAAATAAATAAATAAATAAAGCGACATCTATATAGCTTGTGTTACTCGTGTATATATATGCTTGATGTTGTGAATACAATCTATCGATGGAGGAAAATGGAGGCGCCTGAAAGCCTCTACTTACTATCGGGTTAGGGTTTGTAATAAAGTATCGGAAAATAAGTAAGTAGGGCCAATAGGTTCGGCCCAGCCTAAATGTTTTATTTTTGGGTCAGCGTTGTACAGTTGATCTCTTTCATACTACAACATATTTAGAGAAATGGGTGGACTTCGTTGGGCTAACATGTGGCTTTAGATTCAGCTCAAACTATGTTAGAAGTCTATTAAGGTTAGGCCCACTTCAATACCAAGAGTTAAGTTGGGGGCCAGTTTTTGGGTTGGGTCAAGGCCAATTTCCGCTGCAAGCCTTTTTTTTTTCTTTTTTCTAGAGTGATAATTCACCTAGCACATTTATTTTACATGAAAATAAAACTAAACATTTTTTTTATTTAAAAAAATACTCATTATTAAGTAGTCTTCAGGTTGACTAAAAACTAATTAATTTATTTTAATGAAAATAATTTTTTTTTATTTACCAGCATATAATTTTCATGTGATGCAAAAGTATCAAATTTTAGTTGAATAAATACTAATATTAATTAATTAAATATTTTCTTATGACGTAGTATTATTATTATTTAGGAATTGATGTGTGAATCAGAATATGGCATCTTCGTGTTCAAGCACAATCATTAGAGGTCCCCAAAATTTCCCAAAATTGGTCCAAAAAATGGGCACCCCCTCAACCAATCAATAGAAATGCATGCAACTATCTGAAAATGGGGGCCCATAGGCCAACTACACTAATACGTCAACTTCAATTGCATGGCTGATAAGGATGATAGATACTCCCGGTGTTTTGGTCCGCTCTTTGGGGTATAGTTTGGACTGGCCTCATTGCATTTCAGTGGTCCACCGATGGTTGGACCATTTAATTTTCAAAAAATAGTTCATATAAATATTTAATGCCATTCGATATTTTTGATTTTGATCCAGTCTAAGGCTTATATAAATACAAATTGAGGACCACAATGGTCTTTTCATAAAGGAGGAGGGCCCATGATAAAAACCCATCAAATCCTACGGAGAGAATTGATAACACAAAGCTAAATTTTACCAACTAGGGGTCCCATATAAATATAGGACAAATTACACATTATAGTACTTTTTAAAAAGTAATTACAGAAAAAAATCCATCTTAAAAGTATTTACAAAAAGAGTACTTTTTAAAAATATATTTATAAAATTAGTATATTCTTATCCTTTTAATTTAATTGAATGATTTTAAAATTCAAATTTTAAAAAATTAATTGCACAAATCAATGCATCTCATCTCTCTCTCTCTCTCTCTTTCTCTGTGTACCAGATTTCTCGCCTCCGTCCCCCTCCAGCTTTCTCTCTCCTCCTTCCTCTTCCGCCTGCCCTTTTTCCCTTCCTCTCCCCCTCCCCTCCAGCTTTCTCTCCTCCCTCCCCCGTCCCCCGCCTACCTCTTCCCTCCTCCCGCCTCCCTCCCCCTCCTCCAGCTTTCTCTACTTCCCTCCCTTATCCCTTTCCTGCGTAATTTTTTTTAATACAATAACCATTTTTTTTTATATTTCAGTTAGTAACCAAATCTTCATACGAAGGTAACCATTTTAGTTTTTGTGTGTAACTAAATAGTGATAAAAAAATTTCAATACAGTAAACATTTTTTTTATATTCCAGTTGGTATCCCAATCTTTATACAAATGTAACCATTTTAGTTTTTATTTGTAACCAAATATTCATAAAAATTTTTTTAATACAGTAACCATTTTTTTTATATTTCAGTTGGTAACTAAATCTTCATACAAAGGTAAATCTAGATAACCAAATACTGTTATGGAGGTAACCAAACACTAGTATGAAGGTAACCAATTCCTGAATGTGTAGTAACTAGTTTTGATTACCTTTGTATCAAAGGTCGGTTACCTCTGTATTAAGGTTTGATTACCTTTGTATTAAGGGTTGGTTACCTTTATATTAAAGTTTGGTTACCTTTGTATTAAAGGTTGGTTACCTCTGTATTAAAATTTGGTTACTTTTGTATTAAAGGTCGGTTACCTTTGTATTTAAGGTTAGTTACCTTTCGTATTAAGATTTGGTTACCTTTTGTACTAAAGGTTGATTATCTCTATTAAGGTTTGGTTACCTTACTACTATGAGCAAAAACCTACTATGTTAGATTTTTCAGCCACCAACAAGTGTAATGATTGAAAATGGTCAATTTGTTGGGCATCTCACGGAGCAACTACATCCATGTATATCCCCTAATATTATATTTTCCCCCTTTTTATTCCCTTTTTGTTTCTCCATTGATGAACAGGGCCAAGCTCTTCTCCAATGACGAAAACAAATCAACAACAAAGAAGCATAAATATGAAAAAGAAGAAGAATTCGAGTTCGTGGTGGACGGTGAGAGATGGTCATTTCAGATCTTCTTCCTCTGCCATTTCTTCTCCTCTCCATTCGTGAGCTGCTTATCAGAATGATAGTTTTTTATTTTTATTTTTGTATTGTGGATTTTGTTTTGATAACTGCCGCATATGACAGTTAATTATCCTTGATTTAAGGAATTCCTTATTTGTAGGAAACTGAATGATTTAATAAATTTATCTTGTTGTAGTCTTTTTGTAATTATTTTGTATATATTTTGTTTTTGTAATTACTTTCTAATTATTGTATATTAACGTTAAGAACCCATAAATATATGCATATAATTGATTATATAATAGCAAATGCTTAGAAACATTAAATATATGGATGTAATGTGAATTTGGACTTGAATATAGAAGATGCATGCAGTAACATTGATTTACTGCTTCTGGTGTTGAACAAAATGTAAAGTGAATTATTAGTAAATATTGAGAATTTTGTTTTATCGAAAATAAAATTAGGTGTGTTGTGTGCAAGCACACAACCTAAGCAAGCTTTAGGGTCGTTTGGGAATATTTTTTTTTTAATACTTAAAATTAAAATTTTAGTAGATTTATAAGTAAAAATATTCGGTATCATTTTTACTTATAAGTCGAGAATTATAAGTAATTGTTGTGGATGTGCTCGGCTAATAATGACTTATAAATTAAGTAAAATGTAAATATTACTAAAATGTCTTTTAGTAAGAAGAACATTAGAAAAATAAAAGAAGTCATTTCTGTCATTTCATAATGGTTGACCGAATTAAAAAAAAAAACTTATAAGTCCTGTTTTTTAAGCAACAAAAATTTACTTATTTTTTTGACTTTTTTTTTAACTTATAAGTAAAAAAAAATCGTTTCTGAACACTTTTTCTAACTTAATTACTTATAAGTTGGGTGACTAAACTTATAAGTAGGTGCCGAACACCCCCTAAAGACTAAAACATTTAAAAATAAAGTAAAATTTTCATTTCCCAAGGAAGGAAGTGTTATTTTCTTTAACTAAAATATGGTAAAAACAAAGGATAAAAAAAACAGAGAGAAACAAAAGAACTCCTCCCTAACCTAGAAAGGAAAGAGAGACAGAAAGTAGATGGACTGATGGACAAACCATTTTGTTCCTATCTATGCAACAATTAACAAAGTACTCAAAATAATTGTTCAATTGAGGCCAATTTTGGAGTCCTTCCAAGCACCACAATGCTTTGACGTACATTACATAATTTCTTGATAATTTAACTTTAACCCCAAAAATATAATTTTGGCAAGTGAAAAATGGTATAAAAGATATTATTTCTTTTGAGATAAGCTGGTATTTTTATTCCTTTGAGATAAGAGATATTAAGTGGTATTATACATCCTTTCATCTTTTTTTGATCTTTTTGAAATCAATTTAAAATTTTGTTAAATTTAAAAGCAAAAAGAGCGGTGAGTTGCATGAGGTAACCTTTAAAATGATGTTATTTTACACAATTAAATACACACTCTCTCGTATTATGTATAAAAAAATATTTTTATAATTTTTTAAAATATTATTATTTTAACAGATCGAATATCTCATACAACACCGTGAATTAACCTAACCCTTACCTCTAGTGGCCTCATATTTAAAACCAATGTTACGAAGGAGTTATATAGAAAGAAAAGATTCCAATCTCACTCCTATTTCAAATTTGTCACACGCCATAAGATAAAAAGGAAAAGTTTAGCTGGGGGGGGGGGGGGGGGGGGGGGGGGGGGGGGGGGGGGGGGGGTTCTCCTACTCTTCGTCTCTTTCCACCGGCTTTTACTTTTTAGTTTTGTTTTCTTAGGCTTGTAACCTTATCTTGAATTGACTTTTGACAAAGATTATGAAGATACCTAAAATAAATATACAATTATTTGGGATAAATTCATTCACTTGTTTAGACTCATGATTCAAGATCATTTTGTCATATGTAAAATAACTGGACAAGTTATATATGATCACATTTTAAACCCCATCATTATATTAGTATTGTCTTAATTATCTAGTTCTTGCAGTTAGTTAATTAATTAGCATTAATATAAATAACATTTAAGCTACTAGACTACACAAAAGTTGATAGAGGTAGACTCTGAAGTCGAGGATTTAGCAATTGGGCTTAGATTACTTATTATTAAATTTTTTAATTTTTTTATATTGAACATATAACGACGATTTTTAAAACTTATGATGACGGTATGTTTCATCGCTATAAATTTATAAAAAAATAAAATTATGACGATAAAACATAATATCTTCATAAATCTTAAAAATTGTAGTCATATATCTTAATATAAAAAAATAAAAAAATTTAATAACAAGTGATCTTAGACCTTAGCGATTAACATAATTAAACACGTGAATGAAAAGACAAGAGCAACAACTATATTGATGATGGAGTATTTTTATAGTAATACATCTTTTACAATTATAGTAATTCAGTAAAAAAAAAAAAAGTTGGACAAAATGGAATTAAATAAGACTGTTTAATTGTCGGTGATAATCAATCAAATCTTATCTGCTCTCAGCTGCCTCCGTCTCCCTCGCTAAGTATTCTCAAACCCCACGTTACAATTTACATTTAATTTAATAACAAGGTCACGCTATTGTTATATTTGAATTAAAAAAATAAAATAGGAAAAATATATAATAATAAATAATTTATTTAATAATTATTTTAAAAGATAAATTATTCTAATAAAATTTTATTTTATTTTTTTAATTTTTATTTTATGTAAAAAATAATAGAATAAAATTTATTTTAATAAAATAAATAAATATAATAATTTTATTATTATATTATATTATTCAGAATTATCAATAATTAAATATATATTTAAAATATCTGAAAATTATCCTTTAATTTAAACGCACTATAAGTTTGAAAAGTGAGGAGAGAGAGAGAAAGTTAAATTAGATAAGCTAGATTAGGCAGAGAGATGGGTGCCAACTATTGCCTATTGATTGATATGACACTGGAAGGCCGGCCGAGATGATGTATAGAATAGATAGAATAGGCTCACCCCCACAGCCACTCATGTCATGGCTGCCCCCCCGGATCACCGGTGGAAAAACGTTGAATGCAATAGTAAGTAATAGATAACTGGTATTTTTATATTATTTTTTAATATTTTTATTTAAAAAATATTGTTATAAATTTATAACAATTGTGTTATAAATTTATAATTATAATTTATATATAAAAATATTTAAAAAAATCATGTAAAAATATCATAATACTCAATTCTTTATTATTGGCTTTTCAAAGACATTATCATAGGTTGATTATGTTTATGAACATGAACATAAAATAATAAAATATAAAAATACTGTTGTAGAGAGAGAATATAATAATATTTTATTAATATTTTACTTTTGAGTATATTTTTAAGGAATTGATATTTTTACAAATTAATTTAATATTTTCACAAGTTAATCCCATTTGATCTTGTAGAAATATCGATTCTATATAAGAATTGATAATTGAAATTTTTACAAGTAAATTTTATTTGATCTTATGAAAATATCAAATTAATTTTTAAAAATATCAATTTTATATTTTTAAATGCGTATATAAATATATTCTAAGAGATTTACATAGCACATTTGAAATGACAACTAACAGGGTAATAAAATAAAGATAGGCAAGTGACAATATTTCTGTTATTGACAATTTTGCCCTTGTCTCTTTTTCTTTATCCTTCGTTAGAGAGAATTAATTTGTAAGGTCGTAATCACTAAATTAAATGTAACAATCAGTAGAGAAAAAAAATAAAAATAAAAAACGTAAACATTGGATTTCCGTCAACACAAGGAAGAAAAAGAAAACATAATGAAAGAAGCAAGTCCCCTTTGATTGAATTCAATCAAGCAAACCCCCGGAGTCAAAATCATAAACGAACAAGTAAAGATAACAAAATAAATTTGATATGACATAAAATGAACATTTTTTTTTGTTTTTTTTGATCAACAACTATTGACGGAACTGCGGGGATGAAAAATTGATGGGATTGCTATAATAATGAGGATATACAACATTAATTCATTACTAAATATAAATATATAATATTTAAATATAATATTTATTTTAATTATTAAAAAATAAATTTTGATATTAAAAATCGTATCATATATCACTTTTTAGAAAAATTATTTTATGTTCTTGGAGTAAGTGAATAGTATGTTCTCCCTCTTACATATTTGCGGGCTTCACCACAAACAGGCCTCACAAGTATGTGAGGGAGGAGAGCATACTGTTCACTTACCCCATAAATATAAAATAATCTCTCCACTTTTTAATAATTGAGATGACTATAATATTTAATTTTGTGTCCCTAAACTTATCTTTAATTCATGAAATTTTTTCTATTCATAATTTGATTTTAAAATACTTTCTATAGTATAAATTATACGGTTATTATTAATTTTTAAAATTTAATTTAATATATTTTCAAGTTTAAATTTATTAAAATAATAAAAAATAAATAAATTATAATTAATTACACCTTTTAGATAATTTATAACTCTAATCATTTTAAATCATTATCAATCTCAAAGCCATTGTCACATGAGTATTTTTTTTTCAACCTTTAGCCAAACAAGCACGATTATTGGAGCTATAGATAGAATTAGTCCGTTTTCAAACCTCAGCCTTCCACCACTACTACTAGCCGCCGACCTTTTTGACTATGTCGTTTGTCATTTAGGTTTGAGCAGTTGAGTTGCAGCACGTTTTTAATTTTAGAGGTCTCTTTTCCAAGTCCCTAATTGTGATGGTTCCACTGATTTTTATATTTTTATTAATCAATGCTAATAATTAATTGTTTCTTAGTCTACTTTAATTTGAGATATATGCTCAATATTAAAATAAAAAGATTTTGTTCACGTGATTATAACCTACTGCCTAACAATTTTATCATGCTTACATACAACATTGATATATATATATATATATATATATATATATATATATATACACACACACACACACACACGTATAAATGAATACTACTTTATTCATCTCAAACTCAAGATTTTAATTAATTGTCATTCTGTTTTCTTTGTGAGATATGACAAATAATAATTCACTTTTAAATGATATATATTTAAATCATAAATTTCAATTCCGTATAATTTGAATATAAATATAAATTACATATTATATATTGGCATGTAAGAATTTTTTTTTATTATGTAATAGTTTAATGTATGAAATCCTAAAAATACGACGTTTAATTAGTTTTAAATGACTACTATTTTTTTTCCCCAAATGATCATGACTTTACTTGGATGCTATTTGAAACGACCCGCGATTAACTTAAACTCGAATCAAGGAACTTATTTTACATTATCATTAGCACAATCGAAAGTCTTGGCAAATGATTGAAATTATTGATTGCTTCATTTCAGATTGAAGCATTACAAATTCCGCAAAATCAAATTAATTAGATCGTAAAATATTTTAAGAATGATTGAGATCCACATGGGTCCGGATCAAGGTTTAATCTATGAATTATCTTGACTCCTCGTAAATCGACTCATTTTTATTTTATTTTTTTATTGTTGAAGAATTGCGTATTTTTGGGAGTATCATTGAATTTTTTATATATATTCAAAACATTCCGACTAAAGTAGTCCAAATACCACAAAATTAATTAAATGGTAGTATATTTATATTATTAACGCAGAAAAGAGAAAATAATCGCTCTCTTAAGGATGTGCTATACATCTATTTTTTCTCTTACTCCTCCTATAAATTTAATTTGATTTTATATTTTATATTTTAAAATTTGATTAAATTCTTATTATATTTTTATGATAATTACACAAGAAACAAGAATTAGTTTTATGAATCGACAATTCTATGGATTTTTCTTTGCTTTTTCCTAGCACAAGGAGAATTCACACTATAGATATGTTTAGCTGCATGGACTGTTCATGGTCCCCCTTGTGTATAAGATTTTATGAAATTAAGTCAAACGCAGAAGAGCATGTGCAAATGCTTCAAAAGGTTTATGTCATCAACTTTATAAGATTGAAAAGAACTGCCGAATTTATGAGGCATGAGTGGCCACTTTCTTTTTCTAGTAGACTTTTTGGTTGCAAAACCATTAAGCACAGAAGTACTTAACCATTAAGCACAGAAGTACTTAATGACTTATATATATATATATATATATATATACAATTATACATACACATATAGCCTGCCCTACCAATTCAGATAATAATTTAATACGGATTAGTTATTTAATAAGTATCCTTTGTACATCCATCTATTTATCATACTACCTCACACGCAACATTATGTATATATATATATATATATATATATATAGCCTGCCCTACCAATTCAGATAATAATTTAATATGGATTAGTTACTTAATAAGTATCCTTTGTACATCCATCAATTTATCATACCACCTCACACGCAACATTATGAATTAAAATAAAAATGTTAGGCCCGTCGAATTTTATAATAATATGCGGAGTAAATGCTTTACGTGTGATACCTATACTTTGCACCTTGTGCTGATTATTGACTATAATTTACAAACTCACAATAAGAGGAGAAAGGGTGTAAAAGTTTATATTTTTTTTGTTCTAAAATATAAAATTTATATTTATATTTAAAAATTAATATGAGATAATATTAAATTTAAAATTAATGTGATTATTACTTTTAAGTCATAAATTTTGTATTTTGTAGTATTTTTTTTATATATAAGTTTATAATTTTTAAAATCATATTGCTAAAAAAAATATCAATATGAATTTTGAATATGAAATATCCCATATTGAAGTCAAAAATATAATTATGAATTTTGGAATGGAGAGAAATTGGATATTTTTTGGGGGCATGAATATAAATTTAAGAAAAATTCTAGACTTACTCACAAATCTTACCCAATATGTTTATCCGCAGAAAAGACAAAAGAGCGTGGCTCCACTTTTAATTATTAAGATAAATGTAGTAGAACTATATTCTTTTGTCTTTTTTGTGATAAACTTTGTGAATAATATTTATAAATAAGTGTAAAATGACTCTAAATTTAATCAAAGTAAAATCTCCAGAATAAATAAATTAAAGCCGATCAATCATTGACCCCTATAACCACGATTTCATTACATGCACGGTGTATTTTTCAGAAGTTCACCTTTTACTTTTGGAATCTAGCAGAATAATAGGATTAGTCTAATAGTTTACAATAATATACCACTAATCTTAATTAACCCTGTCATTATCTTTCTTTCTTTCTTTTGCTTGTAATGAAGAAAAGTTAACCACATGCACAGCTAAATGCTCTATTGAATTTGAGTTAACGAGCAAGGACCTATGTCAATTAATCCACTATAAATATTCTTAATTTCTTTAATCAAACTCTTATGATACCCACTGTATAATCAATTATAAGAGACAAGGGTGATTAACATTACCATCAACTTTATTACTCCTTAAATCTTAATCACGTGCTGCTAATTTCTATGATTCTCTCTGCAACATTATTCATGCTACACATTAAAATAGCCAAGTTGTTGATGATTATGACGATTTCAAGGTTTTTTTCTTGCAAGTAAAGTCCCCCAGTTGTGCTTTTTGATACCTTTACCTATTATTTCTGAAGTTACAATAGGACCCCTCACATAAATAAATAAAAAATACGTCTCAAATGCCTCTCTTGCCCTTTACTGTGCATTCTGTAAGCTCATATATTTTGAGTCTACTCTTCAGCAAAAAGTCATAATTTAATAAATGTTCTAAAAAATCAAAAGGTAAATTTTTCCTAAGTTCACTTCCCTCGGTTCTCCCTTTTGACCCTTTTCTGGCCGTCCCCAGACTCTCCCTAACCCGTAAGATAAAATATATCCCCAACATTGAATTATAATAATATAAGTTCTTATAAAAAGGTAATATTTTTTTTTTTTGTTTGTAAAATTAGCAAAATTATTTCATAGATAACAAAAACTCGAAGTACTCTTGCAATCACTTTTCTTTAACACCTAATGACGGGTTGATATATCAATCAAAGTGTTTAAAGTATTATTTGATTATTGTGTCTGTAAATTTATCCATAAAGAATGGGCCAAAATCTATCGCAAATCATTGTGATTAAAAAAATTTAATTTCATTGCAGTAAAAAAAGTCCAACTAAAATAAAATCTCTCACCTATATGTGTTTATGTATATATTTGCAGCCAGCCCTAGACTTGGCTTCCCAAACACATTGAAATTGGCAGGTGAGGCTAAAAAACTAGTACTATACAGCAAGTCCAAGCCATCCCACTCGAGGGGACGACGAGAGATTCCCGGAGAGCCATGCGTGGGCTTAATAATTACTCCTTTTTAATTGCCGTTTTTAAAATTATGTGTATAAATTAAAAAATATAATTAATATTTTGTCTCATTATTTAAATTGAATATAAATTTTTTAAAATTTATTAAAAGGATATGAGAAAAATAAAGTAACCTTTTAATTAAAAAGGATAATATGAGAAATTAAATATTTAATATTTTCTTAAAATTAACAAAAGACAAATAAAGAAAATAAAAAATCTTTTTTAAAAGACAAATAAAAAGAGACTAAGGGAGTACGTCACAGTTATTTTTTATATTTAATCTAATTATTTTATTTTATGTAACTTGTATATTTTTTACATATTAAATTAATTAAGTTTACGTGCATTACAACTCAGCACACTATTAATTTATTCCAATCATAAATAAAACAATCCGAGTAAGGATACCTAAATTTCTGAGCTAATTTTCAGGGAAAATAATATTATACTTAAAAGATTTTTAAACAAGAACAAGCAATATGTTGGCTAGATCGAGGGTTGAGATCTCATCTTTGATACTTCAACATTTTGAATCACGAGTTTTGTTATATGTAATGACCTATATAATAATGAGTATAATAACCTAACGTAAAAATAGTAGATCTCTCTATTTTTATATTAAATTATTATTTATCTTATATACAGATAAAAAAATTGAGTAAAATAAATAAATAAGTGTAGCTTTTTAATTTAATGTAGCTGGCGGTAAAATGTAGGAACACACAGACCTTTTTGATACAATAGTTAAAAGTTATAAATGAATTTAGTCGAATTAAATATTAAATTGATTAATTTTAATATATAAAATTTATTAAGTATAAAATAAAATTTAATTAAAATTCGTTTAATTAGTAAATCGAACACCATCTAGAATTAAATCCGAATAATTTGAATTTTTTAATGAATATATTCTGAGTATTAATAAAAAATTATAATTAAAAGAGATTTGAGTAATTTATTAAATTTGACTTATATTTAAATTATTTATATTTTAAATCGAGTTTGAATTAAACTTTTAATTAAAAAAGTACGAATCGAATTAGAAAAGTTTAATTCATTTTACTTCCTTAACGATAAGCATATACCACCATTTGAAGAAATCCCTTTTTAGTTA
The DNA here is from genome assembly GCA_947179155.2 of Hedera helix. Lineage (NCBI taxonomy): Eukaryota > Viridiplantae > Streptophyta > Magnoliopsida > Apiales > Araliaceae > Hedera > Hedera helix. Next base: position 47,826,590 of record OX359271.1, on the reverse strand, counting down.
TGAAAACTGATCGGACCCTTTGTAAATAAATGATTTTTTTTTTTTGTTATTTGTTCACATAATTATTTATTTTATATATATTTTTTATAAGTTTGGTTTCGCATAAAGATATATTTTTAATCTTTTACGAGAGATCCATCGTAAGAATATGAAACATGTTTGTAAAAGTATCAAATTGAAAATTTTGATACACTACTTATTGCGCGAACCATTCCTTAGTTTATTATGTAGCAATATTTCAATAAATTGTGGAATATTTTGAATAATTATCTAATACATTTTATTTTATTTCAAATTTGTTAAGGGAATTATTTATGTTGAGGTTTTTTTTTCCTTTTTTTTTCTCCCCTTTTTTCACACTCTTCATTATTGTATATGAATATCTGGGTAACCTTCATTATGAAATTGAAAAATTAATGCAGTTTTAAAAGCTCAGATCTATTTATTTTTAAGCATTAAGATGTTGGCTCCAAGATATATGACCAAATTAATTCAAAGTTTATGCATATTTTTAGGTAGTATTTGGCTAGCGTCAAATCAATATGATAATTTTATTAATGTACCGTGTACTAATAAAATTAAGGATATATATATATATATATATTCTAATAGACTATAGAGTTAAGTGATTAATTTTTTAAGTTAAGATATAATTTCAGATGTTCATATATAATGAATAAATTTTATAACAGAATAAATTATTATATTGATGTGACATTTTTTTGTTTGATTGGGTGATTACATGTATTAATCAATTATAAACTAATTTAAATAATTTTTTATTACATTCATTAATAAATATATTAACTCATTACATTCATAAATATATTTTTGAACCTAATGTAATAATACTGTAAATATTATACAAACACCAAATATAGACATTATAATGACTTATTATTATATTATAATCCTATTACACGACATAAACTATTATATTATATCAAAATTCTATTCGGTGAACCAAGCCATCATACCTTATTTCCATATTTTTTTCGTCTTCTATTCATTCATACGGTTAAGAGTGTTTAATTTGTTCATAAACATAACAATTACTTTCACTTCCACTTTGAGCACAACATACGTGTTTTCTTTCTATACACTGCACTTGATTTTTAATCTTCCGGTGGTGGTCCCCAGCAATCCTATCCATCAGATCTAGCCGTGAAATTAGAATCATGAGATTCCCCTTACACTATTTCCTTACGGTATGATTATAGCACTTAAGTAGTACTCCCCATTTCTCATCTCTTTCTTTTTCCCCGATAAATTCTTTTTAAATTCTCGCCACGTCGGCCCAACTTTATATGCACCCGTTTTCTGCGGTTGCGCTTATTCGTCAATGGATAAGAGACTGGCTCGCAGCCTATTTGGGCCACAGTCAATCCAACGGCTAATTTCTCTTTGGCCACGTGTCATGATCTTCGACGCCGATATGTGATCCCATATAAACAAGCCTGACTGGCCTGGTTAAACCTCACCCGACGCAACACAAAAATCTTATCCTTTCTCCTCCACCCCTGTACCCTCTATCTACACTGTCCTCTATAACTAATAAATTCCATCTAACTTGTTCATGGTGCCTGCACAGCAGATCTGAATCTGCAAAACGCTCCTTCAATTTCTTTAAAATACTTAAGATTTCACTTTAATTTCTTAACTAGAAACTTAGATTTAAGTTCGTTAATGGAGCATCAAATCTGAAGTAATTGGTTCTAAAGTCTTATCGTTTCGAGCTTCGATCTTATCGTTAATGGCCCTTTATAAGATCTGAAAGTATGTACACAATGAATTGTTGATTGGCGTCGGAAAAAAGTCATTTCAGCTATGGTTGAGCTCAGAGTGAGGAAATCTGCAATGGCGTATTCGTTTCCGGAAGAAGTGTTGGAGTACGTGTTTTCGTTCATAAACTTGGATAAGGATCGGAACGCGGTGTCATTAGTGTGCAAATCGTGGTACGAGATCGAACGATGGTGCCGCAGGAGGATTTTTGTGGGGAACTGTTATGCGGTGAGCCCTGGGATAATGATTAGGAGGTTTCCGGAGGTTAGATCCGTGGAGATTAAAGGAAAGCCGCATTTTGCGGATTTTAATTTGGTGCCGGAAGGATGGGGAGGGTATTTGTATCCGTGGGTGGCTGCAATGGCTAGGGCTTATCCGTGGTTGGAGGAGATTAGGCTTAAGCGTATGGTTGTGAGTGATGAGAGCTTGGAGTTGATTTCGAAAAGCTTCAAGAATTTCAAGGTTTTAGTTTTGTCTTCCTGCGAGGGTTTCTCTACTGATGGACTTGCTTCAATTGCAGCTAATTGCAGGTATAATATAATTTTATGTTTGTATGTTAAATGTGTATTTTTGGCTTCTTAGAAGATTAATGCAGGGAAATGTAGAGAAAGTTTGCATCTTTGATGGTTTACTGTAATCGGAACTCGGGTAGAGTGAGGGTAAGAAAAAGAAAGGAAATTGAGAGAACCATAGAACTCTGCTTGATGTATTTTTGACTGTTTAGAATATTGAGGATGGAAATGTAGATAAAAATTGAATCTTTGAGGTTTTGATTGGTGGAAAGAGTGAAGGAAAGGAATCATAAATATTGAAGGAAAGAGGAAAAAAAAAGCATCCTATGGAAAGTGTGGGGTCTTTTAGTTACTTTGAAGATTTAGGGATATAAAAGAGAGTTTGAATCTTTGAATCTCTTGTTATATTTTATCTCTATTGTTTTAGTTAGTTATGAGTGTAGTAGAGATAGTAGGAAAATGCAGCTTAATATTCGAGTTTCTTGTTGAATTTGACGTGCTACCAATGGGGTGGGGTATTCTTCAGGTTGTACCTATTAAAAATTCTTCAGCGTTTCTATTGTTTTGATTTATATCTTTTCCTACATCTTGTGCTTGCTTGTCTTAACTTAGGAACTAAAGTAGAAGTCAAATGTTTAATTTATATCTAATGTTGATTTACCTCTGCTGGGTTTATTTATTTTTATTTTCTTTTTTGGGTATTGAATAATGATACATATACTCATACCTTTGTGTTTTGATTTGTTGGAAGATTTTAGGTTTTGATTGGTAGGTTATGTTCTGCAGACAGTTAGCATTGTTGGGCTTGGAGATTTTCTCCTCTCTCTCCCCCTCCCCCCCCCCACCCACACACACACACACACACACCCACCTTTTTCTCATAGTCTGTTTTGTTGTTAATACCGCCAAGGTGCTAGAATAAACTCTCAAGCATCTAGTGTGGGAGTGTCTTTTGCCTCCTGTTGTTGTTTACAACTCTGAAGGCCTCTGATGAAATTATCTTTGGCTATTTTTGCAGTTGATTGCTATGCAATTAAGTTTGTAGAGTATGGTTCAGGATTAACATAGTCTTGACACTAGTTTTTTCTTTTGAGCTCCCCCCCTTTTTATGTATATCATAAATGATGCATAACATGTGTTTCCTTGACTTCTACTTTGTTTTTTTTTCTGATGGACTGTTTTGTCCTTGGATTGTTTTAAACTAATGAAATTGTTGCGTGATACTGCAAGTCTTTTTTTTGTTCTGTTATTTTTTAAATTCTCAGTAAGGTTATTTTTTGTTACTAAATATTATTATAGTAATAACTGTAACCTTCCCTTTTGTTGTTTGAGGATTTCTGTGAAAATTCTTCTGAAGTGAGTTTGTAGTAGTTGGATTGTGGTCCTTGTTTATAACTCTGAAGTTTTATGGGGAAACTTTGATTGTTAGATTGTATTTATCCTGTACCCTGGTCTAATTTTGGTTAATTGAACGGACATTACAAGTGCAAAATATTTTTTTTTGTCGTGGCTCTCTTATCTCCTTGGCAAAGTCTTCTTTGATAAAAAATAGTGTCATTATCATTTAGCAAGACACCAAATAATTGCTGAATAACCTTGGTTATCTATTTATAACTACTTCCCCAATACGGTTAAAATATTTGCATTATTTCTAAGTTTGATGATTTTATCGTGTTTGAAAAGACTAAATAATACTTGTTTTGTTTTTTGTGCCGATGGTGCAATACTTGTTGGCGTAGGAACTTGAGAGAACTGGACTTACGGGAGAGTGAAGTGGAAGACTTGAGTGGGCATTGGCTAAGCCATTTCCCTGATACTTGCACAACACTAGTGTCTCTCAACATTGCTTGCTTGGGTTCCGAAGTGAGTTACTCAACCCTGGAGCGCCTTGTGTCTCGGTGTTCCAACCTGAAGACTCTTCGGTTCAACCGCAGTGTACCCCTGGAGAAGCTTCCCAACTTGCTACGCCGAGCCCCTCAACTAGTTGAGTTAGGTATAGGTGCCTACTCAGCTGAGCTCCGGCCGGATGTATTCTTGAATTTAGCTGAGGCCTTTTCAGGCTGCAAACAACTAAAGGGCCTGTCTGGGTTTTGGGATGTGGTTCCAGTTTATCTTCCAGCAATTTACTCAGTTTGCTCTGGTCTCACATCTTTGAACTTAAGCTACGCTACTATCCAGAGCCCTGATATTATTAAGCTTGTTAGCCACTGTCATAATCTGCAGCGGTTATGGGTATGTATGATTTTGTTTACAGTTATGTTCAGTCTTGATATATTCTTCTGGTACCTGTTACTTTCTGGAAATATGATCCCTCCAAAGATATACTACTAATTAAGATGAAGATGGTGACATGAAAGTTATACTACTAATTAAGATTAAGATGCTTACATGATTACCTATAAAATACAGAAGGAAAAAAGATGATGAATTGGTATAGACCATGTGATTTTCAGTAATTTCGTAGATAGAATTTAAGGATGTCAAGATGCTGTGACCATCCTAGAAACAGGTTTTGACATACATTTGATGCTGTGACCATCCTAGAAACAGGTTTTGGCATACATTTCTACAAAATAATTGTTTTTTGTTATCTTCTTGAATACTTTATATGGTTCAAGTATCAACTTCAAGTTCGTCCCCCTTGCAATGTCTTTGAACTTATAAAAGAGATCACTTCAGGTGTTGGATTACATTGAAGACAGTGGCCTGAAAGTCCTTGCTGCTAGTTGCAAGGATCTGCAGGAACTAAGGGTTTTCCCCTCTGATCCATTTGGCGTGGAACCAAATGTGCCCTTGACGGAACAGGGCCTTGTCTCTGTTTCTGAAAGCTGCCCCAAGCTCCAGTCAGTTCTATACTTTTGCCGCCAGATGTCAAATGCCGCATTAATTGCCATTGCTAGGAACCGTCCTAACCTGATCCGTTTCCGTTTATGCATTATTGAGCCTCGGGCTACTGATTACCTAACACTTGAACCACTTGATTCTGGTTTCGGGGCTATAGTAGAGCACTGCAAAGAACTACGTCGACTTTCCCTATCTGGGCTCCTGACTGATCGTGTATTTGAGTACATTGGGACCCATGCAAAGAAGTTAGAGATGCTTTCTATAGCTTTTGCTGGGGATAGTGATCTGGGCCTCCATCATGTATTGTCTGGTTGTGAAAGCCTTCGGAAGCTTGAAATTAGGGACTCTCCTTTTGGGGATAAGGCTCTCTTGGCCAATGTTGCAAAGCTGGAGACAATGCGATCCCTTTGGATGTCCTCCTGCGCGGTAAGTTATGGAGCATGCAAACTATTAGCACAGAAGTTGCCTAGGCTCAACGTTGAAGTAATAGATGAGCGAGGACCCCTGGATTCAAGGCCTGAAAGCTGCCCCATTGAGAAGCTTTACATATATCGGACGATTGCAGGGCCAAGGTTTGACACGCCTGATTTTATATGGACTATGATGGATGAAGATGTTGATGCACCATTGCGGGTTTCACAAGAAATCTCCTAATGGATATAATACCTCGGAATGGAGGTTTGCAGGTACATGTTCTGTATATGCTAGTTGTTTTACATTCATTTTTAATGATGGCTTATATAGTTGCAGTGCCAGTTAAACGTGGTAAGAAGAAGTTGAGCGGGTGTGGTATATAGAGAGGCTCGAGAGCTCAAATGACATTTATTTTGCTCCATGAGGAGCAATTTGATTGCAATTAGTATTTAATAAATAGTTGTAACTCGTCATTTTATGTATCATCTAGAGTTGTTTTTTCAACTGTCGCCATTTATATCATTTCCAGACTTTTGTATCGCTACACATTGGATTTAGCATTACTTGGGGCATAAAATCTTTCATTGTTTGGACCAGCGTTGTACTTGAATGTAATGTGGAAAAAAGCAGTTCCCTTTTTCGGTTGGAAAGTTATTTGGTTATTGCCTTTTGTTTTCGATAATATAGTTAAATAATCAAGCAACCCGTTCAGATTACGTGTTATTTTTGCCGACTCTTTGAAAACAGAAAAACATCTCCCTTGAATCTCCATTAGTTGAAATGAATGGCACAGGTTGATACAGAACCACCCAGAGACCAATGCTGGGGACTCGTTGAAAAGTAGTATTAATAGTTGAAAGAAGTAGCAGATTTGTGGTCTCTCATACTTTTACGTTTATAGTAGTAGTGGGTGGTAAGTAACAAGTAAATATAAACTTCAGAAAGAGATATATTCACACTCCTCTACTCGATCTGAATTCTGAAGTGTGGCTAAGCCAGCATCAAAACCACGTTTGTTTTGATTCTTAAAATGATAAAATGATGAAAATACCATTAATTAAGTTAATTGACAAAATTATCTTTGAAATATAATGCGGTCACAAGGAGATGACTCATCGCAGCCATCCTTTTAACATAGATTTTGATATTTTCACGTGTATGATTTGCGTGTAGAATTTAAAGCGACAGTTTAAATGTTATATATTTATGACAACCCTTTTAGTAGAATTTATATATGAAAATATTAAAATTTCACATGAAAATATCAGTTTCATATATATATATATATATATATATATATATGGTTTGATGATGCCCACACGTTTGATGCAGGAGTATTTATGATTACCATCATTTATATTCTCCAACTTTTATCTCCTGCCCCATATCATTTCATTGATGGATTCCCTCCCTGGTCTGATTTCATCTCCCTAATGATTTTACTGCTTTTTCTCCCAGTAGTAGCAAGGAGTAATGGTTGGCTATCAGAGTACTGTACTGGGAGCATGGGGGTAATACCGCTACTATCACTTTTTGGCCCACATCTTTAATCAATGTATTTATGGATGTATATTTGGTCAAATGTAGCCAACTTCTCGAATTTTGAGACGACTCAACGGTAGAAGTACTGGTCCTAGTTTTGAATCTGGAATTCTTGATCATAGAGTAGTTCTCATGAGCTCAGTGGTGGGTTCTTCTAATGATTTTTGTTACTGTTCTTTTTAGTTTATTACTACTTTTTACTTGTATGTGCTACAAATTTAAAGAAAATAAATCATCAAGAAAAAAATAAAAATTTAAATTTAAATCTATATACACTCTAATAATAGGACAATGTATATTAACCTCAAAATAAAATTAGAACTTTTGAGTCCATCTAATAAAATTGTCAAAAAACTTCAGATTTAGCTAAATTTCATGTGATTTACAACTGATTGATAAGCAAATCAGCATTTTCTTTCTGTTAATTATGGGGATTGAAATTTTATAAAGAACCAAGTTGGTGCCATGGTTTTTTGGCTTTGTTTTCCTTTTATGGCTTGTTTGGAAGCAGATTTGTATTCTATTTGTGGGATGTCGTACTGTGTTGAGAACTCTCTTTGTTGCTTATGGTTTTGGTTGGCTAGTTTTAGGTAAGAAATGGAATTCCTTTTATAGGGTTGTATATATAGTTAAGTATCATAATCACTAACCTAAGACAAGAAAAAAGAGTGTCATACAAACCCCAATGTATACTCATTGACAAAATTCAAAGTCCAATTGATTGACTCCAAGATTAGATATAAAGCCTAGCACACATTTTTTTCTTCCAAAACAATTTAAGTAAAGAGGGAGAAGAAAGATTAATTGAGGAAGTTCTGCTATATAAGTCGAATTGAATCTTCGTTAAAGATGGGGAAAATGATTTGTTCTGAAGAGTGTGAAAAAGGAGTTGAGTTGGAGCTGATGAGGCTGTTTATGGTGGTTGTTATTGCTCTCACCACCATGCCGGACTTTCGGAGCAGTTCTTCGGATTAATTGACTGATGAAGTAATTATTTTTGTTTGATGAGAGTATTATTTTCTTCTTTCTTAGTTATGTTCTTATTTATGCTTCTATCAATGATCTCTCATCCCTTTTTGGTGTTCAACATCTTGTGATGCTTTTGGGTGTACAATGTTGTGCTATTTGTTTAAGTGTTCTAACTTTTAACAACAAACTTACAGTACATTAAAATAGGATTTGGTTATCAAGAAATTGGGCGCTCAAGACTGTCGGTCAATTGATGGCTTCGGCGCCGGACACATTATCCTCGAGAAAAATGGAGGGTCGGAATGTGGTAATGATTTTTGAATTTTCCGCTCTCATCCCGTCCCTCTATTTTTCCCGAGGATGACATGTCAATCGCTGAAACCATCAATTGACCGATGGTCTTGGACGCTCAACTTCATGCTAACCAATTACAGTTACAGTCCAGATGGTCAAGACAAAAAATCCAGTAGGAATTTAAAACTCTGAAAATGAAATGATAAATTCATTATATTCTTTCCCCAACACCATGGAGTACAGTTGTAACTGTTAGACCCTCTTATTGTGGCATGGCATATCAAAGCACAACTACGCCATGACGCTGCCAAGGCATGCCTTCCTCCGCCATGCCACCGACAGGAGAATCTAACGATAACCATAATTAAGTTGGTCTAACAATAACCATAATTTATTTCGACCATCGTGTCTTATCTGTTCGTTATATTGGTTTGCTAGGGAGTAGAAAACAGGACAATATGCAACAACATAAATCGAGTCTATTGGATATAAAAACTCTAATGTATACTAGTACCTAAAACTGGAGTTAATACAGATTAAGACGACAATCTCTAACCTGTTTACAGATTCGACTTTCTTTCATTGATCATAAAAACCTTTGACAATCCAAAAATGATACATCAGCTGAAACTATCCTTCCATACAATTAAACATTGTTAATCAAGGTAAGCAGAGTTTAAGAATCATCAGATATGGGACAAATGATGATATTCTCTAAAATTTTGAGCCCTGAATTCTCTCCAAAATATACTCTATACTATGCTTCATAACAGGCTGACCTGACCTTGTTCTTTGAGATTGGGTTCTTTCTATTTCTTCCTTCTTTGCTTGAATGATTGCCTCTCTCTCAATCCTTGCCTTCTCTTGCTCCTCATGCTTCTTCTCATATACTTCTTTCTGACTCCGTGCGCTGCCCTTCTTGTTTTTCTTTCTCTCTCTATTTACGTCACCAGCTCCCGCAGAATCATCTCCATCCTGTGATAGTTACTATAACATATGTGCCTTTCTAGCTAGTTGTATTTGAAAGCAAAACCAGTCATACGAGGATAATGATTCAAACCTTCAGTATAGCTGAGGAAGGATCAATCTGGTGGCTTCCGCGCTTCGGTGACTTCTTATACTTGCCAACATATTTAGCATTCTTGTAGAACTCCCTCTGCTTCTCTGATAAAAATAAGACAGAAATTAGTATAGCATAAGAGTATGTTTGGAAGAATCTTGAATTTGGAGAACCTTTCACAATCACTTTAATCAGAATAGGTATATTGTTTGGTAAACTTTTAAATCAAGAAGGTATTTAAAACATACTCCTGCATCCCAATCAAACACGGTCATCAAAAATAGAAAAATAAAATCAATAAATAATTTATATAGCTTTAACCCATGTATTTTTTTATGAGAGTTGTCAACTAACATATAACCAAACTACGTCAGAACGAACTCACACCAGTGACGCGAAACTTAAGTTTCTGAATGTCCTACTCATAAAAATAGTTAAGTACGTAGTATGTATTCACCACATTCTGATGACACCAGTCCTCATCCTATGCAACTCGAGTAAGTCCGATACATAACTTTAACCTCAACTGCTTGAAATTTTAATATTATCCTATGATAACTAAATAACATTTCCCAGTGCCCACATAAGATGATATCAAAGAGAGTAGAGGCGTTAGGGTGCTCCCTAATATCTTCTGAAACTATCTTTGTTCTTAGATGACAGAATTAGTGTGGGAACTGGGAATTAGAGTCTTTTTGAAGAATACAATTGGTAAAATCCGAGATTACCTAAAATGTGGGTCGTTTTGTTCACATAATGAAACCGAGAACACAATAGTTGCACAATCTAAAATGTGGTAACCTATCAAAATAGAAAAAATAAGTAAATCTAAAATGTGGTACTCTGCATTCTTTAGATGCACACTTAAATGGTGCCGAGCTGTTCTTAAGCAGCCATTGTTTCCTTGTAGAATGTAAATTACAACAAATAGAATGCACACATTGTTTTGTATATACTACTATTTTAAGATGCTTGTATCCAAACTAGCATTTGAAAAGCTGTGTTCATACTTCCAAGTCTACCAAGTTACAAAACGTTCATTAACCCAATTCGCATGTTAAAATTTTCTGGTAAAGTTTTACCTGATATGACCTTAGTATTTTCAATGTAGGAAGGAAGATCAAAGATGTTAGTAATGTATACATGTTTCAATTCAGTTTTCACCTCACTTCAAAATCTACCATTCCAGATACCAAAGCAACCAAAAAAAATAAAAATTCAACCGAAACAAAGCAACAAATATCAAGAATATAATGGGTAAACAAATGAGAGTGGATACAATTATACGGAAATATAAGAAATATCTGGGGTTCAGATATATATTGATGAGGGCAGGATTGTAATGGTCGCTCTTTGTTTTAGCCTTAGTTTTCGATGCAACTGAGAGGTAATGGACGACTCTAATATCAATTGTTATAAACTTTGAGAGAGCCACATTTTAAAAGCTAACTGTTAAGGTTGGAGAGTTCAAAGTTTATAAATATTCCACATCAAAGTCTCATTCCTTCGATATGAGATACATGTTTCATATCTTACGATTAGGATCATAACAAATAGCGTTTCGATTTTCGAAATCCAGAGAAATCCTAATTCGTGATGTTGCGGGAAAAGGCTTACTCGGGTTTATAAATATCTCATATCAAAGTCTGTACTTTATAATTAGGATCATAATAAATAATTTTTTGATTTTCGAAATCCAGAGACACCCTATTTAGTGATGTTGCGGGAAAAGGCTTACTCGGGTGACTATCAGGGACTGGCCAAAACTTAGAGAAATGCTATGGTGCGAGCATGTGCACTAATGCCAATGATGAATTGGTAACTATAGCTAAAAAATACAATAACAAAATACTCATTTAATTTTTTTTTTATGAAAAGATGTGTTAAATTCTTTGGTAAAATTCAAAATTAACATAAATTTAAACCTTGAAAATAAAAAGTAATATTTTTTAGTTATTAGGCTATAATAGTTATTGTTTGTATTAAATTAAATAAATTTGTATTAGTATTTTAAACTTTTAATTAAATTAACTTCAAAAATACTTCTTTACAATATTTTTACGCATTGTATACAAAACGTTCGTACTTAATGTTACTATATCTTGAAATTATGTTTATATATATATATATATATATATATACTTGAACACAAGTTGGGCATATAGGAAGGTGTAAATTAATTAATTTATTAATGTCGACAGAACCAAGATTTAATTATATCAACTACATAAAGGCGTACTTTTTCTTTTTTCTTTTTTCCAAAATAGTTAAAATGGCTGAATATTTTGAAGTCTGAATACTTCTTACAATAATTTGAGGATGAATCTTTTCGAATTAGTAAATAATTAAGAGGGGAAATATCATCAGAAGATTGCTGTAACTTATATCTAATTATTAAATTGACTACTAGAAATTTTGATTAAATCAAGATTGCTATATAACTTATATCTATAATTTTCTAAGATTAATATAACTTACACCTAATAATTAAATTTGACTAATAAGAAATCAACAACTACGTCACAAGAACCTTTATATTAAAGAACTTTTGATAGCTAGAAAACGCGTTAAAAGAAGAAAAGAAAAATAGAAACTATCTGCCTATCTGTCCATAACAAGATATATAGACAATTAGTTGGAGAAATTTCTTTTCCAAACTAATTAACAAAGACGGAAATTGCAACAAGAATTTATTTTATTTTCTGGTTAAGGTACCTATGCTCAATACAACAATTATGGGCATTGCTCATAAATATCTTGTGAAGTTATTCAAGCCCTCCACGAAGAGGATGCTATGCATTGTCTTTAGCTGTTCCCTTGGTGTGAAGCTCCATGTCTGGAGATCTCTTTCTCTCTCTCACACACTCACATCTTTGTTTGTTGCTTCTTCCTTTAGTACTCATCCTCTTAATTAATTCTCGCTTGTAGTCTTAGCTAGTAATTATTCATAGTACATTCATTTGTCGGTCTGTCTAATTATGTCCAAATAATTGAATATAATTATCTGGACTAGCTACTATCTCCAAGATTAATTTGTTGCAGACAGCTTCAATTCTTCAATATTAACTTCCACAATGATATCTTCAGTTGGCTTGATAATATCTACTTCATGATGAGTACTCTTGGTGTCCTCCTGCTGCTGCTGCTGCATCTCCAAGTCTGTCCTGACAATTGGAAGAATTGCTTGCTTCTTTCTGTCCTTGTAGATCCAATAGAGTACCATTTGTACAATTCCAAATATAAACCCTAGCACATTTGGTGTCTAATCATCATGCAATAACCAAAATAGGGTAAGTATATATTTATCATCAAAATATATAAGTCCTAACTAGTCATCAAAAATAGTAAATGAAGAGGATCTTTGTTTCTTCTTTTGGGGGAAGAGATTAGCACTTGCCGCTACAAAAAAGTCCTTTATCAAAAGGCCATAGAAAAACCACATGACGGCGCAGAGAGTGAGGAAGAAAGACAGCGAAAGTGGCATGTATTCGACGCTCTTTGTTCTTATAACCAACCTCTGCATGCATAATATATATAGTATATCAATAAAACTAGAATAAAATTTATGTGTAATTTAGGTAACTAGAAAATGATACCACAAGAACCATGTATATATATATATTTAAAATTATGTGCACATATATTTGTAGGCTGATTATTTGATTGAAAATAATCTGCACTTCTACAAAAAATATAGCATATAAATGTACCAGAATGCTAAGAGGAGCAACAAAAACGCAGACAGAAAAGACGGCACAAGTCCATCCAACAATCGTTACACGCTTATCCCCTTGGGAGAACATCAATGTGGAGAATATGATCATTCCCAACGCTCCTACGTTAAATACAATAAGCACCTTGATAGTGTAGATCTGCCAAATTTCCATAAATACATGCATTTTGTCAGTTTTTTTCTTTTTCTGGTTGAAAAAATGTAAAACTAAATAGGAAAAATATGATGCAACTTAGTTACCTTGGCTTCCTTTGTTGCATAAATCATGAAGAGTAAGAGATAAGCGGATTCAATGAAAATTCCGATGGAGTTAATGGAGATTAGCAAAATCCCATTTGTCTTTAGAAGACCATAATACAATGTTAACATGGCACTAAACAATGCAACCGCATACGGTATCGACTGAAACCCTTCTGTGGATTTTCTCTTATATATCCTATAGAAGGTTGGACTGCACAAATCAAAATATATATAAAACACAACATACATCAACAATATTCAAACCACAACTTTTCATAATAACATAAAATTTGTAGGGTGTGTGATATATATAGATAGAGATCTTACAGTGGTGCCAAGTACACCAAGAATGACACAATGTTGCCTGCGGATATATGAATAAATTAATGACGAGATTAAAGAAATTAACAAGAATATTTAGTTAGTGTAGAGAAAAATGAAAAGAAATTAAAAGATTAACTAAATGAAGATTTATAAAACTAGTTTCTATATATTATGAAGGAGAAAATAAATGTACCCACCTAGAATGCCAAAGGTACAAACCATTTGAGCTTGACTAATGATTGCCATTCCTAATTAATGGTGTGAAATAGAATGGAAATGAAGGAAGCTCTCCGCCCCTCTTTCTCTAAGAATTAATTACACTTCTTAATTCTTTTGAGAGTGAGGAGGTAGCTTATGAGAAAACTCCATGCACTGCGCACACTTATATAGCAACCCAAAAAGTGTATCTATCCTAACTAGATAGTTAGCTATATCTAGGAGATTGTAGGTGAAGACACTTGGCTTAATTTTGAGCTATATCTTGATGAGTCGGCTAGCGCTGTACGTTTGTATGAATCTCCCAAATCAAGATATATAAATATTGAGATGATGTATGATTTTGATCAAAGTAACATTCAAAGCCTAATTCTAGGGCTGGCAGTATTGGCATGCACGCCCTTATTCATATCCATTACTCCTATAAAACTTGGAAGCTTCACGAAAGAAAAAAACTCACCTCCTTAGCCGTTTGAGCCAAAGGTCATTAATTTGATCTTTATAAGCTATTTTTCATGTATAGCATATATGTATTAATTTGATAACTCAGTTTTTTTATTTATAATTAACGGAGATAGAAACTTCAGTACTATGACATATACTTCATGCCCTGCTTTCAAGTAGTATACATACAAAAATCATCAAATGTAATTTACTAGGGGTACTTGGGGGGTGTCTTTTATCTTATGGGGTAATTAACTAGGGTTTCAGTTCATGTTACCTAATTTGCAGATATATATATATATATATATATATATATATATATATATATATATATATATATATATATATATATATCAAGCAAATATCTGATCAAAATTAATAATTTCTTGTGAAATGTAATGTCATCTACCACATCAATTTTATGTTAAAATCATACAATAAGAATACTAAACTACAATCTTTATTTGATGAGATGTTTTCTGTTTAAACACGTGAAGCATGTCGAAGAAAAACTTAACTTCTTCAGACTTGTTTGTTGAGTGTTTGGAGATTAATTAACTACTTTCATCCATATCATTTATAAATTATTCCTTGAAGCCACATCTCTACCTTTCTTTCTTAAACAAGAAAATTTTGATAAAAAGGTTTTAGAAGATAGAAATGGAGAGTTCATTTACCAAGGATTTTTTTACATATTTTTATTTTCTTATAACAAATTAAGCGGCTTGTGTTAATTAATGCATGGCTGACTAAAGAAGACGATGAGCCGGCTTGATCGAGGCATTTCTTGACGTGAAGCAAATTGAGGAGTATAAAGACAAAACTGAGGAAAAGATTGGGAGGATGGAGGGTTGTAATTAGCACGTGAGATGGGGGTGGACCCATTTCAGTTACGTTTCTTTTAACGGACTCCACTTGTACGCAGCCTCTGCCACGTCTCACACGGCTTGCCTTTTGCTTTATATGGCTTTCTTCATGCATGCACTCAAGGTCATTTTCGTCATAAAAAATTTATTTTATTTTATTCTGATGTGATCCTATTTGCTTAAATTTGCACTAGTTGGATGGTGATAAATACTTTTGGCCTAAAGAAAAAATTAAATA
Source organism: Hedera helix (assembly GCA_947179155.2). Classification (NCBI taxonomy): domain Eukaryota; kingdom Viridiplantae; phylum Streptophyta; class Magnoliopsida; order Apiales; family Araliaceae; genus Hedera; species Hedera helix. The sequence continues at coordinate 47,811,112 of OX359271.1, read as the reverse complement.
AATAAATAAATAAATAAATAAATAAATAAATATATATATATATATATATATATATATAAACAAAGACGTTTTTACTAATTTTATCAAAGTTGGCCGATAATTGGGGTTTTGAAATTTATAACTAATGATTTGATTCTGTGATTAATATGACTGTGATGAGTTGTGTCGAGTTGAGCCAGATGTTAAAAGTGATCGGTAGACTTATTATCTTGGAGTTAGTTTCGATTAAGACAATCTTCTAATACTAAATCAAATTTTTATTTAATTGATTGATATAATTAGAGAACCAACTTCAATAAAACCATCAAGTTAATTCCAAGAAAATTTCAACACTCGGTTTGCTTGTTTATTATAATAAGTTTGATAGCCAATGCGAGACACGAATTAGTTTGTATAACTTTTTTTTTTTATATAAATATTTAATAATTTGGTTTGACATATTCTACTATAATTAATTTAGAAAATTGAATTGTGAATTACCTTTCGCATTATTTAATCAAGTAATAATTTCAATCTAATATCTAAAAGATAGAATATAAAATATAGAATATAAATAATATAATATCATATAACAAAGTCATAACATATATATATATATATATATATATATATTAATTGTATGGTGATTACCTACTCTGTAGCATCAATGTCTTGAATAGTTTGAGTTGAGAGGGGTCTGCAAAACACTGATCAATTCTTCCTCTGTTGGTAGAAATCGAAAACCAATTAGCATTTCGGTGACTGTCTCACAATTTCTAATACCCATTTACATATACATATATATATATATATATATATTACTTATTTCAATATTAATGGTATAAATTGAGCTGAGAGGAGCCTGTTAAATATTTTATTAGTGAGATGGTAATTGACATTTGACTTTTATCCTAGAACGGAGGGAGTAGTATTTATACAGTTTAATGACTTCTCCAAAGAAGAGTTTTTTTTTTTTTAAAAAGAAGAGTTTGAGAAAGAATGACTATTCGAAAGAAGAGTTTTATAGGAGAAAAAAAGTTTGTGAAGGAATGACCCTTTGATTTTAGAATCCAATTTTGGTTAAGCCAAACTTGGTGAATTGACTCATGACCAACGAAATTGACTTAGAATAGTTAAATTTGGGATCGCCTATTACATTATTATATATTAGTATTGATTATTATTATTGAGTTTGAAATAGCATGTATGATTTGCTTTACAACCAATTAAAATTACGTACTATAAATTATAGTCTGCAAAAAATGGTTTTTGTGTGCGTCGTTGCACCTAATTTTCTCCTGAAGTTTGTAAATTATATAATGAAGTGAAGTACATATATATATATATATATATATATATATATATATATATATATATATATATATATATATATATCGATCTATTGATAACATTGTAAAAAATGATTTATCCTTACAATAGATCTTAGCTTTTTAGGCTGAGATCTGACGGTTTATATAGTCCTCATCCGCAGTTTAATTTTCAGAAATCTATAGTTTAATACTGCGGACGGTATTAAATGTCCAAAATAATCCCAGCAATCATTTAATACACTCACTGCCCGCAGTATTAAACTACAGACGGGGTAACTAAAAATTTTTATGTCTGCAGTATTAAACTGCAGACGGAGAATACTAGGCCATACTCAACAAATGATGCCGTTTTAAATTTTTACCGTCCGCAGTACTAAACTGCGGACGAAGGATCTAAAATTTTTTATCGTCCGCAGTATTAAACTATAAACGATAGTTTAATTATAAAACGGAGTTCGTCATTGTTCATAGCAAATACTTTTGATCCTATCTCATTTTCACAATAGCGATTTGAGTAGTTATAATTATGACTATTAAATTTTCTATTTTTTCTTGCGTATAACATGAATCTGATGATATGCAGGAAAAATAAAAAATTTATAACCTTAATTATAAAACTGCGGTTGTCATTGTTCATAGTAATCATTTTGGATCATATCTCATTTTCACAATAGCGATTTAGGTAGTTATAATTATGGCCGTTAAATTTTATATTTTTTCTTGCGTATAACATGAATCTGCAATGAGGATATGAAAGAAAAATAGAAAATTTATAGCCTTAATTATAAAACTACGATTGTTATAAATTGTCATTGTTTATAACAATCATTTTGGATCTCATCTCATTCTTCTTGTGTATTCTTATTCTTACTGATTTATGTGATTTGGACAGATGATAAAAAAACATTACTAAACAATTGGTATATATCATTCCATTTGTCTAGTCTTACATGTGACGCCCCCAAATCTAGGCTCATACAGCCCAAACTTGAGTCGTCAAAAGACTACAACAAAATTATTACAAGATAGAATAACGTTCAACAATACAGTGTATAATAATACACAACTAAGTCTTCATAATTATTGTCACACTATATACAACATGTGAAGACTACAATAGCTATCACTCGGACCGACATTCCATTCCCTTGCTAGACCCGGCTACTCTCTCATTTTCTGAAAAACAATGGAACAAAAGAAAGGGTGAGCTCAAATAGCCCAGTAAAGAATATCATGACTAAGATAATGACAAGTAAATTATCGTTAGCCTTCAACAGTTGAGTTCTTGATAGAATACAATAGACTACAAGATTTGTATCAAAAACTGCAGTTAAATTCTTAAACAACGTTCAGATCAATAATAGCAGCGGAATGAGCAATCTATTAGAAGAATAATGCAGACTATAATGTCCACTCGGTTCTCTTTTTAGGAAAAACATCATCAACTTTTATCATCTGAAATACCTTTAGTCAAGATAATACAATTCACAGTTCCTGATCATAATCATGCAGATCAACAGTTCATCTTTGCACTACGGGCCAAAGACATTCAATATAACACCAACGGTCATGATTATACCAGATTCAGCCTTTGGTCATAATCATACCAAACAACAGTTCATCTTTGCACTACGGGCCAAAGAGAACATTCACCACGTGTCATAAAAGACACCGAACAGATGTATCGCCTTTAACCTATTATATCGCCTTTAACCTATCATCTGTTCAACAATTATATCGCATCTGTGCCCCCGGCCACAGATATTCACAACAACTTGAATTTGGATGATTAGAATGATATAAATGATGAACAGAAGAAACAGGATAAACAATAAGTATCAGAAGTTTACTTTGTACAGATTCAAATAATGTCCAAATTGTCAACATGATGTGGAGTGAAATTTAAAAATGATATTCAAGATCCACAGTTCAGAATAACGGTTACAGTTCAATAGAAAGGTCCACGTAAATAGGATGGTTCAATTGAAATGATGAAGTGGAACTATTATGGAACATATAATATTTTCAGGAATTATAGAAGCAATAGTTCCATAATAAGTTTCGATTTAGGTGTATGAAAGAAAATAATATCCCTTACCGTAGCAGGTTTGATTAACAAAATGTGAAGGAAATTAATATTCCTTACCATAGTAAGTTTGAATAATGGAAGATGAAAAAGATGGTATCCCTTATGAGTATAAAGGAAAATAATATCACTTACGAATATGAAAGAAAATGATATTATAAACGAATATGCAATAAATGTGACGCCCCCAAATCTGGGCCCACACAGCCCAAACTTGAGTCGTCAAAATACTACAACAAAATTATTACAACAAAGCACAACGTACTACAATACAGTGTATAATAATACACAACTAAGTCTTCACTATTATTGCCACACTATTTTACAAAACGTGAAGACTATGATAACTATTCCTCGGACCCTCACTCCATTCCCCGGCTAGACTCTGTTATGTTTTCATCTCCTGTTGAAAAACAATGGAACAAAAGAAAGGGTGAGCTCAAATAGCCCAGTAAAGAATATCATGACTAAGATAATGACGAATAAATTATCATTAGTCTTCAACAGTTGAGTTCTTGATAGAATACAATAGACTACAAGGTTTATATCAAAAACTGCAGTTAAATTCTTAAACAACGTTCAGATCAATAATAGCAGCGGAATGAGTAATCTATTAGAAGAATAATGCAGACTATAATGTCCACTCGGTTCTCTTTTTAGGAAAAACATCATCAACTTTTATCATCTGAAATATCATTAGTCAAGATAATAAAAATTCACAGTTCCTGATCATAATCATGCACATCAACAGTTCATCTTTGTACTACGGGCCAAAGATATTCAATATAGCACCAACGGTCATGATTATACCAGATTCAGCCTTTGGTCATAATCATACCAAACAACAGTTCATCTTTGCACTACGGGCCAAAGAGAACATTCACCACGTGCCATAAAAGACACCGAACAGATGTATCGCCTTTAACCTATTATATCGCCTTTAACCTATCATCTGTTCAACAAATATATCACATCTGTGCCCCCGGCCACAGATATTCACAACAGCTTGATTTTTGGATGATTAGAATGATATAAATGATGAACAGAAGAAATAGGATAACAATAAGTATCGGAAGTTTACTTTGTACAGATTCAAATAATGTCCAAATTGTCAACATGATGTGGAGTGAAATTTAAAAATGATATTCAAGATCCACAGTTCAGAATAACGGTTACAATTCAATAGAAAGGTTCACGTAAATAGGAAGGTTCAGTTGAAATAATGAAGTTCAACTATTATGGAACATATAATATTTTCAGGAATTATAGAAGCAATAGTTTCATAATAAATTTCGATTTAGGAGTATGAAAGAAAATAATATCCCTTACCGTAGCAGGTTTGATTAACAAAAGGTGAAGGAAATTAATACAAAGGGTTATTCACCAACAGGCGGCAATCCGCTCCGTAAGGTTATTCCCACAATTTAATAGAATTTGAGTACAAAGAGTTATTCACCAAACAGGCGGCAATCCGCTCCGTAAGGTTATTCTCAGAGATTAATAATGAATGAATACGAAAGGTTATTCACCAACAGGCGGCAATCCGCTCCGTAAGGTTATTCCCACAATTTAATACATGGAAATAAAAGGCACGTCTTATGAGTAAGGAAGAAACAATATTATTATCGAGAATCAAATAATGATAATCCCTTACCATAGTATGTTTGAATAATGGAAGATGAAAAAGATGGTATCCCTTACCGTAACACGTGACTGGATATTGATTTAAATGAGGTTGATTAACTTGAACAGTACACGTATACTTATAGATCTTCACAAATACTCAAGATGACTTAAGCACACTTAGAGAGAACTTTCACAAGAAGTATTTAGAGAGAGAAAGAAAGAACAAGTAAGGAAGTTTATGAAAAATCCTTAAGTTAAGGCTTCTATTTATAGCCAAAAATCTTATCATTCATTTAATCTAAACCATTCATTTAAAGATCATCTTTTAATCTACACCATCCATTTCAAATATTATATTATCTTTAATCTACACCATTCATTTCATATCACCTAATAATCACCTAACTTTATATTATAAACAAATCAATTTAATTATTCAACAATAATTCACACTTTAATCTACACCATTCATTTCATATCACCTAATAATCACCTAACTTTATATTATAAACAAATCAATTCAATTATTCAACAATAATTCACACTTTAATCTACACCATTCATTTCATATCACCTAATAATCACCTAACTTTATATTATAAACAAATAACTTTATCAATTCAATTATTATGACTAATTGTTATAAATACAGTATAGTTAGCTCTTAGATATCAAGTCAATAAATTAATGAAATACAACTGTTTAAATAACATCATAATAGAGATAACAATAATGTAAAATAAAGCATACGTTACTGTGTAATGACAATTATTGATTCAATAATGTGAATTACTGTGCATATGTTACTGTGACAATTATTAGGTTCAATAATTTTAAAAACAGTGCAACAACAATTATTGACTTGATAATATAAAATATTATGCAGTGACAATTATCGATGAAATGATGCGTAACAGTTACGGTGTCAATTATCAGACCAAAAATATGAGACACTATGCAATACCGTGTGTTACTGTAGAGTACCGAGTGCTACAGAAAATACCAATAACTACCGTATGCTACTATTCTTTTATCACCGGTATTTTAACAGTTCCGTTGACTATTTTTATTTAAAAAGATTATTTCTGTCGTTTTCTATATCCGACAAATATTCCGTTGTGGGGTCCACCAATAATTTGTTATTTCGGCGCCGTCGGACCAAACGAATATTCCCCGACCAAACGAATATTCCCCGACAAAGCGAATATTGTCCGACAAAATAAAATTTGCACATAACATCCTTAACTTTTAACTTTATCGATTTAACCACTTACTGTTTAAAAAAAATATCTATATAAAGAAAAATTAAATTTTGTATTTCATAAAATTCGGGGTCTTACAACCTCCCCTCCTTATGAAATTTCGTCCCCGAAATTGACGTACCTGACATATCGAAGAGGTAAGGATACTTAGATTTCATCTCAGATTCTAGCTCCCAGGTCATTTCCTTAGTATCTTGGTTCCTCCATAAAACCTTAACTTGAGGTATAACCTTTGAGCGTAGGATCTGCTCCTTCTTATCCAGGATCTTAACAGGTACTTCCTCGTATGTTAAATCCTCTGCTATAACGTCTGGTTCTAACTCAATGACGTGGTTTGGGTCCTTCACATATTTACGTAACATAGATATGTGAAAAACGTTATGGATGCGAGACATACTTGGTGGTAGGGCTAGTCTGTAGGCTACGGTTCCTATTCGATCGAGGATTTCAAATGGGTCAATAAATCGAGGGTTGAGCTTTCCTCTCTTTCCGAATCTCGTAACCCCTTTCCATGGAGAAACACGTAAGAATACATGATCTCCGACGTTGAAACTTTCGTCTCTCCGATGAAGATCAGCATAACTCTTTTGTCGTTCTTGTGCGGTCTGTATTCGTTGTCGGATCATTTGGATCTTTTCGGTCGTCAAGCGTACCAACTCGGGTCCCAACAATTTTGCTTCTCCTACCTCATTCCAACATATTGGAGAGCGACACTTCCTTCCATACAAAGCCTCGAATGGAGCCATGCCTATGCTTGCTTGGTAACTGTTGTTGTAAGAAAATTCCACCAATGGCAAGTACTTATCCCAACTTCCTTTGAAGTCTAATACACAAAGTCTCAAAAGATCTTCGAGGGTCTGGATCGTCCTTTCCGATTGTCCGTCCGTTTGAGGATGGTATGCAGAACTAAAACGTAGTTCAGTGCCCATAGCTTTTTGTAGACTGATCCAAAAGCGTGAAGTGAATCTAGGATTTCGATCAGAAACTATGGAAACTGGCATGCCATGCAATCTCACGATCTCATTTATGTACATACCGGCAAGACGTTCAAGTGAAAAGTTTTCTCGTATAGGCAAGAAATGAGCAGATTTGGTCAATCTATCTACGATCACCCAAATTGCATCTAAGTCTTGAGAAACTTTTGGAAGACCCGTCACGAAGTCCATATTGATGTGTTCCCACTTCCATTCGGGAACTTCAAGTGATTGTAATGGACCTTTAGGAACTTGATGTTCTGCCTTGACAAGTTGACAAGTTAGGCACCTTGAGATAAACTCCGCAATCTCTCTTTTCATATTGTTCCACCAAAATGTATGTCGAAGATCTCGATACATCTTGGTACCTCCTGGGTGGATTGCAAACGGCGTGTTGTGTGCCTCCATCATGATTTTATGCTTTAATTCAGGATCGTTAGGAACACAGAGTCGAGAGTTGACTCGAAGTATTCCTTTCTCGTCGATTCTTGCTTCGGGAATGACACCTTCTTGTACTTTCTTTATCATGTTTATCAGTTCCGGATCGGTAGCTTGAGCAGCTTTAATTTTATCGATTAAAGTTGGTTCTACTCGCACGTGAGCAATCTTCGAGCGGGTCCCTGGTGTCTTTAGCTCTATCTCCATCTTTTGCAAGTCGTACAAAATACACTTTTGTATTGTCAGCAGTGCACTTGTACTTGCATAAGATTTTCTGCTCAAAGCGTCAGCTACAACGTTCGCCTTTCCCGGGTGATACTGGATTGTGTGGTCATAATCCTTTAACAGCTCAAGCCAACGTCGTTGTCGCATGTTGAGTTCCTTCTGGGTGAAGAAATACTTGAGACTTTTATGATCCGTATAGATATCCACTTTTTCTCCGTACAAGTAGTGTCTCCAGATCTTCAACGCGAAAACGACTGCTGCCAACTCTAGATCATGAGTAGGATAATTTTTCTCATAATCTTTGAGTTGTCGAGAGGCGTAGGCTATAACCTTTCCATGTTGCATAAGGACACAGCCTAGACCTTTGCCAGAAGCATCGCTGTAGATAACAAATTCTCCTGATCCTGATGGTATGGTCAGAACAGGAGCTGAAACCAGTCTCTTCTTGAGTTCTTGGAAACTTTTCTCGCATTCCTCGCTCCATATGAATTTTGTGCTTTTCCGAGTAAGCTGCGTTAATGGAGTGGCGATTCGAGAAAATCCTTCTACGAATCTCCGATAATAACCAGCTAGACCCAGAAAACTTCGGACTTCGGTTACTGTTTTGGGTTGTTCCCAATTTAGTACCGTTTCAATCTTCGCAGGATCGACTGATATTCCTTGACTAGAAATCACATGCCCAAGAAACGCGACCTCCTCAAGCCAGAACTCACATTTCTTCAACTTGGCATATAATTTGTTTTCACGGAGCTTTTGTAGTATCAATCTCAGGTGTTGTTCATGATCCTCGCGACTCTTGGAGTATATGAGGATGTCATCAATAAAGACAACCACAAAATGATCCAAATGTTCCTTGAATATCCGGTTCATCATGTCCATGAAAGCTGCAGGAGCATTAGTTAGTCCAAAAGGCATGACTAAGAACTCATAATGCCCATAACGAGTTCTGAAAGCAGTCTTTGGAATGTCCTCAGCTTTAACCTTTAACTGATGATATCCAGAACGGAGATCAATCTTTGAGAAATGTTGAGCGCCTTGCAATTGATCAAACATGTCATCAATCCGAGGTAACGGGTACCTGTTCTTGATGGTGACATGGTTCAATTCTCGGTAGTCAATGCACAATCTCATACTCCCGTCTTTCTTCTTCACAAATAGAACAGGAGCACCCCAAGGTGATGCACTCGGACGAATGAAACCAGTATCCAACAATTCCTGTAGTTGGACTTTTAACTCTTGAAGTTCAATGGGAGCCATTCGGTAGGGAGCTTTGGAAATGGGCTTGGTACCGGGTTCAAGATCAATATAAAAATCAATTTCACGGTTTGGGGGTAAGCCAGGAAGTTCTTCAGGAAAAACGTCAGGAAACTCATTAACAATGGGAATATCATTCAAGTTTGACGTATTTTTGTTCAAATCAGTGACATGAGCTAAAAAGGCTTGACATCCGTTTTTCAATAAACGAATGACTTTATGGCTAGAAATAACAGTTATAGATTTCAATGGTTTAGTTGCTTGAATTTGCATGACAGGTTGATTAGGAATATGAAAACTAATAATCTTATGAAAACAATCAATTTTAGCATGATGGGTAGTCAACCAATCAATTCCTAAAATCACATCAAATTCATGCATCTCCAAAGAAATAAGGTCAACAGGTAATGTGAGGTTGTTGATTTGAACTAGGCAAGATTTATAGACAGTAGATGTAATGGTCATTTCTCCTAATGGGGTTTCAACTGATAAGTCAAAGTCCAAGTTTTCAGGAGTTAAGTTTAAACGCTGAGCACATGCAGGTGAGATAAAAGAATGGGTAGAGCCAGTATCTAACAAAGCGTAGACTTCACGAGAATTTATGAATAGCTTACCGGTTATCACCTCGTTCGAGTTTCGCGCCATTTGGGATGTCACAACAAAAGCTCTCCCTTGAACTACAGATTTTCCCTTATCCGCGCTAGCTTTTGGTATCATCATTGCAGCTGGACTTGATTTTGTGGCAGGACAAAACCGCGCAAGATGACCCTCTTTCCCACAACTGTAGCACTTTTTAGACTGCAGAGTACAGTTTGGGCTGATGTGACCTTCCTGACCACACCTATAGCATCTCACTGGTGGTCGATCTTCTCCCCTTGAAACTGGGGTCGGTGCTGGTGTTGGTACTGGTGCTGGTGCCCTTCCATAATTATTATGGAATCTCTTTCTTTTGAAATTGTTCCCACTAGATTCTCCTCTTCTGTTATTTGGTGTGGAATTACCACCGAAGTGTTGGTTACCTCCTCGATGGTTTTCGTTCCTGTGGTTGTTGTCACTCCTTTCTCTATGCTGATCATTAACTCTTGGCTGCAATGTTTCATCTGTTTGCTCCACCCTTTGAGCCCTATCTACAACATCTGAATACAAACTGAATTTATGAGAACTAAGTTGTTGACGAATTTTGAGTCTCAAACCTCTCAGGAACATTCGACTCATTCGTGCTTCGTCATCTACTAGATGAGTCGCAAAACGAGACAGCTCAGCAAACTTAGCTTCATATTGAGAAACTGTCATGTTTCCCTGCTCCAGCTTAATGAATTCCACTTCCTTCATATGGCGGATGCTTTCTGGGAAGTACTTCTCGTTAAACAGTTCTTCGAATTCTGTCCAAGACATTTCGAGTGCTGAAGGTTGGATACGTTTTACCGCTTCCCACCAATGGTCCGCCTCACCTCGTAACATAAAAGTGGCAAATGGCACCTTCTGATCATCAGCGCATTGTAAGACATCAAGTATTTTTGTCGTCTGCTTTAGCCATGCCTCCGCTTTGAGTGGGTCAGGCTTCCCGTGGAATTCAGGTGGTCCTAATTCTTTAAATTGCTTAACAGTGACCATCCTCAAATTGCCAGCGTTTCTACCGTTATTATTGACTGGATTTCCTCTTCCTTGATTCTGTATGAACTGCATGAAATTCCTAAAGAATCCATCGTTCATCATGTTATCAGGAACATTATTTCCTGAGTTGGCAGGAGGATTGTTTGGGGCCTCTTGATTCTCGGCTACATTTGCTTCGGGTATTCCATAGTTAACCTCTTGATTTTCAGATGCCATACCTAACTGTGGTCACAAAATAAATGTTAGTTCAAATAAACTGACTCATCACTTCATGTTCCTACATTCAAATCGACTCATTAGATAATAAAATCTATTTTAGGTAGGACACACTAGTGACTGATTCTATTCGTCTCTCCCCTCCTAGTTCTACCCCAGATCGCCATTAAAGACCATATCCCTAAGCTCTGATGCCAACTGTGACGCCCCCAAATCTGGGCCCACACAGCCCAAACTTGAGTCGTCAAAATACTACAACAAAATTATTACAACAAAGCACAACGTACTACAATACAGTGTATAATAATAAACAACTAAGTCTTCACTATTATTGCCACACTATTTTACAAAACGTGAAGACTATGATAACTATTCCTCGGACCCTCACTCCATTCCCCGGCTAGACCCTGTTATGTTTTCATCTCCTGTTGAAAAACAATGGAACAAAAGAAAGGGTGAGCTCAAATAGCCCAGTAAAGAATATCATGACTAAGATAATGACGAATAAATTATCATTAGTCTTCAACAGTTGAGTTCTTGATAGAATACAATAGACTACAAGGTTTATATCAAAAACTGCAGTTAAATTCTTAAACAACGTTCAGATCAATAATAGCAGCGGAATGAGTAATCTATTAGAAGAATAATGCAGACTATAATGTCCACTCGGTTCTCTTTTTAGGAAAAACATCATCAACTTTTATCATCTGAAATATCATTAGTCAAGATAATACAAATTCACAGTTCCTGATCATAATCATGCACATCAACAGTTCATCTTTGTACTACGGGCCAAAGATATTCAACATAGCACCAACGGTCATGATTATACCAGATTCAGCCTTTGGTCATAATCATACCAAACAACAGTTCATCTTTGCACTACGGGCCAAAGAGAACATTCACCACGTGCCATAAAAGACACCGAACAGATGTATCGCCTTTAACATATTATATCGCCTTTAACCTATCATCTGTTCAACAAATATATCACATCTGTGCCCCCGACCACAGATATTCACAACAGCTTGATTTTTGGATGATTAGAATGATATAAATGATGAACAGAAGAAATAGGATAACAATAAGTATCGGAAGTTTACTTTGTACAGATTCAAATAATGTCCAAATTGTCAACATGATGTGGAGTGAAATTTAAAAATGATATTCAAGATCCACAGTTCAGAATAACGGTTACAATTCAATAGAAAGGTTCACGTAAATAGGAATGTTCAGTTGAAATAATGAAGTTCAACTATTATGGAACATATAATATTTTCAGGAATTATAGAAGCAATAGTTCCATAATAAATTTCGATTTAGGAGTATGAAAGAAAATAATATCCCTTACCGTAGCAGGTTTGATTAACAAAAGGTGAAGGAAATTAATACAAAGGGTTATTCACCAACAGGCGGCAATCCGCTCCGTAAGGTTATTCCCACACTTTAATAGAATTTGAGTACAAAGAGTTATTCACCAAACAGGCGGCAATCCGCTCCGTAAGGTTATTCTCAGAGATTAATAATGAATGAATACGAAAGGTTATTCACCAACAGGCGGCAATCCGCTCCGTAAGGTTATTCCCACAATTTAATACATGGAAATAAAAGGCACGTCTTATGAGTAAGGAAGAAATAATATTATTATCGAGAATCAAATAATGATAATCCCTTACCATAGTATGTTTGAATAATGGAAGATGAAAAAGATGGTATCCCTTACCGTAACACGTGACTGGATATTGATTTAAATGAGGTTGATTAACTTGAACAGTACACGTATACTTATAGATCTTCACAAATACTCAAGATGACTTAAGCACACTTAGAGAGAACTTTCACAAGAAGTATTTAGAGAGAGAAAGAAAGAACAAGTAAGGAAGTTTATGAAAAATCCTTAAGTTAAGGCTTCTATTTATAGCCAAAAATCTTATCATTCATTTAATCTAAACCATTCATTTAAAGATCATCTTTTAATCTACACCATCCATTTCAAATATTATATTATCTTTAATCTACACCATTCATTTCATATCACCTAATAATCACCTAACTTTATATTATAAACAAATCAATTTAATTATTCAACAATAATTCACACTTTAATCTACACCATTCATTTCATATCACCTAATAATCACCTAACTTTATATTATAAACAAATCAATTCAATTATTCAACAATAATTCACACTTTAATCTACACCATTCATTTCATATCACCTAATAATCACCTAACTTTATATTATAAACAAATAACTTTATCAATTCAATTATTATGACTAATTGTTATAAATACAGTATAGTTAGCTCTTAGATATCAAGTCAATAAATTAATGAAATACAACTGTTTAAATAACATCATAATAGAGATAACAATAATGTAAAATAAAGCATACGTTACTGTGTAATGACAATTATTGATTCAATAATGTGAATTACTGTGCATATGTTACTGTGACAATTATTAGGTTCAATAATTTTAAAAACAGTGCAACAACAATTATTGACTTGATAATATAAAATATTATGCAGTGACAATTATCGATGAAATGATGCGTAACAGTTACGGTGTCAATTATCAGACCAAAAATATGAGACACTATGCAATACCGTGTGTTACTGTAGAGTACCGAGTGCTACAGAAAATACCAATAACTACCGTATGCTACTATTCTTTTATCACCGGTATTTTAACAGTTCCGTTGACTATTTTTATTTAAAAAGATTATTTCTGTCGTTTTCTATATCCGACAAATATTCCGTTGTGGGGTCCACCAATAATTTGTTATTTCGGCGCCGTCGGACCAAACGAATATTCCCCGACCAAACGAATATTCCCCGACAAAGCGAATATTGTCCGACAAAATAAAATTTGCACATAACATCCTTAACTTTTAACTTTATCGATTTAACCACTTACTGTTTAAAAAAAATATCTATATAAAGAAAAATTAAATTTTGTATTTCATAAAATTCGGGGTCTTACAATAAAAGTGTCATGTGATAATTCGTGTAAACAAATTATTTCCACAAGAGACAAATAAGAAATGAATACAAAGAGTAATTCACCAAACATGCGGTAATCCGCGTAGTCAGGTTATTCTCAGAGATTAATAAGGAATGAATACGAAAGGTTATTCACCAACATGCGATAATCCGCACCGTAAGGTTATTCCCACAATTTAATAAAAATTGAATACGAAGAGTCATTCACCAAACAGGCGATAATCCGCACCGTAAGGTTATTCTCAGAGATTAATAAGGAATGAATACGAAAGGTTATTCACCAACAGGCGGAAATCCGCGCCGTAAGGTTATTCCCATAAATTAATACATGGAAATAAATGACATATCTTATGAGTAAGAAAGAAACGATATTATTTTCGAGAATCAAATAATGATAATCCTTTACCTTAACACGTGACTGGATATTGATTTAAATGAGGTTGATTAACTTGAACAGTACACGTACACTTATAAATCTTCACAAATACTCAAGATGACTTAAGCACACTTAGAGAAAACTTTCACAAGAAGTATTTAGAGAGAGAAAGAAAGAACAAGTAAGGAAGTTTATGAAAAATCCTTAAGTTAAGGCCTCTATTTATAGCCAAAAATCTTATCATAACCAAGATTTCCTAATTTAATCCAAACCGTTCATTTCAAGATAATGTTTAATCCATACCATTCATTTCATCTTTTAAGATAAACCATTCATTTAATTATCATCTTTTAATCTACATCATCCATTTCAAATTCTATATTATCTTTAATCTATACCATTCATTTCATCTTTTAAGATTTTCTTAATCTAAACCATTCATTTAAAGATCATCTTTTAATCTACACCATCCATTTTAAATTCTATATTATCTTTAATCTATACCATTCATTTTATATCACCTAACTTTATATTATAAACAAATAACTTTATCAATTCAATTATTCAACAATAATTCACACTTATTCATTATTATGACTAATTGTTATAAATACAGTGTAGTTGGCTTTCTGAGTTAGATATCAAGTCAATTAATTAATGAAATACAACTGTTTAAATAATACCATAATAGAGATAACAATAATGCAGAAAGTATGCAAAAGAAAGATTACGTTACTGTGTTATGACAATTATTGATTCAATAATGTGAATTACTGTGCATATGCTACTGTGACAATTATCAATTTAATAACATGAATTATTGTGCATGTGACAATAAAGTCAAATATTGTACGATAACCACTTTATCAGTTTAATAATACGAAACACTGTGCAATGCCGTGTGCTACTGTGCAATACCGTGTGCTACTGTGCAATACCGTATGTTACTTGTAATACCGTATATTACTATTCTTTTACCACCAGATATTTTAACAATTAAAAGTAATAGTACCATTGACCATTTTAAAAATTATTTATGTCATTTTCTATATCCGACAATTATTCTTTGTAGGGTCCACCTTTGTGGGGTCCACCAATGATTGGTTCGTACGGCGCCGTCGTACAAACATTCCCCGCCAGAACGAATATTCCCCGACTAAAAGAATATTGTCCGACATAATATAATTTACACATAACATCCTTAACTTTTAACTTTATCAATTCAACCACTTACTGTATCATGACAATATATATGAAGAAAAAATAAATTTTATATTTCATAAAATTCGGGGTCTTACATTACATGTTTTTCATTTATCCCAAATAACATGAATATGCAACGAGATTACGCAGGAGAAAAAGAAAATTTGAAATCCTTCATCCGCAGTTTAATACTGCGGACGAAAAAATTAAACAATAACGTCCAAAATGACGTCGTTTAGGGGTTGACCTATATCTCCCATTCGTTCGTAGTTTAATATTGCTGAAGCTGAGTTTGAAATTTTTTTTGTTGCAATTAACCTGAAAAATTTCAAGCGATTACGTTGGGATAACAATCGTTTCCCCATTAATGGGGATAAAATTGTTTCAGCTCTTTGAATTTGAGTAATCTAGTTCACTATAAATAAGATGGGTGGTTGTTTAGTTCTCTCAAATACTCAAAACTCTCAGAAAGAAAAGAAGTATTTATTCTTACAAGGCATGGATGTTGTCCATGTCCATGTTCTTTATTCCAGTCATTGATCATTGTTTATTGCTTATTGTTTATTGTTTTGACAATAGCAAGCGGGGTAGATATTGCTTATTGTTAATTGTTCATTGTTTTGACAGTACCGATCAAGGTAATTAAAAAAATTTATCGTCCGCAGTATTAAATTGTGGACGAAATCTACATTCGAGAAGGATGTAAGAGATCTGGGTGAAAAATTGTTGAAGAATCTCTGTGAAAATGCAACAACATCGTTATTAAAACGATGTTGTTGGTCTTTTTTTTTACATAGATTCTTTAAAAATTCTTCACTCAGATCTCTTACAATTTCTCGAGTAAACTTGGTTCGCAGTTTAATACTGCGGACAGTGAAATTTTTTAGATCTTTTGTCTCCAGTTTAATACTGTGGATGGTAAAATTTCAAAACGGTGTCGTTGGTCGAGTATGGCCTAGTATTCCCCGTTCACAGTTTAATACTGCAAACGATAAATTTTTTTAGTTATCCCGTCTACCGTTTAATACTACGGATGATGAGTGTATTAAATGATTACTAGTATTATTTTGGACATTTAACATTGTCTGCAGTATTAAATTGCGAATTTCTAAAAACTAAACTGTAGACGAGAGCTATATAAACTGTTAAATCTAAGCCTTATTGATTGAAATCTATTATAAAAATAAATTATTTCTTACAACGTTATCAATGAATTATCTCCTTTAGATATATATATAGCTCGTGACTCTCCTACTCAGCGTGTTGGTTGGTTGTTTCTTTCTTATGATTTACTACTAGCTAGAATCATATTGAACCTCACATACGTTTACTTGTTGTCGCGGGTTGGAAATGAATTTGGAAAATTTCAATTTCTATTCCGAAATGAAATATATTTTTAGAACACCGACAATTATAAAGACGACGTAATTTTAAAAAAATATTTTTAATATTATAATAATGATAGTATACTTGTAGTTAATTTATCTAAAAATGCGTAATAATAATTAATGGCAGGTTAACAGCTTTATATCACTATAATATAATAATAAAAATCGAAATGTATATATATACTTGGAGACCGCGGTAGTCATATGGTAGCCTCCCCAAAAAATAGAAATATATATATAAAAAAAAATGATATATGAACATGTATATTTTATGTTAAAAATAGCTCAAGTTTTATCTTAATTAATACATTTGACTAGGACAATATAATTTAACTAATTCTTGGTTAGGTTTTGCAGAATTATAGTTAATAAAAACATCTTAATTAATGGACACACACACTCACTCGGTCAACAAGTACTATTATAACAGATCATGTGAGGCTTCGGACAAATACATGATCCTAAAAACTCATCTAATTTGATGTTTTACTTATAACTAATTAACAATCATTTGAGATAATTAATTATGACCACTGCTGGAATATTCTTCTGTACCAGTACAAGCTTGCTACGATCAAATGCATGTGATATGCATGGATCGATATAGGTAATCAGAAGATCTTCATGTATTAAAATTATTTCTATTTTTAGAAAGATGATTGATAATTTTATAAGAGAAATTGATATTTTTACAAGACTCTACTCACATAAATATTAAATGAGATTCACCTTTATGTGAGTAAAGTTTTACGAAAATATCAATATCTTTTATAAAAATATCATTTTCTTCTAAAAATTGACCTGATTATGTACTTAATTGATACAATACTCTAATCTAAATGTGTTTGAACAAAAGACAATTCTATGTTTATTAGTCTCAGTGATACATGCATTGCATGTATAATTATCGTAAAAATCTAACATGAATTTTAAATTAAAAAATTAAAAAAAAACAAAATTATAATAAAATTAAATTTAAAGAGACAAAAGGGAAAGGAGATTTATGAAAGAGGTAATATATATACACACACACACACACACAGAGAGAGACACAAGACTCAGTTTGGAACTTATAGGAAGTACATAAAAGCGAACTTTCTTTTGAAATTCATAGATATTTTTATAAGTAAAATTTAATATATTTTTTTTAATTTTTTTTTACATGAATGTAGAATTTATTTATCATTATCTCTGCTTTCTTATTGTCTACTTATATTAAAGTCTTGGAGTAATTCTAGAGGTTTCATTAAATACATATGATTGTAATGATTTGTACAATTATTTAAGTTAAAACCTTATGTGTAACTAATATATAGAGTTAGTTCTTTTTTTTAGTCTTTTTTCTGTTTGTTTGTATTTTAATTTATATGTTTAGTTTTTTTTTTATATTTTAATTTTTAATATTGATAACACTTTCAATAATAGTAAAGACAAATTTGTTATTAAAATAACAGGCCTCGTTGAACTTGAGGAAATTTAAGTGAAATTCGGGAAAATAATATAATTAACACCAATTTATCATTTTAAAGACCCAATTACCTAAAAATAAACGTCAAAAATAATTTTGACAATCGTGACAATTTAAAAAAATAAAAGTATCATTTAGATGAACAAGTCCATTACATCTTTTACGTAAAAGTCGGTATAGTGACAATTAATTGAAATTAGCTAGCTAAATCATGTCCAACAACAAAAATCTAACACGACACCAAGTATATTGTTAGAGAACGAGTACATCCTACATATGCAAACCTTGTCACCGTGGTCCGTGTAGGTATTCAACACAGATTTCAAGATGTCCTAAAACTCTTTTATTGATAAATTATTTACATAATTATAACATCAAAAGGGGTTTAAATATAATTTTTTCCTGTAATATCTCATATTATATTTTCGACTAATTTAATTCCCTGGGTGAACTTTGCCTAAATTAAACTTTGTGATGTTTTCCAAAATTGCCCTCACAATATTGGAAGTTATACCAATTCTGAACAATTCCCAAAACCATGAAATACTCGTCATAATTGTACCTTTATTGGTTCATGAACAATAAAAAAAAAAAAAAAAACTAGTGCAATCATATATATATGAAAAAAGTATAAACCGACAACCTTTTTATGATTTGGTACGTATTTATTCTATTTATTTAGGTAGGTTGTTCATTTTTTGTCCCAATGAATTTCTCTGGCGTTGGTTCATGCATGATCTGCCTTTGTCTTTTATATGTTGCTTTTATTAAATCAGATATAGTGACCTATTTGCCTTCAAATCTTCTACCTTCCTTCCTAACTATATTATCTGGTCTGTTTGATGTTTAAAGTTTAATTATAGCTAGCTCCAAACTGTTTGGAATAGTATACCTATTAGTTGCCGCATTTGCTTAATTGTTTTGCTCTTCTCTCTCTCCCTCTCTCAATGATTACAATATTGGAATATCTCTGGGTTTGTCTTCATAATCTAGTTGATAGCAAACATTGTTGGCTGTTGCGTAGTTTTTTCTTTGCAAATTATTATGTTTATGATCCGGTTAAAAATTGTAGAGGCAAATCAATAGCGTAGATATTTATTGTTGTTAATTTTTACAAGAAAAATGTGATATTTCTATAAAATCTTGCTCACATGAATATAATTACTACTTTGTTAAACAACTAATTCATCTAAAAGTTTAATCTGGTAGAAAGAGGTACCAACAATGTATATCGTGATAATACTTCTCCTGAACCCAAAACTCTGATATTATGTTAAGCAATCAACTCATTTAAAAATTTAAGCTTATAAAAAGAGACGCTAGCAATATATATAATGCTAATACACATTTACCCATATCAAAATCAAATTTTCTCAAGTAAAAATATGAATTTCCTATATATATTCATTTGCAAGTCGAAGACTATACATGTGGGAGACAACTATAGTAACCTTCGGCCCATAATCATATATATTCATTTGCAAGTCGAAGACTATACATGTGGGAGACAACTATAGTAACCTTTGGCCCATAATCATATAGTCAGTTCACTCACTGTACAATCACTTCCTCCCCTCCTCCTTTTTTATAAAGAAAATTGATATTTTTATAAAATCTTTTTCACATGGGGCGGACCCTATTTACTATTCATGTGAGGAGAACTTTGTAGAAATATCAATTCCTCAAAAATAAAGAGTAATTATAGGTATAAATTAATATAGCATGGGCATCACTTGTCAATTATGGGAATAATAATAATAATAATAATAATAATAATAATATTGAGGTTCATGGGAATGGGCTTTCACTCTCGTAGCTGCAGTGTTGGATTGGACTAATAAGGAGACTCAAATCATTCCTCCTTCTACACTTATCACTGGTTTGCCTCCAGTGCAAACATGCATGTCTCTGTTGATGCTAAATGGCTCTCCCTCTCTTCTACTGTGTTAGTTTCTCCTCTTTTACTTTTGCAACTCTTTTAGTCTGTTTCTAACAAAATTGTTTAATTATTTTATACGTGCATGCTTCTTTCTTATACCATAATCAGTCATATGCAATTAATCTCTTTCAGTTTCCCCCTCTCTTTTTTTGAGGAACTTATACTATTATATTTCAATTCCAATTCAGATTCATTGATGCTCCACATATTTCTTTTTATAATTTGAAAACTTTAAATTTCTTTACAAATTTTAGACCTATAACTAATTTGCAGTATCCATTAGTTCCTAGTAACCTTATTATTCACTATTACTTGAGCAATTTAATTTCCCGGAATTTTGAAAATATCGTCATTTTAATATATAATAATATATTATTATACCATGAATTTTTCCCTTTACTCTATTTGTCAAGAAAGTAATTTGTAAATAAAAACTATTTTCTTTTGCTGAATGATGAGTTAACCTCTGAAACTGAGAGGCATATACATATTTAGGGAATATATTTATGAGCTAGAAAGACACCCAAACCACCCATCTCAGAACAAATACATGATCTTGACCAATTATTTAATGTGGCTTCAAACTCCACATAACCAACCAACCCCATTCAATACTAGTACTTATTAAACAATTTCATCATTAATGATGAAGTTTCTTTCACGATAGATTAAATTAACAAGATTTGCAGTATTCCCATACTATAGCAGTACTTTATTCTTCCATTTTATGTATCTCTATATATTCATTCTTTATTGGAATATGCATTTTGTTTCTTAGTTTCCAATTCCCATGCCAAAATCTTGTGACCATTTGGAATGATAGTCCACACAACATGTCCCCTACTTTTAACAAAATTCTCAACACATTACATACATTTTTTTCCTTCTAAATATTCAAGTCCCTCAGTTCAAGCAATTTGGTTACTTTTTTAAATGATCATTAACTTCTTAATTTCTCTTCTATAAGCTGCATTTCATACAAATAATTTCAAAATTTTATTGATATGATATTTTATGGGTAACAAGATACATATTTCACTAGATCGATTTCTCACTATTTGCTAAGAAGCCTAATATTTTCTGACCTATGGCTTCATACAAAGATATCGTAACTTAAAATTGCTTAAAGAAAATAATGTAAAGTGTTTACTGCCAAGTGATGAGACGCAGCATGACGCTGTAAAGCATCGGATGAACAAATTCCTGCATCATTTCCGCGCAGATAGTTTTAGTGATCCATCTTAGCAAAGCGTCCCTTGATTCTTGGTTCTACTTTCTGTGCGAACCTTCCATGATTCATATCTGATGTGCTTATCATACCTGTTATTTACAAATTGCAGAATCTCAGTCAAAACATGGCTACAGAAAAATATAACCAACAAGAAAAGCAACATTCGCAAGTCATGCAAAAAATATGATCTTAAGTGATATATACTTGAGAGACGGTCATAAGACAAATGTGCTTATGTATGACATATACTTGAGAGACGGTCATTAGCAAGAGGGAATTTATATATGCCTCCTAGATTTCCTCTTCTCCTTGTACCGTGTGATCGCAGAGTCTCTATCCTGGATAGATAGTTCATGTGGAGCAACTTTAGGACAGATTTGTGAGGCTTCAGTAATAAAAAGATTATGTGGTTGTGCTTCATGATCATTGTTTCCATTATGTAAATTATGATCAATTTCTGAGTCTTTATCAGGAACTAGACAGTTTGGGTTGAAGTAACTCTGAAATGAGGGAGTAGGGAGACCTTGATCTGCATCCTCACCAGTATCCCTGCACCACTGGATTGCACTTGCCTGCAAATAGAAAACATAATTTAACTCTCCTTTTCCTCTTTCTTTTCATTTTCCTTGAACCATTATTGGGTGCTCGAACCAATCTCATCTTTCCTTTTCCTTGTCCAGATTTTTGGGTAGTGAGATAGAAGATCATAATCATAATAATAATCAACAATTGAAATCCCTTCTTTGATGAGTAAAACAGTTGGGCTTAGTTTGGAACTCAGAGAGATTGAAGGAAACAAAGGAAAAGAAAAAGAAATTAAATGCACAAAAAAATAAGAGAAAAAAAGGAGCCTTTACCACAGCCCACGAAACCAAATTTTAGCATCATACTTAATATAAGATTATTAAAAGTACATATAATTTGACTGCTGTTTATTTAGTTTTTTTCCTTTTCTTTCACTCATGTTTCTGAGTTTCAAACATAACCTTTATTTGGGGGTAGTGTGTGTGTGTTGGGGGAGAGGGGGGGGGGGGGGGGGGGTGGGGGGGTGGGGGGGTGGGGGGGGGGGGGTGTGTAATATATCCCATTTAAACAAACAAGTCAAAAATAAATACAGCTCAACTATCTGGAGTGAACTAATTAAGAGTGAGAGAGAGAGAATATGGTCCTACTACCCATCCTGTAAGGCACTCCAACCATTAATACTGCAGTATTGAACTTAAAAATATTGTTTTGATAGGAATTTTGGTTAACTTATCCCAAAAAAATACCGTAGAGATGCTGAATTATGACCTGTCCATCTTGGAACTTTCCGTAAAACTAGAACTGGTGAGAAATCAAAGTTTCCTACACCTTCCTTACACATGGAGCAGAGCTGATGAAAGAATCCATCACAAGGTGTTCATTTTACAAATTTTGCTAGTAATCTAGAGAAATAGGGTTAGGCAGTTGCAATTAATCAATGACATTCAAATAGGCCACGACCTCTTCATGAACTTTAAAATACAGCACTAGGGAAATTATATATCAATGCTTCTTGAGCTCACAATTTTCTATAGGCTAGCCACCTCTAGTGTGTGCCTTAGGCTTAGACCAAAGAGAGTTCTACTACCAATCAACAAGCCCATTACTATTTGGTTCTGCCAGTTATGCTTGTGTGCCTTAGGCTTAGACCAAAGAGAGTTCTATCACCAATCAACAAAGCCCATTACTAATTAGTTCTGCCAGTTATGCAGTTATTTCTTTTTCCCAGAATAACTTAAGAAGAAAAACTATCATTAAAGGAAATAACACCTTGCATGACTGGCAAAGAGTCGCATAGTCATTCATCTCCTCATGAAAAAGTAGCTCAACATATTAAAGAGGCATGATTAAATTAAATGTTGGACAATTCTACCCAACAAGATTTGGTCCATTTGGACCACATAAATATCACTCAAGGGGCATGAAACCTATATAACCGCACCGATAGAAATTCTCCAGCCATCAAAAGAATCAAGCTAGTTAAGCACCCGACAACGGCATGCTCACGTGTATTCCTCCTCCTTGGATGTCAAAACACAGGAACCAATTCATGGAAAGCAAGAAGTGCACTCCCTAACATTTCTTTGGTCCTCCTAGTTCACCAATTGGCATATAAAACAGTTTTATATAACTCATTAAGCCACCACATTAACATCATTGGGGTGCCACAGAAAATAGCCACAAACACTCAACTAGAAGACACAAATGAACAGCAAGCTATGAAACATCAGAACAAACCCATTCTAATCAACTCAAGGCAAATAAATGGACCTCGTATGAAGGAAAGAAGATAGGCTCCGCCTTGTGTTCGAACCCTGTACATGTATCCAGCTGTTGGCAGTTTTGTTCAGGTACCAAGGACCGTAACCGGGAAGGGGGTCAAGGTCCTTTTCATCATCATTGAAGTTAGGTTCCAGCTTTGCCATTTCACGAAACTGACAAAGTAGATCTTCTTTGCGTTGTCCACAAACAGTATTTCTGTTCTGAATCAACAACCATATCCTGAATAAAATTAGAACTACAGAACGAACCAAACATGCTCATTAAAAAAAATATACAGAGTGCATTTCTTTCCAAAGCAATCAACTTTAATTTCCCCCAAATTACCGAATGAATATATCAGAAAACAATGAGTGAATTAGCAAGAAAAAACCAAACAGTTCAATTACTATTTTCCACTAGTTTAACTATTATGGTTCAAGTAAATGGGGCCTAAGAAGCCCATCTGAACATGGAAAACATTTGCATAAGATAAATGCCAGACACAAATCAGTAAGCAAACAAGACAAAGCAACAAAGAGCTTAATCTAAGAATAAAAATATTAATAACATTACCATAGCCACAAATTGCTTCAAAGTTCAAATGACAATCTTTAATATACAAGTATGCATATCCATTAAACACTAACAAACCCCAACAAAAATCCAATAAATTAAATAAAAAAAATCTTCTAATTGAAACCAACCAAAATAGAACCCATTTCAGAATCTATAAAACTCCTAGGCCACGTTTGTTTGCAAAACAACTGATTCTTTTGTTAATATGCTTTACTTTAGGGCCATGTTTGGGATTGAATTATTTGTCTTAATTTAACACTAACCTCAGGCAAAGGAGGAATCCCTATAGTTTGAAAATTATGGGCAGAGCCATTAGAAGCAACCAAATCATCAAGACTAACAACAAAGGGAGTTTCCCATATCAAATAATCAGAAAACCCATAATTCTCGGACCCCTCAAACCCAACTTCACCATCACAATTACAATCAAACAGACCCTTTTTCTTCTTCTTTTTGCCCAATTCATGAAACCCAATATTAGCCAAAACCTCTGCCACCGAAGGACACGCATTAAACCCTTCAAGAGGCCTTCGATCGTGAACAGAGGAGAGAGAAAGGCTGTGACTTTCCCAGTCACAGTTCTGGCAGAGAACTGAACAATGAGTGGAGCAGAAAATGGAAGAAGGGGAGGAATCACATGCGTCGCAGGGAACGGGTGTGCTTGGCGAAGAGCTGATTGGTGGAGTGAACTTGGCGGTTACAATTGAGACAGAGCTTAGCTGAATCAGCTCTGCAATACAAGAGGGCTATTGATTCTCCACAGAAATCACAAAGCGGATTTTGTTCTTGGGTTTTCTCCCTACTATTTTCTCGGAATTTCCCATTTGAAAGTACTACTGGAGAATCGGTATCTTTTTCTGTGTACAAATGGGTTTAGGAAGAAAAATATGAGCACCAATATTGTTTTTGTATGTCGAAAACTATCGTCAATTTTTATGGTTTTCGACGGTATATACCATCGTTATAATTTTTTCTTTATGAGAGGCGACGAGATGTCTTCATAGCTTTTTTTTTTTTAATATATAAAATTACGATAACAAAATATACGATCATCATAAATTTTAAAAATCGTTTATATTTCAAGCAAATGGGCTGCCAAGTGGTTCTTGCCCTCCAAGTATTCAACTTTATTCAACTTTCCACCAAAAAGTTTGGCTTTCTGGTGTCTAGGAGAGAGAAAAGTAGAGAGAGATTTGGGAAAACGTTATCTTGTGGACTTCTGTAGTGAAATATCTGTTCTCATGGAGAAGGCTGCGTTGATATTTTGTACACATCTTTGCTGTGAATCTCGCGGGGTGAATCTCGCGGGGTATGATGAGGGAAAGTCAATACAGAAAAAAAAAACAGAAAATGGATAGAGAATTCTTTGTAGAAGATAAAATTGAGAAAATTCATTCTCCTTCTATAACATATTCTTTTAATAAAGAAAAAAGAATAGGTGTCTAAATACAATTTTTTATACAGTCTAACATAATTTTTTATATTAAACTCCACTTTTAAATAATTTTAATAAAATTTATGTACAAAATTTATACACTTAAATTTATTAAAAAAAAAATCATCATAAATTCAAAACCATCAATTTATACATATCATTAGAAATCTTTTGAGAAGATATTCATAACAATCATGGTTGTTGATATAATATGAAATTTTCGTAAATTAACTCAAAAAGATTAAAAATAATTTCTTTTAATTGGAACGAAGGATTAAAGTGATGTAGTGGCACGGCTGATTTGGTAGTGGCAAAGTGCCATTATCATCGATCATCTTTTATAATAATATTTTAGTGACTAAATAAAAGTTATTAAAAATGAATATAAAATGACATGGTTGATAGTGATTGATTATTATCACTGATAGCCAATCAATTAATTAATTATATTTTGTCATATTATTTTGTATGCTATTTTTTATATGATTATTTTCTCACCATCAAAATGCTCCATCTTTTATGCTAAAATTATTTTACTTTTACTAAATTTCGAATTAATTAAAAGAGACCAAAAAACTCTAGATCAGAAGTCAACTATATTGTGAGTATTGTCCGTCATCGGCTGTCTTGTAAATATTAGGCGTCTTAATAACACATCCTAAAGAATATTGAGGAGGAATAACCAGCTGGGCTGAGTAAGAAGAGCCTGTTACCAAGTGGGGCATTAAATCGGATGGGAGGTTGAATTTAATTGTGCATATCTCTCTGATTTCATGAACTTGGCCAAGTACATCGTATATGGGCTTGCTCTGATTAGGACTGAGCAGTTCGGTTATATCCGAACCGAATAGTCTATTCGGATATAACCGAATATCGAAATAGTCAAAATTACACTATCCGAATAATTAACCGAATTTATGAATAACCGGAATACCGAATAACCGAATATACAATTCGGTAATTTCGGTTAATAACCGAAATTAAATCCATTTTATCAAACAAACAGATTTACAGATTCTTTTCAAATTAGCACTGCTCTTGGTTCACCGATAGTAACTACCTAGAATTATAACTATTGTATTATTACACATGGCTTCTTAACAGATCGAGAATTAACTTGAGATTTCCATATCATATATGGCCATATGGGTTAATTGATGGCACCTAATCGATCCTAGCGCACGCCTGTTCCGCACAAGGCCATACAAAAATCAAAATACAAACACCAACCCATTCTTTTGCACTGAAACGAACATCTCTTGTTACAAATATGTATTGTTTCATATTTCATGAATCTGACAAGAACCCTAGACTTTTGAGAGAAACAGAGACTACAATACCTTCAACTTCGTGACTCGTGAGAGAAGAGAGAAGAGATCTGAGACTCGTGAGTTGAGAGGCACACAGATCACGCTGGAGGAGGAAATCGCCGAGAGCCGGAGACTAGAGAAGCCGTAGGTGGAGCCGTGGAGGTCGGAGTGGGGGAGAGGCTATGCCGGAGGCCCGGAGTGAAGTAGAGTCAAGGTCCTCAAGGTCCTCAAGGACCTCAAGGTAGGGATGCCGATTTGGCTGTGGTCGTCGCCTGTCGGCTACTTGGAGAGCGTCGGAGCGAGACTGAGGTACTGACCGTGAAAGTGTGAGACTTGAGAGTGTGAGACTGAGTCTGTGAGAGAGAGAGTGTGTGAGTTGTGAGTAAACTTTTGTTTTTTAGTCTATTCGGTTTTTATCACTTATGAGGACTTATCAGTGTAACTGTGCAAGAGACTAATTCGGTAAAGTAAAGTAAGCAAAGCAACTTTAAGGATTTTTTTTCTATTCGGTAATTCGGTTAACCGAATATCAGAATTTTAATAACCGTAATTATAACCGAATACCGAAATATTAAAACGGTTATTACCGAATTATACAAAATAACCGAAATAATTCGGTTAAAAAAATTCGGTTATGTTCGGTAATTCGATTTTATCCGTTTTTTGCTCAGTCCTAGCTCTGATTCCACTTACTCCACTGGGAGTGAAACCAGGGAGGCACATTCGAATGGTGTATGAGAGCTTGCTGATCACAGAGCAGAGGCTCCATTTGGGGGCCTTATACGGGGATTGAAAACCCGGAGAGATTGCACATCCCCAACCCCACAATATCCCCTTTTATAAAGCATGTAATAAGAGCACCTAAAAGGTTAACGGAAATCAAAAACACAATTTGCCTGAATGCATCACATCAAGCTATATTGCACCACATGGAACTTCAATATCTGCAAGCAGGCGTTAAAGAGCCAAGAAACCATTCATTTCAGAACGTAAAAGACTGAATATAAAAAATAGTTTTCCATTCTATAATGCCAAAATTTTCAGTAAATGTTACAATACTAGTAACAAGTATTCTATCATGTATCATCAACGGTACACAGATTCTCTCTCTCTCTCTCCACACACACACACACACACACAAGGAGGGAAGAAAAAGTCAACAGTAGATGCTTCGATTTCGAATATTGAAAAAATAACGGCAACATTGACAGCAGCAATGACAAGGAGCAAAGGCAACTGCTAAATCATGGATGAAATTTTGATTTTCTTCTGTTTACTCATTTTCCCCTCAGAAGTAAAGATTAATTTTAAATGCTAAATTGAAGTAATTCATAAAGAACTGAGAATTTGAAAAGGTGATCCTCCATCTGCAGGGCAGCAACAATAACCTGTTTTTCACTCTAAAGGATAGTGCATGAGCATCCCTCTTTTGGCTTCTCTTCCTTGTTCTTGTCTGCAGTGCACCAAACAGATGTGAGAAGAGAGCACGGATTAAGGGCTGAATGTTAGAGACTGGCACAAGCTAGAAATAAAGCAATGATGATAAATGAACACAGATATAAATGAAGATAGATCACACTGGCAAACTTCCTTAATCCAGTAAAAATTTATTTAACTAATCTCTAAATGACATAACAAGAGACAAAATGTTAAACAAACCTGTCTTCTTTTTAGCAACAGGAGGTTGAACCACCACATGCATAGTAACAACCCCTCCAGGAAGGTCACCGATGTGTATTCTGGACTCAGAAAGTGTCTTGCCATTCTCCAAAAATTTCCCAGCGTGAATAAGTTTCATATCACTTACTGACTTTGGTATGACTGACTTATCTGTCAACAGAAAGGCTTGGCTAAGAAATCAACCAAATGTAAATCACTACAAAGTCACCAAAATATATTACAGAAACCAATTGAAACACACCCAGGCAAGAACAGGTTCCATTCTACCAACATAAATATTTTTAAAACATCATGTATTACGTATATGGGATAACTTAGCTGTTGTTGCCACAGCTAGTTTGGTGTGGCAACAGCCTAAAAGGCAGCTACCACTTCAACATTTTATTAATCAAACTATGTCGTTTTGAACCATTACCACAACCAACTAGTTGTGGCAACCACAGGGTCCACAGCCATGTTTTTTCCATTTATACATATGTACATGGTTATATATATATAATATAATATATATGGAGAGAGAGAGAGAGAGAGAGAGAGAGAGAGAGATAGACTAGTTCAATGACTCCAATCATACTAGAGATTTCAAAATTAAAGTTCTGCCAGAACACATCAATTTCTCTAACACAAAATGTTCATGTGGAAATGAAAATTTTCAATCTAATCCATTATACCAAAGAAAAATTCCAATCTAATCCACAAGTAGAGAGTTATGATATGTCCACAAACAATAAGGTTCATGAGATGAGTACCATAACTAGAAGTAACATCTATAATAAGGGGTAAGACACCAAGAAGCTACTATCGCGCTAAGCAACAAAAGTACCAGAATTCAATTCACTCACCTGATCAAAGGGGGAGGGGGAAGAGCTATAGAAACTATATAACAGTATCAATCACTTTATTGTATAAAAGGTATGGTTCCAATTATAACATTGTTTAAGAACTTAGAAGTGTTTTGATGTCCATGATTTGAAAGGCACATTTAAAACATATAAAATCTAAAATTCAATGAATCAACTTTGCTTCCAGAACACTGAAACTAAATTCACAAGAAGTTCAAAATTTTAAATGAAAAATAACTTGATATGATGGAAAGAAGCAAACTTCAACCAAATCCAAATCAAAACAATTATAATACATAATAAGCGAAATTCAAGTAAGTTGGAGGATTTTAATGCAGCTCTTGTCAATCTAGTGCGCTGGCTGGCATTTTCTGGCAGGAGCCTAACATTCACTCCCCTTGAATTAGAAGACTTTGAGGTTAAGAGGTTTCTGCTCAACCTTGATAAAATCTTCCGTGAACACACTATATCAATTTTCAATTTTTGTTATTCTTTCAGAAAGGAAATAAAATTGATCATCCTCTTGAATTATGCAATAAATGTCTACATGATAAGAATCGGAAGATAAAGCATCTGCTCGCACAAAAAAGATAAAGAAAAAAAAAACTAGGTGAAATGAACCTTCTCGCTTAGAAGATATAAGCTAAACGCTAAGTACTCAAATGCAATACATAAAATTATCTAAAGAAAGTCATTGACAAACACATAACAAATAGCATGTGAACAAGGATGTTTGGAACAACAGGGATGGAAGCGAAAGATGAAGAAGATTTTCCTTATTTTCTGATCTGAAATCTGAATCTGGGTATGTGAACAAGGATGTTTGTAATGATTTTATGCGTTAAGTAAGTTTCGGTCGGAATACTGAGTTTTTGTTAAGGTTTGGGTGTTAGTGATGATGGATAGATTATCTGATAATGGTGGTGATGATGATTGTGGGATGATGAAACAGTATTGTTGTGAACAGTACTCGAATGGAGTTGATGGATTGTATTTATTAAATCAAAGATAACAATTTTTGTCTTGATACAATACATGACAAGGTGGAAGGAAGGAAAAACAATAAGACTATAAAAGCTACAAAGCACAAAGCTTGAATACCATATAATCAATTAACTGCATAATAATGATGGGTTACATGAGCTAATATAAACTGCAAAAGACTTAAAACTTGGCATACAAGTAAACTTCTAATACTATTAGGAAATCTAAGTTGAAAAGGAATTAAATCACTAATTATCATCTACTATAGTTATATAAAAAAAATAAAAAATGAAAAAAATTAGTTATTATCTACCTAAAATAACTAATTACATCCAATTTGTCCCTAAATAAAAGTATAAATAATTGACCAATAAAAATTATAATTCTCTTGTTTCCATCCTCATCAGTTGCCATCTTTCAAGCTGCTTCAGTCATACTAGAAACTGACTATTTTAATGTTAGTACCACTTATGTTACCTACTACAGAGAAGATTATTTATCTAAATCTATGAAACAATACATAAGCGATTATACCCATGTATCATCCAATATCCAACTAGCCAATTACCCTTACACAAAATATCACAATGTTTTGTGGCTAGCTTCAGCTACCTTGTCGCTGTTGTATAACATAGAAATACAGAGATGCATTAACGATGATACACAGTTGGCTTGAAAACATCAGCATCAATCATCTTACCTCAATTAGATTAATCCCCCAGGGGATAAAATTAAATTATATTGTTCTCAACGAGCCTTTTCAGCAGTGGTAAGTGGCAGTCTCCCTTTTAAGATGTCCAAGGAAAACCATACAGTAATAAAATTCAAAGTGCATTTATTACTAGAGTCCATTGTTTATACTTCATTAAATAAGAAAATTACATTGGTATACGTTTCATGTATTTCAATCTAAAAGGATAAACTTAGAATGTTATGAAAAACTTAAATACTATGTGTACTTAATGCATCCTTCTAAAATCTTGTGATAATGGGATTTTATTCTATTTATCGAATATTTTTAGGCTTAATTATTTGTAAGTTTTTAAGTATTTTTAATGTTTTAGGTAATTTATTTAATTTTATGCATTTTTATTTATTTTTAATTTTATTTTGTAAGAAAATTGAAATTTGATGGCAATTCCGTAATTAAGCTGCAAGAGATGGATGCGCCAGGCACACAAGGATGGTCTTCAGCAGCAGCAGCAAGCATCTCAAACGGTGGCGTTTTGGAATTGGAGGCAGCCAAGCTGGCGCCATGCGCACGTGATTTCTTTGTTTTAGTTCCCAGTGGGCCCATTATAACGGTGAATTGAAGCAGTTTTGACATTGTAATTTGCATCAGGAGTATTTTTTATTCAGTGGGTCCCGCTATTATACTACTTCATATTCATGCAGCAGATTTTGATTTCAATTCCGAATGGGTCTCAGCAATAAAGGATGAGAATTTAATAATTATAATATCAATTTGGAAAGGGGATTTAAATTAATTAATTATTTTATTTAATTTATAATTCTAATTCCTATTAGATTTTGGGATAAATTATGTAGTCTACAAATAGAGGTTTTGAGACACAATTAGGGAGATACACACACATTCATTCAGAGAGATTATTGTGCAGAACATGTCAGACTAGGTTTTTTTTTATTCAGTTCTAAGAGATGTTAAACCTTATTTTCAATTGATGGTTTAATTAAGTTAATATGATTTATTCTTTCTTATATGAAATTTATTCTTGATAATATTAGTTGATTTGATTTGATAATGGCCAATTGAATTGATCTAATTATTATCATCTGTTAGATTAAGATATAGTATTAAGCAAACGATATTGTAACTGATCATAAGTAGCGATTAGTAATACATAATTGTGGCCAAGCTTTTGGGTATTACTATGGTTATCATAAGGCAAATTAAATAATCTGCGATTGTGTGATTGTTGCTTGGAATAATCTAATTCCTTAATTCTTAATGCTACTGTTATATTTAATCTAGACTGATAGTTCTAGATTGTATGCTAGTTAGGGTTTAGTGGGGGCGATTGTCACATTAGATTTAAAACCTAAGGGGGATTTTGGGTAACACGAATTGTTGTTATCTAGGATTATTAATTTTATTGAATGATGAATATGATTAACTTGATTATATTATCATTGTGAAAATGTGATGCTGAACTGAAGAACTTAAGTTTTTAATTATTTGGTTAATTTTATTTACTTTTGTTTATTTAGTTAATTATAATTAATTCAAAACCCTCAATTTTAATTTACATTGCATAAAATCAAATTAATCATTCTCTGTGAGATCGACTCTTGTCACTATACTGAATTTTGTGTTCATAGAGTAAAAATAAGATTTTAATTTTGAGAGTGAAACGACAGCTTCCCATCTTGCTTTAAGTACTTAAGTCAACTAGGTCTATTTTACGGGACGGAAGGAGTGAAGGTATCAACAATAAGTTACAAGAATCTCTAACCATGTTATTTAATTAGCTTAATATTATTTATGAAACACCTTTTTTCAAAAATTTGCTTCTCATGCATGCAGCATAGTCTGAAAGTAGCCGATGATAAAATAATATAAACCCAGAAGCAACAAAATATATTAGACTAAAAAATATGATCAATTATTGATGCTAACTAAGCACTTAAATCGATAAGACATGTCTAAATAAAATGACAGCTACTCAAATATATACAGTGACAATTGAATTGTAGTTAAATCAAATAATAGATCACACTGCATACCTTAAAAACATTCATATAAGTTAAAAGTAATTAATAAATTACGAATGCCAACCTTGAGGCCATTCAGCAACAAGGCTTTGCTTAAGTGTTGCAACAGTAGTAGATGACGCATAGGTTCTATGACCTATATCTGTTCCATCATAGATTCGGAATTTAAGTTCAATACCCCCCTCTCCTTCAGCCATAATAGCACTTGTCCTCCACCAAAATTACAGATTAAATACAGCAATATGACAAAACTTCCAATCGAGTAACTAAGATTCTCCCAATTCACCTGCCAAGAATCCCGAAAATACATTAAACTAAACAAAATCTTCAACCTCCCTTTGTCCCTGTGCTAAAACTAGGTAAAAAAGAAAACCAAAAAAAAAAAACAGACGATATGAATCTAATTTATAATAGCAGTAGAAACAAATGTTATAATAAGAACTAAAATGAAATGTCCACAACACATGTATTTTTCACTGGTTTGATATTTTAAAATTCTCTCTTCTTGGTCTCTGATCATTTCCCAGATCAAGCTGTGCACAAAATAGAAAGTTAACAGCAGAAATTCTAAAAAGTTAAACACTGAAAATTTTCCTTTCCCATTATAGACTTTTCTACCAGCAACCAACCAAGAAGTCAGAGAAATATTCAAAATATGGACATTGAAATCAAATTTTGTTACACAAACCTCAGTCAGTCCGCAAAAAAGTTCATGAAACAACAGTACATTTGAGTCTCCACTTACAGAACCGAGTAACCACTTCATATGACCCAATAACTCCACTGTGCAGCTACCGTAACCAATGTCACTGGCAACAATAAATAAAGACCCATAAAATTCAAGAATCACATTAATAATATTACAATATCAATATCATCACCATGGAATCAACCACCAGATCTCCAACAATCAATCCAAAATACTAACACAATTCTAGCTAAATCACACACAAATACAGACAAAAACAGAAAACAGAGATTATTTTCCTTACTAATATAGTAGTATTACTTTAGATATTTAAATCAATAATCCTTGAATACAAAATTTTGGGAGAGAAATACAATTTATCTTGTTTAATCAAGCTTATTTATATACCAAATACAACCATTGATACGAGGAGCAAATAAAATTGCATAATTTAGATCCTTTTTTCGCGTTAGTTTCTCAAGAATAAAACAAGTAAATATTGCGATAACGAGTTTAGAATACCTGGTCAAGACGCCATAGATGAATAATTGAGAAACAGTGGTGCGATTGAAAATGGTTAGGTTAGGGTTTGAAGACTAAGCGAGTGTCGGTGTTTGGGACGAAGCAATGAGAAACACCGAACGGAAAGAGAGAGAGGTTTGCTGTCCTTTTCTTCTCTTTATTTTTTTCTTCTCCTCCTACGCTATGTTTGTATCTGTTCTACGATAAATATCAATTATAACCAAAAAAAATAAAATAAAAAATAAAAAAATAATAGTAGTAGTAGAATTTTTATAATTTTTTGTTTGGTGTGACTGAGCTTTTAAAAATTTATTTTTGACGATTTAGAGCAAAATGACTTTTAATAATATAAATATAAAAATCAATCATCCATCAATATCGAAATATAATAGCTAGTCATTTTTTTTGGTTTCAAATCTACTCAATAATCTAAGATTTTTTTTTTTTGTAACTCAGTAGCTTAAAATATATATATATATGCATATCATATATTTATTTATAATTATTTTTCAAATTCATAAATTTATAATGTCTGATTTTTTAAATTCATAAAACCAAATACATTGTATCCATTTTTTCTTATCCTTATTCCAATTAAAATGACATATTGTAATTGACATCATTTGAAATTAAACAAACTATTACTATTATAAATATTGCTTAAATATGTCATATTTAAAATTTATCCAATAAGTCATTTATAATCTTACTCGTGTTTTGCAAGGATTATTAAACTTGTGAAAATTTTATTTCTCATGAAAAATAAACTATCTATTTAATTTTGAAATTTTAGTAAATTATTCTTTGGACAGGGAGAATGTAACTTTGAAATTTATATTATCGTTTTTAGTTGTTTATTAAACTTTTTTGAGTTTATAAATAGAGGTACTGTAAAAATTATAATAAATTCACCGGTGTTATTCTCTTATATGTTTGAATTTGTTTATTGTTTTTTAAAAAAAAACTATTGGTTAAAAGGTGATTAAGTATCATGCTTTTCTTTCATCCTATGTTTTCTCTTTAAAATAAATTTAAAAAAAATAGAAATTGATTGAAAAATTAATAATTTCTTTTCTTTTTCTTTGTTTGATGACATCTTCGTAAGTTATAGCTAACAAACACAATGCTACATTTTCGATTCTCAAATTTTCTCTCTTTTTATTTCCATTTCATTTTTGAATTTTCATTTTTATATCTAATAATTAAACTTTCAATCTCTTGGCGTTCTATGGGAGTCATTTGGTATGAGACTTTAAAAATGGGCTTAGTACCGGGTTCAAGATCAATACAGAATTTAATTTCTCGGTTTGGAGGTAAGCCAGGAAGTTCCTCAGGAAAAACGTCAGAAAACTCATTAACAACGGGAATATCATTCAAGTTTGACGTATTTTTGTTCAAATCAGTGACATGAGCTAAAAAGGCTTGAAATCCGTTTTTCAATAAACGAATGACTCTATGGCTAGAAATAACAGTTATAGATTTCAATGGTTTAGTTGCTTGAATTTGCATGACAGGTTGATTAGGAATATGAAAACTAATAATCTTATGAAAACAATCAATTTTAACATGATGGGTAGTCAACCAATCAATTCCTAGAATCACATCAAATTCATGCATCAAAGAAATAATGTCAACAGGTAGTGTGAGGTTGTTGTTTTGAACTAGTCAAGATTTATAGACAGTATATGTGATAGATATTTCTCCCAATGGGGTTTCAACTGATAAGACAATGCTTAAGTTTTCAATAGTTAAATTTAAACGTTGAGTACATATAGATGAGATAAAAGAGTGGGTAAAGCCAGTATCTAACATGACATAGACTTCACGAGAATTGATGAATAGCTTACCGGTCATCACCTCATTCGGTTTCTTGATCATCAAGGCTGTCATCATCAAATCGAGTCCCGTATACTTCATCCGGATCTTCACGTATTTCATCCGTGGAGATACCGCTAAATAATTTTCTAACAAACTGTTTCTCGGATTCATCAACTTCATCAGTAGTAACGTACCAATGATTTCCATAAGAATAGTATTTAGACTGCAGTTTCCATGATAGTGACTAATTTAACCTGAATTCCTCTAAATTGTAACGCCCAAAAGTATAGAAACATCATTTTTAAATAATCTTGAAAATCATAGCTGGAACACCATAAATCCCAAAGACTAATATGAAAAGTCCATATATTCTGATCCTTTGTTATAGAGCATAACCAGGTGATATGACTCTCCCAATTAGTGAGTAAATTAAAGGCAATAATTTCTGCAAGTTCATTACTTCCTTTAATTGCTTCTAATAATGGATCTGGAACGACTGTAGCAGAGCTTTCACCTTCATCCTTACTGGATAGAACACGCATAATTTTTGCCTTAGGCAAATGATTCAACTCTGAGTTTGTAAGAAGATTATTCGTCGCCTCTTGTTTTGCAGCTACATTTGTTTCGGGCATTTCATTGTTAACTTCATGATTTCCAGATGCCATACTTAACTGTGGTCACAAAATAAATGTTAGTTTAAACAAACTGACTAATCACTTCATGTCCCTATATTCAAATCGACTCATTAGATAACAAAATCTCATTTAAGTGGGACATATTAGTGACTGATTATATTCGTCTCTCCCCTCCTAGTTCTACCCCAGATCTCCATTAAAGACCATATCCCTAAGCTCTGATGCCAACTGTGACACCACCAAATTTAGGCCTACACAGCCCAAACTTGAGTCGTCAAAAGACTACAACAAAATTATTACAACAAAGCACAACGTACAACAATACAGTGTATAATAATAATACACAACTAAGTCTTCACTATTATTGTCACACTATTTTACAACACGTGAAGACTATGATAGCTATTCCTCGGACTCTCACTCCATCCCCCAGCTAGACCCCGTTACGTTTTCATCTCCTGTTGAAAAACAATGGAACAAAAGAAAGGGTGAGCTCAAATAGCCCAGTAAGAAATATCATGACTAAGATAATGACGAATAAATTATCATTAATCTTCAACAGTTGAGTTCTGAATACAATAGACTACAAGGTTTATATCAAAAACTGTAGTTAAATTCTTAAACAATGTTCAGATCAATAATAGCAGCGGAATGAGCAATCTATTAGAAGAATAATGCAGACTATAATGTCCACTCGCTTCTCTTTTTAGTAAAAATATAATCAACTATTATCATCTGAAATACCATTAGTCAAGATAATACAACTTCACAGTTCCTGGTCATAATCATGCAGATCAACAGTTCATCTTTGCACTACGGGCCAAAGACATTCAATATAACACCAACGGTCATGATTATACCAGATTCAGCCTTTGGTCATAATCATACCAACCAACAGTTCATCTTTGCACTACGGGCCAAAGAGAACATTCACCACGTGCCATAAAAGACACCGAACAGATGTATCGCCTTTAACCTAGTATATCGCCTTTAACCTATCATCTGTTCAACAATTATATCACATCTGTGCCCCCGGCCACAGATATTCACAACAGCTTGATTCTTGATGATTAATAAAATAACAGTGATACAAATGATGAACAGAAGAACATGATAAACAATAAGTATCGGAAGTTTACTTTGTGCAGATTCAAATAATGTCCAAATTGCCAACATGATGTGGAGTGAAATTTAAAAATGATATTCAAGATCCACAGTTCAGAATAACGATTACAGTTCAATAGAAATGTTCAGAAAATAGGAAGGTTCAGTTGAAATAATGAAATTCAACTATTATGGAACATATAATATTTTCAGGAATTATAGAAGCAATAGTTCCATAATAAGTTTCGATTTAGGTGTATGAAAGAAAATAATATCTCTTACCGTAGCAGGTTTGATTAACAAAAGGTGAAGGAAATTAATATCCCTTACCATAGTAATTTTGAATAATGGAAGATGAAAAAGATGGTATCCCTTATGAGTATAAAGGAAAATGATATCACTTACGAATATGGAATAAAAGTGTCATGTGATAATTCGTGTAGACAAATTATTTCCACACGAGACAAATAAAAAGGGTTATTCACCAACAGGCGGTAATTCACGCCGTAAGGTTATTCCCATCAATTTGAATACGAATAGTTATTCACCAAACAGGCGATAATCCGCGCCGTAACGTAAGGTTATTCCCATCAATTTGAATACGAAGAGTTATTCACCAAACAGGCGATAATCTGCACCGTAAGGTTATTCTCAAAGATTAATAAGGAATGAATACAAAAGGTTATTCACCAACAGGCGGTAAACCGCGCCGTAAGGTTATTCCCACAATTTAATACATGGAAGTAAATGGCACAAGAAAGAAACGATATTATTTTCGAGAATCAAAGAATGATATTCCCTTCAAGTAAGAAAGAAAATAATATCCATTTATGATGATGAAAAGAGTAATACCCCTTACCGTAGTAAGTTTCAATAATAGAATATGAAAGAAGATGATATTCCTTACCTTAACACGTGACTGGATATTGATTTAAATGAGGTTGATCAACCTATATATTTATAATAAAATTAGTAATTACCACATATAAAGTTCAAGGTGTATGATAATTCATATATTATGAACTATCAAAATTATATATATTTAACATAATTTTTGTAGTATAATATAACAACTTTAAAATAGTTTTTAAAGTAATATTTCAAAATAAATCTTCTAAATAAAGCTTTTAAAAATGAATCTTCTCAAAGAAGAGTCTTCTAAAGGAAGATTTATGAATATCTTGAAAAATAGGAATTTATAAAATTACTACTCTTTAATAAAAGACTTACTTGAATAATTCCTGCACTCCTTTTGGCTTTCAAACACTCAAGATAACCTTACTATTCTAAGAGAAAACTCATAAAATTCTTATAGAAAAATTTTATGTTTTAGGTGTGATTTTTCTATTCAGCTGAGCAAGCTATTTATAGGAGAAAATAAGACACTATGCATGGTAGGTGGCAACAAGCGCCTGCGTACATTTTCTAAATTGGCAGCGCAGTCGGCTGCCAAATTCCAAGCTTTCCCAGCAAATGTTTTGCATGTTTATTTTTCATGTGGCCCCCACATAGGGTCCACATGTTACTATTCACGTTACTATTTCAAATAGTAATTTATTATATTATATATATATATATATATATATATATATATATATATATATATATATATATTTATTATTATTATTTATTTATTTATTCTTCCTGTGAGTCCAACATATATAATAAAATATGCTACAACAATAATTCAACAATAATGTAATAAACACGTTACAGATTATTATTAATTTAATAATATAAATTACAGTATATTTGCTACTGTGACAATTATTAGGTTCAATAATTTTAAAAACAGTGCAGCAACAATTATTGACTCAATTATATAAAATACAGTGTAATGATAATTATTGAATCAATAATGCAAAATACTGTGTAACAACAATTATTGAATTGATAACATAAAATATTATGCAGCGATAATTATTGATGAAATGATGTGCAACAGTTACGGTGTCAATTATCAGATCAATAATATAAGACACTGCGCAATACCGTGTGCTACTGTAGAGTACCGTGTGCTACAGAAAATACCATAAACTACCGTATGCTACTATTCTTTTATCACCGGTATTTTAACAGTTAACACCGTTGACTATTTTTATTTAAAAAGGTTACTTCTGTCGTTTTCTATATCCGACAAATATTCCGTTGTGGGTTCCACCAATAATTAGTTATTTCGGCGCCGTCGTACGACACGAATATTATATTGCGCCGTCGTACGGGCAAAACGAATATTCCCCGACAAAAAGAATATTGTCCAACAAGGTATAATTTGCACGGAACATCCTTAACTTTTAACTTTGCCAATTTAACCACTTACTGTTTTATGAAAAAAAATATATATATATGAAAAAATTAAATTTTATATTTCATAAAATTCGGGGTCTTACAATATAAATTTCATAGTGTATACTAATTCGTATGAAATCATCAAAAGTGATTTGATAGAATAAAGTAGAATAACTTCAATATAGTTTTTGAAAGAAAATAATATTTCAAAATAAAATATTTCAAATGAAACTTTTCAAAATAAATCTTTTAAATGAAGAGTCTTCTAAAGAAAGATTTAAAAACACCGTGTGATGTGTGTAAGTGCTTATATAACTTTTATAAAAAACTTACTTGAACAATACCTGTACTCTTACTGATTTTCATAAATACTCACGATAGCTTAAGTACACTTAGAAAGAACTTGCACAAAGTGATATTTATAGAGTAAAAGAAATAATAAGCAAGAAAGTTTATGATTTTTTTTTTAAGTTAAGGTCTCAATTTATAACCAAAAATCTTATCATAAACCAATATTTTATAATTTAATCCAAACTGTATATTTCAGATAATGTTTAATCAATACCACACATTTCACCTTTTAAGATTTCTTTAATATAAACCATTAATTTAAAGATCATTTTTAATCTACACCATTCATTTCAAATTCTATAATTATTACATTATTTTTAATCTATATCATTCATTTCAGATTTTCTTTAATCTATATACCGTTTATTTAATAAAATAATTAACTTTATATATAAAACAACTAACTTTTCATATAAAACAACTTTATATATGAATCAACTAACTTTTTATATAAAACAAATAACTTTATATATAAATCAATTAACTTTATATATAAAACAATAACTTTATATATAAATCAATTAACTTTATATATAAAATAAATAACTTTATATATAAATCATAATAAAACAATTAACTTTATATAAAGTAAATAACTTTATATAATTTATTATAATAAGACAAATAACTTTATAATTCAATTATTCAACAATAATTCACAATTATAACTAATTGTTGAAAATGCAGTGTAGTTGATTTTTTGAGTTAGAAACTCACAATACTAACAATCAGTTACTAAGAAAGAGGAGGCCTTTCGTTAATCCGGCGCGCAATTAAATAACCTTTTTGTTAAAACTTTCTAGACATTGTCAGTAATGTTAATCAACAACAAAGATATACTAAAATACCAACTAATAATGAAATTAAATCAACATCACAATAGTGATAACAATAATGCAGAAACATAAATAAAAGAAAGAGCATGTTACTATATAATGACAATTATTGATTCAATAATGTGAAATGTCGTGCAATGACAATTATTGATGAAATATTGTGCAATAGTCTTTTTATAAGCTCAATAATATGAAACACTGTGAAATACCGTGTGCTATTGTGCAATATCGTGTGTTACTGTGCAATACCGTATTCTACTATTCTTTTACCACCAGATATTTTAATAGTTAAAAGTGATAGTAACGTTGACCATTTTTATTTAAAAAGTTCATTGCTGTCGTTTTCTATATCTAATAATATTTCGTTGTGGGGTCTACTAATGTTTGGTTATTTTGGCATTGTCGAACGAATCGAACTCGACAGAACAAATATTCTCCGACAAAATGAATATTTTTCGACAAGATAAATTTGTACAAAGTATTTTTAACTTTAACTTTTGTTAACTTATCCATTTACTGTTTCAGGAAAAAAAATATATAAAAAAAATTAATTTTGTATTTCATAAAAGTCGAAGTCTTACACTAAGAGTAGTGACCAGGAGCAAGACGTTAAACGTCGTTTAGTGGCGGCCTGAGCCAAGCCAAAATGTCATTGTAAAGAGTTAATTATTTAGTTTGCGGACAAAGATATATATTCTGAACAAAAACCACCCCGTGAATATCAATACTTTTGGCCTAACAAAAATTATGAATAAACATGAATTAATTTAATTTTAAACAATATCAAAAATTATAAATTATCAAAATAATATCATTAATTAAAAATAATATCTATTAAAAAATCAAATAATGAAATGAATAGATATTATTTGACTTTTTAATAGATATTATTTACTTTTCTAATAGATATTATTTGAAATCAAATAATATTAATAACTATTATTTGATTTTTTAATATATATTATTTGAAAGTTTTGGTCTTGCTTTTAGCCGCTACTCTTAGTGGCAGTTTGGGTCAGGCCAAAACAACGTCATTTCCCAACCAGGAAGTCAAAATTATAATCGATACGGGCCACCACTTTAGTAATGGTCCGAAAAAAAAATTCAATTTTTTTTTGGCTGCTACTAAGAGCGGCGACACGTAAAATGTTGATTTTTAAAATGACCGTTAGATCAATTTTTGCACGGGTTAAGATCAATTTGCTGGAACAGTTGGCTTAGCAAGTGGTTACTATAAATCACTCCCTATATATATATATATATCGATTCATTGACAACATTGTAAATAAGGTTCTATCCTTACAACAGATCTCAACCGTCTAGGTTCAGATTTAATGGTTAAAAATGTTCTCGT
This sequence comes from Hedera helix, assembly GCA_947179155.2. NCBI lineage: Eukaryota > Viridiplantae > Streptophyta > Magnoliopsida > Apiales > Araliaceae > Hedera > Hedera helix. The sequence continues at coordinate 47,768,051 of OX359271.1, read as the reverse complement.
CTGCAGTTTAATTTTCAGGTATCTGTAGTTTAATACTGCGGATGGTATTAAATGTCCAAAATAACTCCAATATTCAATTTGGGAATATACCGTTCGCAGTTTAATATTGCGGACACTAGAGTTTTATATTCACCATTCTCAGTATTACACTCCGGATGCTAGAAATTTTTGGGTTTCCTCCAAATTGTTTCGTTTTGACTTTTTCCCAATCCCCTATTTAATACTACAGACAATATGAATTTTTAGCTTTTCCCAAACTGCATCGTTTTTGGCTTTCTCCCACAGTTTAATACTACAGACGATATAATATTTTGGCTTTCCCCAAGACACCATCCGCAATATTAAACTGTGGGTGACTTTATTACTCTCTCTATATGGACATTACTTCCCTTCATATACAATAACATAAAAAACTAAGGAATTTTGACGAGGAAAGATGTATACAATCGATGAAGTAAGGGTTGAGGAGAAAAAAGTGGTGAGAGAAATGGAAAAGAAAAAGATGCTCACGAGTCAAATGGAGGAAAAGAGAATGTTTTTGAGGAGTTGGGGTAGATGAATCAAATCTTTATATTTTCTCCAATATTTCAACGCTAGAAATTAATTTCTTACTAATTAAGTTCATTTACAAATAATGCTATATATGTGTGAATAATTCAAACTTCTATTTATACAATACCATCATTCTATTAATATGCTTAATGTAAGTAAATAAGGTATGATTACTAGAACCATATATATTATGATAAAAAAAGTTAAGATGCATGTTGTGCTCCTAGAAAGTGGTAGGTTTACTTAACAAAGCTGCATTCTTTTTTATTTTAGCTGTGTTTACGGGGGATACCTCACAGACCTAGATATCTCAATTATTGTGAAGAAGATCTTAAGGGGGTCTAAACAATGGAAGAAGGAGTACATAATTTTATTTTTTTAAAGTTTTTCAGGCTCAACAGTATTAAACCGTGGATACCTATTTTTTAAAAAAAAATTCCCCCAAGCCTAACTAACGTAAAGAATGTGGTATTCCAATTCATAAGGCTCTACAGTATTAAACTGCGGATACCTATTTTGTATATTTTTTGTTTTAAAATTTCCCCCAAACTCAACTAAAGCAAAAAATGTGATATTCCAATTCATAAGGCTCTGCAGTATTAAACTGCGGATGCCCTATTTTAAAAAAATAAAAATTCCCCTAAACCCAAACTAACACAATCACTTACATCTCACCGCATATTATCGGTGAGGAAACTGGGGTTAAGCTAGAATCTGTACATTTTGATCGTTATGGATCGAATGATAATTTTTCAGAAATAAGGATTATATGTCATAGAAACCCAAGATTCCTAAAAAATTATATGAAATCTTCAATAATGGTTCCCCTTAACTGAATCATCATCTAACACTCTTGCTGATCCATCTTCCTAAAATATGGTTTTTTCAGAAAATCTGTTAAAGTTACATTATTGTACATCATCAAACACTCTCATAACAAATTTTATTTTCTGCTGAAGAAAAAGTTTGAAAGATTAATTTGATTAACAAGCTTTCAATCATCTCCAGGTTTTGATGCTATTGTAGATGAAGAAAAATAGTGTCCATATGCAGAGAGAGAAAGTAAGCCATTTTTAGAGAATAAAGTCATCTTAGCATCTACAATATTAAACTGTGGATTAAGGGAAAAGGCAAAAATAAGGTAATTTGGGGGAAAGTCAAAAATTCATATTGTTCGCTGTATTAAACTGCGAATTAGGGGAAAACCAAAAATTCATATCGTTTGCAATTTAATACTGCGGACGGTGAATATAAAACTCTAGCGTTCGTAGTATTAAACTGCGAACGTTACATTTCCAAATTGAATATTGGGGTTATTTTGGACATTTAACACCGTCCGCATTATTAAACTGCGGATACTTGGAAACTAAAATGCGGACGATAGACGACCGAGATCTATTATAAGGATAAATTATTTTTTACAATGTTGTCAATTGATCAATTCCATTGAAATATATTGTCAAGATTTATTAGGACAAAATCGTGTACTTGCTTTTAACTTAAAACAAGTTCGGTGTGTGCTTAACAATATATAATTATGTTTTTGCACAAGGCCAAACTGCTCAAATACTAATATAAAGTCTCGTGCATTAACTGATATTTCTACATGTGAAAATAACATTTCTGCATCATCTCTCGTATAAACAGTAACTGAATACTATATATTTTTTATTGTTGAGTATACTGATGGTAAATTATGTGACAACTTCACCCTAACCATATCCGTCAAAAATATGTATATTTGCTCTCCCCCTCTCATATTTTTGCATGGCAATTTTGATGTCTTTTGAAATTTTAGTAATTATCAGTTTTCATCAACAAAGTTTGATGATTAAGATTGATTATGAAAAGTATAACGGCACTTGAGATTCCATGATTGATTACTCAATCTATATATATTTTGTTCCAAAAAGAAAAGAAAAGAAAAGAAAAATGAAAAGAGATTCATATGCATGTCACCATTTTCAATTTTGGAATCAGCTAAATTGCAGTCTTTTTTCGGTCTGTCAACTTGTCGAGTGGCATTTTTACAAAAGAATTTGACAGTAGCACAATTAATAAGATGCAACAATAAATATCTCATGATTCACATAAAATGGCAGGGACCATTTTGCTCCATCTCGTATTATTCCAACAGAAACGCGCAATTCATAAGCTTTAAGGTCGCCGACATTATGTTTCGCAACTTAATTCCAAGCCTTATAATTTAAATTGAGCGTCAAAGTTTAACTAATTTTTCCGGATGTAAAGTATGGAGTTGAGTTGCTAAACTTAACTTTTGACATTTTTAAGAATTCAAGACTCATAAGCTTCAAAGCCCCTGACAGTTTTTGTAAAAAATAAAAACTGTGACGGTTGTTTTTTTTTTTTTTTCTTCTTGTTGTTGGTGAATTTTGTGTTGTACAAAGGTAAAAGAACAACAGAGAGAAAAGTAAGGTATTTAATACTTTTCTTTACCTAGAATAAAGCTGGAGAATCAATGGCACCTCATACTAGAAAAGTGGAGCATATATCTTTTTAACTTTCTGCAAATGGATTGTAACAGGGAATTGAAAATATCAGTCATATTTCCACCCTAGTAGTATTATTTAATTAAGTAAATGTTTGGAATCATTTTCTTGCATGCACACATTGTTGTTTTGCTTTTAAAATGCTAATATGCAGTTTTCTGCTGAGGTTGAATCATCACATTTAGAAACTTTTGATTTTGAAGACTTGACTGTTATATGCCACAAATACTACCTACTTGGTTTGTTTTTGATCTACTCTTTTGCCTGAAAACGAGAGTTCTATTTGAGTTTTAACCTTCATTTATTGTAGGTATTTTAATGAAGTTCCTCTGCGATAAAGATAGTGTATTTAGCGGTATCTATAATCAGTCTTTGAAAACCTTCTAAAAGTGGAAAAGGATTTGAATTTCAACCTCCATTTGGATTCTTTTTCTCAAGTTTAGTACGCTTGATTTAGTTGTAAAAAGTGATTAACAATCATTAATATACGAGCAAATATTCCATTAAAAGGTCATAAGATAATGAAGGATGTTATCACCGGACAACATATATATATTTACTCCACCATTCATCTCAATGACGCGACAAAATCAAACACATTGAAAACATAGTAAACAAAGCTAACTTCATTAAGGAAAGCAAATAGTTCTACACATTTTCTGTTCTGATCTTTTTTCACTAGGCAAATACACTACTTGCTTAATTACCAATGCAAGCTAAAGAAATACTCAATACATAAGCACAAGGTACACAGACAAACTACTCAGTAGGGAGCTCAAAGTACTGCCGAGCCAAGCTTATTCTTCTTCTTCTAATATTTCAATAGTAAGAGCTGCAAATATACTTAATTTAAAGCCTGAGAAGGCTTCAGCAGAGGAATCAGGGAGCCACTTAGGTGGAGGGACATGACTTCATTGGTGGATCCCACAAGCTTGCCACCTATGAACACTGCTGGCACCGCGGGAGTGTTGCATCCCATCCTCAGTAGAGCCTTCTCCATTTCCTTTCCCTCGGGATCTTGATCAATTTCATGAACCAAAGGGCTCACCCCAAGTTCTTGGAACAGAATGTTGACAGCGTAGCATAAACAACACGTGCTTTTGCTGAAGATCACAACTCCATTTTCTGAGGCCACACGCGCTATCTTATCCATCTTGGGGTTTATGTATTCAGCAAAGATCAAGAAAACCAACTTAACAAAAGAAAAACAATAATTAAGTAATAGATGCTTTTAAGTTTTTTCTACTATTAAATTCAAATGCCACAAACCATCAGATCGAATCCAATATAAAAAGGAAATGAGGAAAAGGAGAAAGTTCTAAGGAAAGGGGAGGAATGAGTTTGAAGCTTAAGTTTGCTTGAACATGGAATTCTCATGTTGCTCTATTTATAAACAGCCGAGGGCGGACTACTTTCGCCAACTAAGAACATTCAAAAGTGTCTGTGTTTAGTTAGATGCCGAAAACTACTAAAGTTACTTTTTCAAGATAGATATATGTTCCACAGATTGATGAGCAAGTAGGAAAATAATATATATACTGCTCACATCTGAATTAGTCTACATGAATCAATTGTAACCGTCTGATATGTGGACTTTTCAGGACTTCTTTACACATGAATTGTTGAGAATAATGATCAAGGGATCGAATGAATAGGTTTGTCGTCTCAACGTGTGCAACCTAATGACCATGTGTACCAAAAATGCAGATTTTACGGACTTCAATATTTTTCGTAAAAGTACAATAAATATCAATAATTCAATAGAGCTGGTCAATATCCAACAGATTCTCGCAATCATCCTTTTACTTTTTCATTCTTTAGCAGAAAGATTGCGAATGAGATAGCTTTCGGTGGCTGTAGATGATTTTTAGGGTTACACATAACAACTTGCATGCTTGCTTTTCAGGAGTGCTTTCGAGTCTGTTTCATACAGTATATATTTTTGCAACACTTCATCAAAATTTAGCAAACTCTGTCATTCTGTAACAACATAAGCTTTTAAAGCATTTGTACATCAACAGCAGTAAAAATGCCGTTTGTAGCAACAATTATAGTACTGCACTGAAAAATTGAAGTGTATATTGGAGTTTGTTAGTTTGTTGTGCTTAGAAAAATATGCTGACAAACAGCATAATTTGGGCAAATCCACCTTAGTTATAAGGTGGAATATTGACCCCCTCAGACTTTGGAAAAGATACAAAGATATAAGTTATATTTGTAAATTCCTTCAACATATGGGGTCTAAAGGTAATATTATAGAACTTTTCCTATCTTATCTTCAAAGAAAGTTAATATTATTGAATTTTTTGACCCCTTGTATTCTGTAATTTTGTGTTGAACTATAATAAAAACCATGCTTATTATATTTGCAACTCCCTTAATAAAACTCTTGACTTATTCTCTTCATGAGAGAGGATAACATAGAACTAACAACCTATTGATGCAAGCCTATAAGCATGTCAAATTATAGAACATATATGAGTATCTGTATATACACATGTATGTAAACTATACATATCATTTATGTGAGTATGTAATATGTATGAGCTTATATTATCCAGCATAAGACTCACTTATGCATAGAGAGTAAGTTTTGTAACATCACAGGTTTGAAAAGTTAATGATCTTTAAGATACGAAGGAATTCAAGGGGGACCAAAAGAATTTTCTAGCATCACCTTAGGTCCCTCTTTTAGCAGTGGTTACATGCACATGGCTTAGCATAAGTCCTTAACTGCTGCCACTGTTCAGCTGGTAAGTGATGAATGATTCTCCCTTGGTGAAAAAGAGTCCTATATATTTTCTTTGTAATTTCCATTAAAAATTATTCTTTCTTTCGGACGGAGGGAGTAGTCTTTTTTCTTCCAAATGATGATTTATGCACCACAAAGGTACCAAATTAAGAACCATTAAGCCATTTGAATGTAATTTTTCTTCGATTTAAAATTGACGAAATAATCATTCTAACCGCACAAGCACAAAAAAATGGTTTAAATATTTAAATAATGACTAGTACCGTGAACGATTATGTATCAGTAAGAGTATAAGTTCTTTGTCGAAACATGTCTGATCAAAATAATGGATTTTGAAACCTTTATTCAGTGGTAGTTTACCTTTAATAGGATTAGTTCTTCTGAATATTCTTATAAGGAAAAATCACTGAAGTGGTGTCAGATCATATACATGCAGATCTAAAAAATTGCATTTTCTATCTAAATTTGGACATTGCAGAAAAAGAAGAATTTCTATCAGAAAACTTAGAGAGACACACAAGCACAGAGAGACTACTATCTTGCTCAATTTTTTGACTTTCCAATATTACTATGGAAATTAAAAAAGAAGAAGAACTATATAGATTATGAAATACCAGAAAATCATTAGAGACTTGAGAAGCCACTTTCATCAACTGTTATAAACCTTGCTCACCAGAGCCGACAAAAAAGAGAAGCCCTTAGTACAATGTTATTTTAACATGGTGTGGGAACTAGTTCTAATATTTTTACCACACAAGACTCTAGCTAACAATATCTTTATATGGATGGAACCACCACATGTTTTAAGGTGGCTAGAACCAGATAGCTTGGGCTTCGATGAGCTTTTCTTTCAGAGATCCATCTACATGGAAGGATATGACATCTTTGGCTGAGCCAATATATTTCCCGCCTATGAACACTGCTGGGACAGAAGGATTACAGCCTAGCCTTTGAAGTGCCCTTTCCATTTCCCTCCCATTTGCGTCGTGATCAAGTTCATGAACTGCAGGACTTGCACCAAGTTCATAGAAGAGTGCCTTAATGCTATGGCACATGCAACATGAACTCTTGGTGAAGATCACTGCAGCCTTCTTTGTTGCAAGGTCTCTTACTAGATCCATATGAAAAGAATATTTCTTGAATTTTCTAAAAATAGATAGCGATGTAATGCAACCGAGTGCTACTATCAGCCAGTGAAGAAAGCTGTGATAAGTGAGGAAACTAGAGTATGAAGAGTGTTATGTGGCTATTAACTCTAAGGCAAGCTTGTGTATGATGGTGGACTTTGAGCTTTGATCACCCCTTATTTATAGTAACTTGCTAAGTTGATTGCTTGATTTTTTAATCCAGAAAAGAGAACAATAACAATAAAATAAATGTATGAAATACAAAAAGAGGAAGTTCTTTCACATATTTGTTTGGATAAGAAAAATGCCCTTGATGATTTTTTTGATAATGACTCTTTTGTGCTACAAACAAGTTGACATGTGGTATTATAACTGATAACTCAACTCTCCTGCAATGTCCGTACAAGTACTACACAGTAATGGAATCATATCAAAGTGCCTGCATACTTGCATAATAAAATAACCATTCTGGGGTGCTAGGGGGTAAGTGGTAAGAGGGGCAGAGGAAGGTAGGGGATATATTCTTTTATTTGTATCAAAAATGCGTTGATAAGAGGCAGACTTTAAGAGGAAAATTAATATAATTATGTCTGAGGGATCTATTAACACTTGCTCTTGGATATAGAGGAAATGTTCTCCACTGTCGATACATTAGTTATGGTTGTGGTAAAATTGAGTTTTAAGTGGTAAAATGTAGGGAAGCCGACTTAACATTTCTATGGTAACCTGGTTAAATGTCAACTCCTAAGTTAATCTGACGCCTCTCCATATGTACTAGTTCCCCAGAACTTAGTTCTTTTCTCAAAAAGAGCCATAACTAAATTGATATGTCAAAAAGAAGATGAGTTTTGAGGTCAATGGTTTGTTTATCACCATTACATGATGATGGGGTTACTTAATTTTGTTTCTCTTTCTTTTTATGTTGTTTTTTTTTTAAAGTTTTTATTTTTCATTCTGGTGTTACTTCTTGCATGTTTTATGTCATTGTTATCTTGGTAGGATCCCCTAGAGGATGTGGAAAAAGATGAGAGTTTATCCAGTTCAGTTGAACTTGCTGGTATTGGTCTCCTCATAAACTCATGAAAAAAATTCATGTAAAAAGCACAAGGGAATCTAACAATAGACAAGCCACGTAAATGACTATTAACAACTTGTAACATAAATTCTAAAGTAAATCATCTGAATGAGTACCTCATACCAAATAATGTTTAAAGATCCAGTGAAATCAATTTTCTACACATTTTACTTCTGTTTAGAGTAAAGGATCGTTTAATGGTTTTCGTTACATTTACCTGTAGGGAACCTGTGCTTGTTTAACATGATATGAGTAACAAAGAGTAAGTAAAAACCAATGGAATCTCATGTCTAAAAGCATCTCCTTTTCTTTATTCTGGATGAGATTTACTACAAGAAAATCCTCCTATGAGAGCTTGAGAATCCACCAAATGCTCGCCACATAGATGCAGCCTATGTATGTGTATCCATCCATGATGAGATAAACAATGTTTAGGGATAAGACATGCCCATGTTGTACATGCATCATGTGAAGCCCTTGTATGACTCCAAAGGTGTTATGATATTTCCTTTTCAGAACTAGCCAACTCACAAGTGATCAACGAACCATATTTCGCCTACGATGATGGAGCTAGTTGCAACCTGCTCTAACTTATTTTGTTTTTTCATAGAAAATAAAATAAAATAAGGCTGATTTTTCTTCTATTTTTGGATATCTGATGAGAATCTCTTAACCCTGAATAACAATTTACAAGACCAAATGACTTAGAAATCATTAAACAACTAAACCTAGAATTAGAGAGAAGCCAAATTAAAATAGTGGGTATAAGCCTGCAAAAATATGATTTATGAGAGGATGGAGTAAAGAAATCTTTCCAAGTTTTCTTATACCCCTTCCGAAATTACCAAGTTTTTGTATAATCTATATAGGTCCTAAAGTATAGCTGCTTTTTTTTGTTGCTAAATTAGTATAGCTGAAATTTATAATGTTAAAGTTAAACTTTGGCTCCTAAATTTCCTTGCAAGTTAAAGCTTTGAACATAAAATGAAAATTTATTAGTGGTTTTAACAATTGATGTTGTTGTTGGGCTTTTGTGGAGTCTAGTTATGTTTCGACCCGATTGATGACCTGACCCGAATAATGTTGCGTGGATTTTTAATGGGATGTCCAAGCCTTCGCTCCATGGACTAAGCCTCCTGGAGGTTCAGGGGCAACGCCTTCGAGAAATTTTTTTTGGCCTGTTTTGGAGCCTATTGGAAATTAGTGTGCGCATGATGTACAAAAGGAGTTTTGTGATTAGGGTTTCATTGAGTCGTGTTTTTTTTAGAGAAGAGACTGTATTGCCGTTTTATGATAATAATAAAATCCCTGCAACTCCGTGGAGTAGGTAAATTGCCGAATCATGTAAATATTGTCTTGCGCGTGTAATTATTTTTCTTTGGCGTTTGTTTTTTCTTCCATTTTGTTTCTCACAAGTTCGGGAATTTTCGGCTTAATTCCGCTGCACTCTTCTGGAAAAGTTTTTGATTCTACCTTTTTATAAACCACTTGCTGTGAAAGTGATTGGAATATAGCTGGAAGGATGTGTTAAATATGGACTAGGAAGGCGAACTACTCAATACCATATACCAGAAAATGTTAAGAAGGTACTACATGGTTACCTGTTCATTGCACGAGATTTGTCTTAACTTAGACAACCAAATATTGCTCCATATACCGCTTTCGAACATTCAACAGCGGTTACCTTTCATTTTTTGTCGTTGTTATAGTCCTTTGGCAAAGTTAGGATTCTGGGCCTCTACTTGGATAGAAATTTCTGTTGGGCTTTGTGGAGCCTTGCTATGTTTTGATCCGGTTGATGATCTGACCTGAATAATGTTGCGTGGTTTTGTAATGGGATATTTTCTGAGGCTTATCCCATGGAACGGAGGCTTGGGCTGATAGGCCCAAGCCGTAGCACTCATGGACAAGCCTCCTGGGGGTTCTGAGACAACGCCCCCAAGAAAGTTTTTTGGCCTGTTTTGTAGCCCATTGAAAATTGTATGTGCATGATGTAGAAAAAGGAGTTTTGTAATTACGATTTGTGTTGTTGTTTTTGCATCTGTAATTTTTTCTTGATAATAGTAAAATCCCTGCAACTTCGTGGAGTTGGCAAATTGCCGAATCACATAAATATTATTTTGTGCGTGTGATTATTTTTCTTTAGCGTTTGTCTTTTTTCTATTTTGTTTCTCACAGGTTTGGAATTTTCAGGTTAATTCCTTTCAATTTCTGGACATAGCAAAGCCAGAGCCTTAGATTTTAAGGAATTCTTAATATAAATTGGAAGTAATATTTTAGCCTGCAGTACTATCAAAATTATTTTATCTTAAAGTTTGTAAGCTCAAATTCACAAGTTAAGAAGCTCTGAATGGGAAGAAGATTTCAAATGGACTATCTCATATACAAATACATTACATAACTCGTTATACCATAGAAGTGAATGAAGTGTACGTACATTTACATTAAACAGAGGTTCGATACTCAAAGTTTGTGCAGTGACTCTTAGAAGACAAGGACATGTATTACCTATGATCTTGAAAATGCTTTATGATTCACACTATGATCAAGTATCCCTACTTTTAACGCGATAGTAATCACATAAAAACTGAATAAAAAATTTCCTGAATTTTATCTACCTCAACATGTTTTACTCTTTAAATTGATCACACTGGCATTATACACAACACGCGGAATAAAAGGATAAAGAACTACATAACTGACACCTATTTTCTTCAGGGAAATGAAAGGCTGAATTTGGCACAGGCTTGCAGCTTACTGCTATAATATATATTAGCTTAAAGTTTGCAGATTGATGAGAAAATGGAAGTTTTTAGCAGTAGTTTAAGTCGAAGTGGCGCAGGCAGAAGTTTAAGTCACATGGGCATGTGTTTTGAGTTAAACTTGTATGTCTCTGATTAAAACCAAATTCATTGTGGTAATTTTTCCATTTTGCATCTAAAGTACTAAAGATGAAGTATGCAAGATTGTCGGTATTTCTTTGACTTCTTCCTGAGATAGAAAAGAGAGGGATGGAATGAATGCCAAACTATTTGCAGAGAAATGCACCTCAAAAGGGCTCATTGTTATGCTTTTGCTCAAAATTTCTTTTTTATTATAGCAACTTATATTTAGTTGGGTAACTTAACCACCAGCTAGAAATTTCCTTGAGCAAAATAAGGAAAAATAGACAAACAACACAGTAAACCTGGTAACTAATACAATAGCAGCCAAAAGATAAGACAATCAGAAACATTTTTAATGTTTTTAATAGATTTGGTGCTCAAAAGTATACAAGTAAAAGTTATACCCATACAGAATTGATATTCAAGAACAAAGTGAATTTAAAATAAATAAAAAATGATATCCACCAAAATATGTAGTATCATAGATCAGTGATGTCCTGGTACAATGATAGGCACAAAAAAGGGGCATTCATGGTTGAAGATCACATATAACTGGCCCTTCACTTTGTCTGCAGCCAGTTATGAAGAAGACTTATCATCCCACAAGCTTCATTCCCAGACTGTCTTTTTCTATTTTCGGTTGCAGCATTGAAGTACATACGTGGCGATCTCTCGTGCCTGAAAAATACACAATATACTCTTCTGTACATAGGAATATTTTCTGACTTTATCTCCTGACAAAGGAGAGAAAGAGATGCACTGATTCCCATGATTTGAACTGCTGAGGAAATGTCCCAAAGAAAGTGTGAACAGATAGTTCCATCTGCAAGAAGATAAGATTGTGTATATCTCAAGAACATTTAAGCTAAAAGAATTTGTTCATATGCATAACAATTAATCAATTTGATAAAACTCAATACTCATGTACGAATTTCATGCAGACTTGTAATAATCTCCCATGTTCAATCAATTACCTTTGATAAGCATCTCTTGTACCCCAATTTTTTGCTTTTTCTAGTCGCTGTATCGCCTTTGTTTTGGTCTTTTTGATCTGAATAGAATAGGAATCTTGTTGAAAAGGCAGCTTCTCAATTTGATAAAACTCCATATCTTTCTCAAACCTCCATGAATGCTCCAAAATATATCACTCGAAAAGCCATTTAAATAATAAATATATTACTGTCAAAAGATCTTGTAAAAAGATCTCCTTTAGTGCAACCAAAAATCACCAGTGTCTATATATAGCCTCAATGGGAGCTCAAGTTCCTCACAACCAAATTTTAGCTACCTAACAAGCCTATTACTATAAACTAGTCTAACTCTTTCGCCTTTGTTTAGCCAAATATCATTCATATTTCTCAGTTGCAGCAATGGCATTGGTCACAAGATTGGGTGGTGAATACCCAGTGGTGATCTTTAGCAAAAGCTCTTGCTCCATGTCCCACTCCATTAAGACACTGATAAGCAGTTTCGGGGCAAACCCAACTGTTTATGAGATCGATGAAAATTCAAATGGACACCAAATGGAAATGGAACTTAAGGCATTAGGGCGTAAACCAGGCATACCAGCTGTTTTCATTGGGCATGAGCTTATTGGCGGAGCGAATGAGGTCTTTAGCCTCCACCTCAAAGGCAAGCTAGTTCCACTGCTCTTAAAAGCCAATGCTATATGGGTGTAAGAAGGTTAAGCTCATATCAGTAGTGTTTTTGTCAACACAAGAATTGGTATTTTGACTTCAGTGATATACAAGAATAGCCACTGTATGAGTAGATATTAGCCTGTTTTTATTGTACTAAACTTTGGAGAGAACCTGCATATGTTTTTACTCCTTATGTAACTTCCGTTTTCTTAATAAACAATATTATATGATTGATCATATAAATTTCACAAAGTTTTTTCCCCCTTGGCTTCACATCTGTCACAGAACATTGACTAATGTCTTCCCAAATTCGTGTAAAAAGTTAATGCATCTAACTAATATTAACTTCTCAAAACAAAAATGACTAAAAAGATTAGTACTACATATGCATATATGAAGAATTCAACGTCCGCCATGAGAATCCCAGGAAACTGAAATTTTTACCACAGCTACTAGATTACAGTTTTTTCTTTAACCATGCAGGACTTGACTGCATTTTCTAATTTAACAGTATATACATATGCATGTATAATTACTCCAGTTGTAGATAATTTTCATCTACAAAACTTGCCATCGCGACTTTTGTCAGATATTGTTTTGTTACTTTTGTAAAATGTAGCATACTTTCTTGCATAAATAATATACAAAAAGTACATTCAATAGACATAAATCAGGAATTTATCTTTGCAAAAGCATCTTGCTCCACAGAAGAAAGAAATAGAGGTGAATTAAATTATGTGTAAAAGATCAGGTTAGTAACGTTTCATTGATATGGATAACAAAGGCACCAATGTCAACTTAGATAACTGGCCCTTTGCTTTGTCTTCAGCCACTTGTGCTAACTGAATCCAATAGTTCAGATTGCATATCATCTTCTCTTCACAAGTTGTTGCGGTACGTGGCAATATCTGATACCTGAAATTCAAAATGTACCATATCGTACGTTCATATAACATTGATATCATCACCAGATAAAGAAAAGAAAGAGATGCTTTGATACCCAACTTACTGGTCACAAAATGTCGAAATAGACAAATAAATTGAATATGATGGTCCATAGATTTGATCGATCTTGTATCCTGTAGAACATTAATGCAATATCTGAAAGGATACAACTTCTTGTCCACACAACAGAATATTATTGTAAGAGATAGCATTAACTAATATCATACTGGTGAGGTGATGAACCATGAGCACTCAATTTTCAATGCAAATTGCTTGAAAGATAAACCACTATTTTTCAGCATAAAAGAGAGATAGCAGAAATATGAAAAAATACCCAGTTTATTATGAACGTCTAATCCCATCTAGTAACATTCTCTAATCATCTACTACTTCCACCAGATATGAGAATCTCATTATAGGCATTATTAAGGATTTTCATAGTGCAATACTTGAGCTTGAATATTTTTTTATTAACTTTTTTCCAATAAAATCATATATAAAGATTATATGCAAGTGCTTATAAGCAAATCTTAATCTGCATATATAAAAAGTCAAATGAGACTCTCATTTTTGGACAAAACATAAAGAATAATACAATATTTAATTATTTTTGATAGAATAATCTAGAAACAAGTGTTATGGGCATTTCTATGTAGGCAAAGGTCATCTAGCCGCAAAAGGTTCCCTACAGAGTCTGTCTTTAGATAGCACTTTTTTCTTGGGGGTATCATAAGTCTTACTAAACATAACCCCTCAAAATGGTAAGGAATCTTAATCTTCAAAATTAGCAACTAGTATTTCAGGCTGGTGTTACTTTTTGCTACAAGTCAATAAAAATCCTTCTACTTTAATTGAATGGCAAGGGTTGCCCCACAATATGCACCTTTTCAACTCAGCAAATGATCATTTATGCCCAAACAAGCATATTTCTAAAGAATCACCTGATCATAAGAATATCACCAAAGTATTCCCACGTTATTATTACACTAATCATGTGATTTATGCACCCAACTGACCAAGGCATTTCTTCCCTGTGAGTGCATTGTCACAAAGTAATTACTATATATTTTGTAGGTCCTCAAGGTATCTTAATTAATTCCTCCTACTCCTTGCATGGATACTATGTTATTTCATTATTTCCCTTGTGATTCTTCCACGTCCTAATTTTCACTTTTCTAGTCACTCTGCTGGCTTTCGGTTTTCTTGATTTCAGCTAGACGCAAATCTTGTTATTTGAAGAAAAGGCTGATTCAAGTTGATAGACCTAAATATATATATATATATATATATATATATATAGACACAGACACACACGCAAGATAAGAAAACATATATATATATGATAAATTCAAACAAAAGTTGTCATTTGGCTCCAGAAAGAGCTGTTCCCACATCAATAACTATCTTCACAAAAAGGAAAAGAGAAGATATATTGGAAAAATGAAAAAGAGATGCCAAGTAATATATGCAGAATGTGCAATGTGCTAAGTCAGTGAAGGTTAGTTACGTCCTTCATAAATATACAATCTAACAAGGCACAGTTTGGTCAAATCAATATACTGTTTTCCAACTAGTTATTCCACAATGATTTGGTAAAATCTGGTAATCCGGTAAAGTATTTTCAGAACAATTTCTTCTCTCCTTATCATTACCTTTCCGACATCTACCAAGTGGTGCAACTCAACTCACCGTGTAGACAGTCTAAACTGCATGTCTATAAATAGTCCCTATGGTAGCTAGCTCAAGTTCCTCACAACCAATTCCTCACTCCCGAACAAACTTAAAGATCTTACATTGCCTTAACTCTCTCTCTCTCTCTCTCTCTCTCTCTCTCTCTCTCTCCCCTTCATTTAGTTATATACATTTTAATTCCTAAGTTGCAGCAATGGCTACGGTCATGAGGTTGGGCGAAGAATATCCTGTGGTAATCTTCAGCAAAAGCTCTTGCTGCATGTGCCACAGCATCAAGACACTAATATACAATTTTGGTGCAAACCCAATAGTCTACGAGCTCGATGAACTTCAAAATGGACAGCTAATGGAGAAGGAACTTAAGGCACTAGGACGTAAGCCAGTTGTACCGGCTGTTTTCATAGGGAAGGAACTGATCGGTGGTCCTGATGAAGTCATGAGCCTTCATGTCAAGGGCAAGTTAGTTCCAATGCTCTTGAAGGCTAAAGCTATATGGGTATAGGAATATAATCAAGACAATTAAGCTCTGATCAGTAGCGTTATCTTGTATTATCAAAAGCAGTATTTTTGCTATAGTATATGAGAGCATCCCTGTATGAGTACCTAATCTATTAGCCCTTTCTGATACTATGTAACTTTTTTTCTTCTTTATAAATGATGGGAACCGTGTGTTGATCATCATTCATCAGCCACTCAATATATTTATACAACAGACATTCTGATCTTTCTCATGATTTAGATTTGTTAATACTCCACATAAAGCATACTGTAAGCCCCTGCAATCCAAGCTACCTGTATTGTACTTTTGCCTAAGACCTGTAAATTTGTTAATTACAACTGAAAAATGTTCATCTCCAAAAGAACTGCACTAGGTCTACTAATGATAAAGTTCAATGATTTTAAAAAATGACAAATTAAGCAAGTTGGATATCAAACAGAAACCTAATAAGGGTAAAGCTTGCACCACCATTGAAGAACTAAGGAGGAATTCTCATTAGCTGCTTGTAAGAAGAGTGAAGACCAAGAACTACCAAGGAAATAGCTAAAATGGCAGCATTTCAAGGAGCTTAATATGATATATTTGGAGCTTGGAAAACATAAGGGAAAAGGAAAAGCAAATGAAATCTATCATCTGATACACTATATATTAACCCCCCCTTTTTTTTTCTTTTTTTTTTTCCTTTTTTTAATATTTTAGATTTGATCTTTTAGAAGTATAGCTAATTAGATTTATTTTCATTAAGATATTTTTTCCTTTTTTAAATTTATTTTTGTTTTCTTTTTCTCTTTGTCTGGGTTCCATACACACCTAAAGAAGATGTGTGATTCCGCCTCAAAATTAAAATTTAAGAGAAAAAGAAGAAGAAGACGACATTTTAATTATGTAAATTATCCATTCATTCAGATGAAGGTTTTTATTTATCCGTAGAAAATGATAAGGGTTCTAAATGATAGTAAAAAAAACTAAGTGAAAGGGTATTCAATAATCCTAGAAATTGATAACTGATTGAGGTACTGGAGAGCCTAGCTAAACCACTATAAATCCTCTGTTGTAGTTGCTCCTTACTTTTACATATTCTTTACTTTCTGACTTCCCTTAAGCATGTTTATTTTGGACATGCTTATTCTTGCATGTTTTAATATTTGGCGTGTCTGCATACATACAAAACTGCAATAAGAAAACAGAATTATGATTAACTTATTTTTATTTTTGTATTTCCATTTATCAAAGAAACTCATCTTTAACTTGATAATATTAGTTTTCAGTCAGTTTTTTGACTTTTTTCTATCGGACATCTAAGAAAAATCAAGGATTTTTACAGAATTTTTCTGTCTTCTTTTTTATGAGAGAGAGAGAGGGGGAAATCGGAATAAAAGCTTCATCCATGTGCAGCAACTATTTTAAGGAAGCTGTACCAAAATACTACTAAAGGGACATAATCCTAGGATGATGTTAAAGTAACTTTACAGACATAATGAATAAAAGGATATTGCTCCTTATACTCGACTCGAGTAAACAACAGTCTTATAAGCAGAATGATATCATTAACTGACATCAGAATGTTGAGCTGGTGAACTTTGATCAATACTCAGAGTCAAAGCATATTTTTCAAAAAATTAAGAAGCAATGAGATTTGGTAATCTGCTGGGAATCCACTAAAATATTTCAGAACAAGTTATTCTCTGTCCTTGGCACTTATTCTGACATCTACTAAGCCATGCAACTCAACAATACTGTCTAGACTCTCTATATATGGTCCCTATGGGACATCAAGTTCCTCACAACCAATTCTTAACTCCATACGTAACTAAAGATCTTACATTACTTTAGCCTTCTCTCTCACTTGTTCATAAACTCTTCATAACTTGCAGCAACCAGATATGGCTAAAATCATGAGGTTGGGCGAAGAATATCCCGTTGTGATCTTCAGCAAAAGCTCTTGCTGCATGTGCCACAGCATCAAGACACTAATAAACGGTTTTGGTGCAAACCCAATAGTCTACGAGCTCGATGCAGTTCCAAATGGACAGCAAATGGAGAATGAACTGAAGTTACTTGGGCGTAAGCCGAGCGTACCAGCTGTGTTCATAGGGAAGGAACTCATTGGTGGTCCTCATGAGGTCATGAGCCTCCATCTCAAGGGCAAGTTAGTTCCAATGCTCTTAAAGGCTAATGCTATATGGGTGTAGGAATATCATTAAAGACAATTAAGCTCAGATTGATCGGTAGCGTTATCGTGAACTGCCAAGAGCATTTTTTTTTTTGTTGCTATAGTGTATGAGATCATCATGTATGAGTATCTAATAGCCTTTTTTACTGCTATGTAACTTCCTTTTTCCTTAATAAATGATGTGAACCGTGTGTTGATTATAAGCCACCCAATGTGTTTATACTACATAAATTTCTGCAGTGTCTCATCATAATTAAGGCTGGTTAATACTCCTAGTAAAGCATATCGTAAGCCCTAAATGCAATCCTAACAATATAATTTGCCTAATGCATGTTTATCTCCAAAAGATATTGCAACCACTTTCTACATATTTAATATTGTTCCGCAAAACCAATCCCATTTGAAAACATTATGAATGTATTTTTGTTCCATATTTACTCCCAAGCATAATAAGTAGTTAGTTTAATAGCAATTGTATGATAATGACATTATAACAAGAAACTTAAGTTCATTATGTCATCTCAATAAAAGGAAAGAGGGCTATTTTTGTGGGACAATTTTTTTTTTTGACAAATATGACTCTTTTTATATAACGAGAGGGAGTGGTATATGTTTCTGTCAAAGTATCTCACAGTGTGTGTGAAGTTTCAATGTAATAAGACTACATGTAAAACTAGAAGCAAGAAGACATAAAAAATGAATAAATTTACAGTAAGAAGATGGAACAATGTAATAAGAGTGAATGAAACAGAAATATGCACAAACTGATAGTGTCTCAAAATACTACAGCGAAAGAAAAATGAATTATAGGCATAGTTGTCTCAAAATTTTACGATATGCTGAGACAATTCGATATGTACCGTTGGGTGAATAGAAAATTATATCGTATCATATAATTTAGTTACGATTTAATACGATTTTTACAAAACGATACAATGCATAATATTTTTTAAAGTTAACAATTGACTTAAAAAAGTTTCTAAGTAGATTCAATTCAAAAGACTAAAAATAAAACTTTTAAATCTTCTACCATTTCAAATGAATAGATTTTAATCACTTTTTAGAATTTTATATCTTCTTAAGAATGTCACTATGTTATTCTCACATTACTTTTGATAAGTAAAAACATAAATCTCCACTTTTAATTCAAATTATTCTCTTTTATTTTATAGATTAAAAGTGAATCTGAATTTTTATTTTATCTTGTTACTTTATAAAAATTACTAAAATAGTATCTAATAAATCAATTTAGAGCCTACTATTTAACTTAAAATTAATGTTTAATTTATAATAAAATTTACTTAATTACTTTTATATATATTTAAGCTAATATGCTTGATTGCTTAATAAATTATGAATTTTATAAATTTAAATATATATTATCACATTTTTTATTTTATTTATGTATGACAAGAATATGAAATATGATATAAGAGGTGTTGAACTTTACAAAGGGCCCGTGCGCATAAGTCAGTCAGCTGAGCTCGGTGAAAATAGTTATTTTCTAACGGTAATCTGATCCTCTCTCAAAACATCCCAATTATATTTTGCGTCTAAGTTTCCTAACCTAATAGGAAAGATGGTTCCCAATATGGCTATATATGTATATATTTTAGACAACTTTTGTTAATTTTATAGGGTAGTATAAGCCTTGCAATCTTAACTACTAATTAAAAAGATTTTATGCTACCACTAACAACAGTGCAATGCTCTAACTCAACAGCCACGAGTGGCATACTTTTCAACTTGTTAACCCCTAAATGTGTAGTGAGAATAATATAATAATCGATTGTGCACGTTGTTAATTAATACTCTAATGGCACGTTGAACAAAGAATAATGTGGTGGTAGGGAAGGGTTGCCAAGGTATCTTCTTCTCGTGTACAAATAGCACATCATTTCTATCGTCTCATGCTTGATTACTTTTTCATAATCATCTTTGGGTTTCCTTGAACTAAACTGGAGGCTGGTGTTGTTAGTGTATCATTACTTTTTGAGTCCTATACATGTGTTGAGATAAATTTGTATTTAATTATAATTATAAAATATATTAATATATATGAGATTGAATAGAATTATAATAGAATCTCACTTATTATATATTTTTCCAAAAAAGTTATCACTAATATTTTTTACAATTAAAAAAGTTATTCAGGTTCCCAATTTTTTCCCAATAAAAGTTATTCAACTCAACAAGTGGTCATTTGATGCCAAAATAAGCACATATATATTTCAAAGAATATCAGCAAAATACTACCCACGTTATTAATACTCTAATCATGGGATTTTATGGGCGCAAGGAATTTTTTTCATGTGAGTGCAATGTCAAGAAATTATTACTTCATCCCTTCTATATTATTTGATCATTGTTAACATTTTAAAGTAATTTAAAAAAAAATTTAAACTCAAAATTAACATAAATTCTTTTAATTTTAATCAACACAACCAATTATTTACTCCCTAACAAACTTAGAGATCTTACATTGCCTTAACTCTCTCTCTCTTTGTTATACGCATACTTTTTAATTCCTAAGTTGCAGGCTTGCAGTAATGGCTACGGTCATGAGGTTGGGCGAAGAATATCCTGTTGTAATCTTCAGCAAAGTTCTTGCTGCATGTGCCACAGCATCAAGACACTAATATACAATTTTGGTGCAAACCCAATAGTCTACGAGCTCGATGAACTTCAAAATGGACAGCTAATGGAGAAGGAACTTAAGGCACTAGGAAGTAAGCCAGTTGTACCAGCTGTTTTCATAGGGAAGGAACTGATCGGTGGTCCTGATGAAGTCATGAGCCTTCATGTCAAGGGCAAGTTAGTTCCAATGCTCTTGAAGGCTAAAGCTATATAGGCATAGGAATATAATCAAGACAATTAAGCTCTGATCAGTAGCGTTATCTTGTATTATCAAAAGCAGTATTTTTGCTAGAGTATATGAAAGCATCCCTGTATGAGTACCTAATCTATTAGCCCTTTCTGATACTATGTAACTTTTTTTTCTTCTTTACAAATGATGGGAACCGTGTGTTGATCATCATTCGTCAGCCACTCAATATATTTATACAACAGACATTCTGATCCTTCTCATGATTTAGATTTGTTAATACTCCACATAAAGCATACTGTAAGCCCCTGCAATCCAAGCTACCTGTATTGTACTTTTGCCTAAGACCTGTAAATTTGTTAATGACAACTGAAAAATGTTCACCTCCAACAGAACTGCACTAGGTCCACTAATGATAAAGTTCAATGATTTTAAAAAATGACAAATTAAGCAAGTTGGATATCAAACAGAAACCTAAAAAGGGTAAAGCTTGCACCACCATTGAAGAACAAAGGAGGAATTCTCATTAGCTGCAATTAAGAAGAGTGAAGACCATGAACTACCAAGGAAATAGCTAAAGCGGCAGCATTTCAAGGAGCTTAATATGCTATATTTGGAGCTCGGAAAACATAAGGGAAAAGGAAAAGCAAATGAAATCTATCATCTAATACACTATATATTAACCTTTTTTTCTTTTTTTTAGATTAGATTTTTAGAAGTATAGCTAATTAAATTTATTTTCATTAAAATATTTTTTCCTTTTTTACATTTATTTTTCTTTTCTTTTCCTCTGTGTCTCCAAGTTCCTTACATACTTAAAGAATATGTGCAATTTTGACTCAAAATTAAAATTTAAGAGAAAAGAAGAAGAAGAAGACATTTTAATCACGTAAATTATCCATTCATTTAGATGAAGGTTTTTATTTTTCCGTAGAAAATGATAAAGGTTCTCAAAGATAATAAAAAAAACAAAACCGAGTGAAAGGGATTTCAATAATCCTAGGAAACTGATAACTGATTGAGGTACTAGGAGGGCCTAGATAATATTCTTGCATGTTTATTTTTATTTTTATTTTTTTGCTATGTTGAGCGAAATTTAACAACTTTGGTTATCAAGGTTAGATTCCAAGACCTCTTGATTATTCAGTAGTGGACTTAACCACTGTACCAAAGAGCTTGGTATTGCATGCTTATTTTGGACATGCTTATTCTTGCATGTTTTAATATTTTGTGTGTCTGCATACTTACGAAACTGCAATCAGAAAACAGGATTATGATTAACTTTTTTTTATTCTTGTATTTCTATTTCTCAAAGAACTCATCTTTAACTTGATAATATTAGTTTTCAGTCAGGTTTTTGACTTTTTTCTATAGGACATCTAAGAAAAATTAAAGGTTTATACAGAATTTTTCTTTCTTCTTTTTTATGAGAGAAAGAGGGGGAAATCGGGATAAAAGCTTCATCCATGTGCAGCAACTATTTTGAGGAAACTGTACCAAAATACTACTAAAGGGACGACATAATCCTAGGATAATGTTAAAATAACTTTACAGACATAATGAATAAAAGGATATAGTTCCTTATACTCGAGAAAACAACAGTCTTATAAGCAGAATGATATCATTAACTGACATCAGAATGTTGAGCTGGTGAACCTTGATCAATACTCAGAGTCAAAGCATATTTGTCAAAAAATTAAGAAGCAATGAGATTTGGTAATCTGCTGGGAATCCACTAAAATATTTCAGAACAAGTTATTCTCAGTCCTTTGCACTTATTCTGAAATCTACTAAGCCGTGCAACTCAACAATACTGTCTAGACTCTATATATGGTCCCTATGGGAAATCATGTTCCTCACAACCAATTCTTAACCCCATACCAAACTAAAGATCTTACATTGCTTTAGCCTTCTCTCTTACTTGTTCATAAACTCTTCCTAACTTGCAGCAATCAGCAATGGCTACAATCATGAGGTTGGGCGAAGAATATCCCGTGGTGATCTTCAGCAAAAGCTCTTGCTGCATGTGCCACAGCATCAAGACACTAATATACAGTTTTGGTGCAAACCCAATAGTCTACGAGCTCGATGAACTTCCAAATGGACAGCAAATGGAGAATGAACTGAAGTTACTAGGGCGTAAGCCGAGCGTACCAGCTGTGTTCATAGGGAAGGAACTCATTGGTGGTCCTCATGAGGTCATGAGCCTCCATCTCAAGGGCAAGTTAGTTTCAATACTCTTAAAGGCTAAAGCTATATGGGTGTAGGAATATCATTAAAGACAATTAAGCTCAGATCAGTAGCGTTATCGTTAACTGCCAAGAGCAGTTTTTTTTTTTTTTGCTATAGTATGTGAGATCATCCATGTATGACTATCTAATAGCCCTAGCTTTTTGCTGCTTTCAACTTCCTTTTTCCTTAATAAATTATGTGAACCATGTGTGTTGATCATAAGCCGCTCATTGTGTTTATACTACAAAAATTTCTGCAGTGTCTCATGATTAAGGCTTTTTAATACTCCTAGTAAAGCATATTGTAAGCCCTAAATGCAATCCTAACAATATAATTTGCCTGATGCTTATCTCCAAAAGATATTGCAATACAACTTACTACTTTCTACATATTTAATATTGTTCCACAAAAACAATTCCATTTAAAAACATTAAAGATATATTTTTGTTTCATATTTCCTCATGAGCATCATAAATTGTTAGTTTAATATATAGCAGTTGTATGATAATGACATTATAACAAGAAACGTAAGGTCATCATGTCATTTTATAATACTATTAATAAAAGAAAAGAGAGCTGTTTTTGTCGGACAAAAATTTGACAAATATGACTCTTTTTAAAGAATGAGAGTGTATATGTTTATGTGAAAGTATCTCATAGTGTGTGTGAAGTTTCAATGTAATAAGAAGACAAAAAAATGAATAAATTTAGGAAACTGATATTTTCACACTGTTTTTTGATAGTTTTACATGGTGGACCCCACAAAAGTATTGCTATAGATGTATAACAACGGTTTAACCGTCACTAGTGACATTTTTGTGGGGTCCACCGTGTGAAACTATCAAAAAACAGTGTGAAAATATCAATTTCCTAAATTTATCGTAAGAAGATGGAACAATGTAATAAGACAGAATGAAACAGAAATATGCACAAACTAAAACTATCTCAAAATACTATAGAGAAAGAAAAACGAATTATAGGCATAGTTGTCACAATTTTACAATATGCTATACGTATCGTACAATATGAAGACAATTTGATACGTATCGTAGGGTGAATAAAAATTTATGCTGTATCATACGATTCAGTTACGATTCGACACGATTTTTATAAAATGATTCAATACATAATATTTTTTAAAGTTGACAAGTGACTTGAAAAAGTTTTTAGGTAGATCTAAAAAACTAAAAGCAATACTTTTAAACTTTCTACCATTTCAAATGAATAGGTTTTAATCACTTTTTAGAGTTTTATATTTTTTTCAGAATGTCACTCTGTTTTCTCACATTACTTTTTATAAGTAAATAAATAAATCTTCACTTTTAATTTGAATTATTCTCTTTTATTTTATAGATTAAAGGTGAATCTGAATTTTTATTTTCTCTTGTTACTCTATAAAAATTATTAAAATAATATCTAATAAATTAATTTAGAGTATTTTGCCTACTATTTAACTTTAAAATTTATAGTTAATTTATAATAATATTTACTTGATTATTTTTATATAGTCAAACTAATATACTTGATTGTTTAATAAATTATATATTTAATATATTTAAATATATATTATCATATTTTTTATTTCATTCTGGACGACAAGAATATGAAATATGATATGAGAGGTGTTGAACTTTGATTACCTACAACGGGCCCATGCGCATAAGTCAGCTGAGCTTTGTAAAAATAATTATTTTCTTATGGTAATCTGATCCTATCTCAAAACATCCCAATTATATTGGGCATCTAAGTTTCCTAACCTAATAGCTAGGAAAGATGGTTCCCTGTGTATGTATTTAATTTTAGACAATTTTTGTTAATTGTATAGGGCATTATAAGCCTTGCAATCCTAACTTCTAATTAAAAAGATTTTATGCTAACACTAAAAACAGTACAATGCTCTAACTCAACAGCCACGAGTGGCATACTTTTCAACTTGTTAACCCACAATTTGATGCTTAAATGTGTAGTGAGAATAATATAATAATCGATTGTGCACGTTGTTAATTAATACTCTAATGGCACGTTGAACAAAGAATAATGTGGTGGTAGGGCAGGGTTGTCAAGGTATCTTCTTCTCTTGTACAAATAGCACATCGATCATTTTTATCATCTCACGCTCGATTACTTTTTCATAATCATCTTTAGGTTTCCTTGAGCTGAACTGGAAGCTAGTGTTGTTAGTGTATCATAATATTTGAGTCCTGCTATATATTATATATGTATTGCGATGAATTTGTGTTTAATTAAAATTATAAAATATATCAATATATGAAATTGAATAGAATTATAAGAGAGTCGCACTTATTATATCACTTCAAAAAAATTATTACTAATATTTATTCACGTAATTGACAATTAAAAAAGTTATTCATGTTTCCAACTTTTTCCCAATAAATTATACACCTCTTCAACTCAGCAAATGGTCATTTGATGCCAAAATAAGCATATATATGGGTGCAAGGCATTTCTTCCATGTGAGTGTGATGTCAAGAAGTTTTTACTCCTGCCGTTCTATATTATTTGATCATTATTGACATTTTAAAGTCAACTTAAGAGATTTTTAAACACAAAATTGATATAGATTCTTTTAATTTTAATCAATACAATAATGAATATTGTAAACTATCTACAAAGTATTTATTAATACTCTAATCATGGGATTTTATGGGTGTAAGGCATTTCTTCCATGTGAGTTTGATGTCAAGAGGTTTTCTCCCTTCGTTCTATATTATTTGATCATTGTTGATATTTTAAAGTCAACTTAATAAATTTTTAAATTTAAGATATTTTTAAACACAAAATTGATATAGATTTTTTTAATTTTAATCAATACAATAATGAATATTGTAAACTATCTACAAAGTATTTATTAATACTCTAATCATGAGATTTTATGGGTGTAAGGCATTTCTTCCATGTGAGTGTGATGTCAAGAAGTTTTTACTCCCTCTGTTCTATATTATTTGATCATTGTTGACATTTTAAAGTTAACTTTAAGAGATTTTTAAATTTAAGATATTTTTAAACACAAAATTGATATAGATTTTTTTAATTTTAATCAAGACATTAATAATGAATATTGTAAACTATCTATAAAGTATTATTCATTCTGAGTTTTATTGTTTCCTAATTTTTAATGATTCTTCTTAACTTTGAATTTAAAAATATTTCAAATTGACTTTTAAAAATCAATATTAATTAAATAATTTAAAACGAATGAAGTAGTGTTTTGTAGTAGGTCCTCGAGGTATCTAAATTCCTCTCCCACTCCTTGCAGGAATACCATGTGATTTAATTAGTTAATTATTATTTCCCTTTTAATTTCTTCCACGTCCGAATTTTCACTTTTCTAGTCACTCTGTTGGCTTTCGGTTTCCTTAATTTAAGCTAGCTGCGAATCTTGTTATTTATAGAAAAGGCTAACCAAGTTGACAAACCCAATCTCTTTCTCCACCATATAGTAGTAGTTTCTCTAAGATGAAGCTATCAGAATCCTCTAGAATGAAAAGGAAAAATATATGCACTTAATTACATAAAAACATATTATACACACACAGACAGTAGCTAAGAATACATATGCATTATAATTCAAAGCATCGTTTGGCTGCAGAAAGAGCTCTATCCACTTATCAATAACTATATTCAGCAAGAAAAAGAGGCAAAGAATAACTTAGAATATGAAAAAAGAGATGTCACTTAATACATGCAGAATGTGTAATGTGCTAACAAAGTTGAGGTTACTTGAGTCCTTTATCTCAAGTGTACCAACAGAATTTATCCTCATTTAATATATATTTAAGAAAGGAAGTATCAGTTGTGTATCTCATGGTGTGTACAGTTACAAAAAAAAAAAAAAAAACCGCAGTCGTTTAAAGAAAAATGATTATTTGTCATGATCTATGATTTATCTAGGACATAGTAATGCCAGTAACCATTATCCCTTCTATTTTTTTTAATTTGACTCGCACACACTCACGTGATTAGCTTTGTTAAGAATTGAACCCCCAACCTCATAAATTTTATGAGTTGGATAATATCACTCGGGTTAATGACCTTCGGTCTATCCCTTCTATTAAGCA
Source organism: Hedera helix (assembly GCA_947179155.2). Classification (NCBI taxonomy): domain Eukaryota; kingdom Viridiplantae; phylum Streptophyta; class Magnoliopsida; order Apiales; family Araliaceae; genus Hedera; species Hedera helix. The sequence goes on along the minus strand of OX359271.1, from coordinate 47,741,066 downwards.
TGCATCTAAGAATATTAAAGGTCTAAAGTAGGTAATTCTTTGTCTTTCTTTTTTTCATGAGAGAAATATAGAGGGAATTAAAGCTGAAATAATTTGCAGAAAATACATTTCAAAAGGATATCAAAAAATTGATAGATGTTATGCCAGGACTCGACTACATTTTCTGCTTTATCTATATCTATCCACATATAATTAATGGACTTAAGTTGTACGTACACATGCTTCCTCAACCAAATTTGAATAAAATAAATCTGCTACCAACTATTCACTTCTAAGACAGATGGGGTGTAAGATATAATTAAATAGAAGATAAAACCTCAGCAGTTGGTGCAGTGGTTCAAATGATGTCTCGGGATGAGCCTTAGACCTGGACATCTTGGATCGAATTTCACTTGCAACAATTGTTATGGCAGAAATGCTAATAGGGCCAAGAATCTTAGAAGGGCTGGTCCGGGCTGGGGAGATTAGTCCTACTGTGATTGGGAAACTCCACATTATCAAAAAAAAAAATAGAATATAACATGTGAAAAAACAGATTAAAGTTGCAGCAAGAAGAAGAATAATGCAATAAGACAGGATGAAACAGAAACATGCACAAATATTTAGCAACAAAAAAAAAAAAAAAACATGCACAGAATGGCATAGAGAATGTCAATCAGAAATATGCACCTAAAATTTATAATAACCCATTTCTTCAAGATTTACGTACGGTTAAGTTTCAAGAGATAATCCCTCCAATTAAGTTGATGAACTGAATCAGAAAAATACAAGTTCAGTTGGCACCTAAGAAATTTCTTTCCACACCACAGTTTCATTCATTTGCCAACAATTATTTTAGGGGAAACTGCCTCGAAATTACTGCAGGGCACTGTGTCAAGATGAGGTAAAATATTTCACAGATAGTAAGGAAAAGGATAATTAATACTAATTGTATTTAGAAGATTTCAAACTTGTACAAGTAATTGCTAAATTAAAGGATATAGTTCTTGATTAATTGAGTACCTAACTTAATTTCATAAGCAGAATGACATCATTCACCGACATCACAATGTTGAGGTGGTGAAATTTCATTCAAGTCAAAAGTATTTTTCAGGAAAGATTACAAAAGGGTGGTCAATCAAGTACTTTACTTGAAAAGCCAGGAGTGCCACGCATACTTAGCAATTTTCCAACTTGTTAACCGACAATGTGATGCCCAAAAGTGCTTATTTCACGTAGAAATACAGAATCACCAAATGATAAGAATAATATATAGGATTGATTGCGCACATTGTTATAACACCTAGAAGTGGATATTGTGGTGGTAGAGCAGGGTTTGTCAAGGTATTTTCTTCTTTTGTACAAATGTTACGTGAATAAATAAACCATCTCGCACGCTTAATTACTTTTTATAGTCATCTTTGTTATCCAAATTTTCACTTTCTTCGTCCCTGTGCTAAGCTTTCGGTTTCCTTGAACTAAACTGGAAGCGAATCTCGTTAATGGTGAAGAAAAGGCTACCCGTTTGGATAAACTCAACATCCTTCTCCACCTCAGCAGATTCTATAATATGAATCCACCAGGAAAACCCTATATACATAATTACCAAACTGACCTCTGAATTCAAAAGTAGTAGCTAGCTCAAAAGAACTCAAAGCACAGAGGACTGAGGGGGCTAGTTTATAGAGGATCATATATCATAGAGGGACTGTACCCACATTCCCACTACCAATTTCAATCCTGAAAAATGAAAAAGAGAAATATAGATATATAATATCCAGCTTGTTACATGGACCACGTTTAGGCTAAAAGTGTCATTTAAGATGTGCAATCCTATCATGAAATACTTTTTACAGATCAATTCTTTATTGTGTGTTGTTATTCCATTTCAAGTTGTCATTGTCAAACAATGACTAAGGTTAATCTGGGAAACAAAATTTTCCCTCCTTTTCTGATATTTGTATCTGCTAAACTGAGCAATCTAACACCATCATCAAGCCTCTATATATAGTCTCCAAGAGAGCTCAAGTTCCTCAAAACAAATCCACAGCTTTCTTAACAAGGCCTAGTCGCAAATAGCTCTATATATATCTCTCTCTCAAGAAATCCTAACCTCGAGTAGCTCTCTCTCTTTCTCTCTCTCTCTCCAGCTACAGTTTGCTAAGTCTTTTTTATTCTTCAAATTACGGTGATGGCTATGATCACAAGGTTGGGCGCTGAAACACCTGTGGTCATCTTCAGCAAAAGCTCTTGTTGCATGTGCTACAGTATTAAAACACTGATACAGAACTTTGGGGCAAATCCAACAGTTTACGAGCTCGATGAGCACCCAAATGGACAGCAAATGGAGAGGGAACTTAAGTCATTAGGATGTAAGACAAGCGTACCAGCTGTGTTCATAGGGAAGGAGCTAATTGGTGGTGCTAATGAGGTCATGAGTCTCCATGTCAAAGGCAAGCTAGTTCCACTGCTCTTGAAGGCCAACGCCATATGGATATAGTAAAATAATTAATAACACGAGGCTCTAGTCACTACCATGTTGTCGTGAATGAGCGTAAGGTTTTTCCTGCAGTACTAAACTAGAACAGGCATGGTACGTAGAAGTAGTTTTCAGGCTTTTTCAAAGTTTGAGACAAGTTATATGTGCTTTTAACTTCAATATGTAGTTTTCTTTTCTTTAATAAATTGCACAAAAGTTGTCTACTTTGTTTTAACATCAAAACCAAATGTTGACTTGTATACCAAAAATTTAGACTAAAGTACAAATTAAACTCCAAAATTGCACTTTAATATTTAAGACATATCTAAGCGCATCATAAAATTATTTTTCGCTTAAAAAATACAGTTTGCACCCAAAATTAAGAGTTTATTTTGTTTAGTTAAAAGAATTTTGGAATACATTTTGTCTAGCGAAAAGTTTTAAAGGGTGTATTTTGTCTAACAAAAAGAATTTTATGATACACTTAAATACATTTTAAATATTAAGATATAAAACTCAAAATTGCTACAATACAGTCTCTACTTTAGTCAAAAAATTATTGGGAGATGGAGAAAGCTAGTAAAGGATTAGAGGCATTGGTTATATTACAGTGGGCTGTGGATTTTTTTAACCAAGTTTTAAAGGTCATAAAGAGCACATAAACGTACGTGTTTTACTGTGTGTGGGGTACATAGTTATCGAATTCAATGTTATTTTTTGTTTAGTTCAGCCTAGCTTAGGCATGCACAACAGGTCGGCCTGGCCTGGCCCGGCCTAGGCCTGCCAGGCCTTGGTCGTTGACCAGGCCAGGCCGGGCTTGGCGCTAAAAAAAGGGGCCTGTTGAGGCCTGCAGGTCAGGCCTTGGGCCAAGCCAGGCCAGGCCAGGCCTTGAGTCAAGCCAGGCCAGTCAGATTCGATCTATTCAAACAATTTTTTTAGTAATTTTAAATATTATTAACACACCAATTAAAATTTTAAACTTAATTGATGTATTAATTAAAAGTAATGTATTACAAGTTACAGCTTTTAAATTACAATAAAGAAAATTATCTTTTTTTTTATTATTATTATTATTTTGCAAATGACTTTCTGGTTGTTACGCTAAGTATCTATTAAAATAAAGATGCAATAAAAGATTTGTAAGAAGTGTAGGTTGTTAGCTATGTAAAAAAAATCCTTATATATTACACTAGTTAATGTGTTTTCATGGATTTCTTTATTTGTATATAAACAAACATACATGAATGAATGTATTAAAATACGTCAATTTTATTTTGTTTATTGAATGAGTTGTTACAAAGATGAAGTTTTTGTCTGTAGTGGGAGAATTGAAGTAGCGAATAAAGAAAATCTGCAGATTGGACCAAGCTTTTGGTGAACCAGGCTAAGTCAGACCCAAGGCTAGGCCGGGCTAGGCCTCATGCCAGTCCGGACTTATTGTCAGGCCAGGCCAGGCCGGATCTGAGCCAAAAAAATGTGGCATGTTCGTGGCCTTCAGGCCAGGCCGGGCTTTGACCAGGCCGAGCCGCAGGCCATTTGTGCACCCTAACTAGCTAACGAGACATCTAAAGAATATTCCGTGTTTCACAAACAATCAAGCAAGCACAAGGGTAGAGGGGCTCATATCACCATTACAACACAAGGAAACAATAAAAATTGAAGGTTATATTTATTTGTAAAAAATATATTTGAGATTGAATTATTTATATTAAGTTAATACTACTTCAAACTATTTTATCCCATGATGAGGAATTATTAGTTCCTTAATGTTAGACTATTAATCCCATAAAACTATTTAATAACTTAAAATGAAGGGAATTATTAATCCCAAATTCATCATGAAATTATATAATTCCTTATAAAATAGTCTTAAAAATGATAAAGAAATAATCCGTAGGACTATTTAAAGGACTATTAATCCCTTATTATGAGATAAAATAGTCCAAAATAGTATTAAATTAATACAAATAATCCAATTCTAAATATGATTTTTGCAAACAAACATAGCCGAAAAGAAATTGAAGTAAGATAAAATGTCCAACTCTGTTCATGTTTTAACACTCCTTGAATAGTCAGTCACCATAAGAAAATTTATAGTTTCCAACATACAAAGGTTGGCGTGATTTCAAAATATTTAAACAAATTCGTTGCGTACTTCTAGAAAGAAATACGCCACTAATTGTTATTGAACAGCTAAAGCACAAAAAATGATTTATCCATGAACTCGTTTTGAGAAAAACTATATGGTCTAATAACAAAGAACGCGATTTCTAACAATTGCACTACCAAAAAAGAAACATCACTTTAAATATAACAAAACATGACCAGGAACATAAAATCATGTAAAAGTAGACATACTTGTCCTCATTCCTCCATCTTCAAACCTTCAAATGATTAAGAAAGACGGACACAAAAATTTATGCCAGGTTTTCTTTAGTCTGTCATAGTCGATTATCATCCTGTAAAATCTTCGATCTTGGAAGACTTTACTAGACCCCAAAACCAGATTGGAAGCGCATGTTTTCCATTATGATATATTTCAAAGAACCAAAAGGAACAAAACGATAGAATGATTGTTCAGCAAATAAATTTGCTAATAATTATTGTGTCATCAATTAATATAATCTTTCAAGATGGGATTTCTCTGCTCAATGACTGCATTCCTTTGCCAATTCTCTACTGCTCTCTTAACTGTAGAATTTGTCTGGTATATCTCCTCAGTAGAAAACTTGTGTTCAGTAATTCCCAAAGGGCCTGGTTGTAGTACCTTAACCACAGTCTCCATCTGCTGCTCCAGTTACCTGTGAAGAAGCAGCAGCTCATAACTAGTTACGCCAGAAAATAAATAAACAGAGTCTTCAACAAGTACAATTTGCAAGTAACTATATAAAGAAAGATATTATTATAAACAAAAAATTCGGTCAAATTATTCAACTTAATCATACAGCTAAAATCAGCAAGTTCAATGTAGGTAGTCAGCACGGGAAGGTTTCAAATTAGAAACACGATAAATCCGTAAGCTCATTTGTCTGAACTCTCTGAATAGTGTACCTAATTTATAAGAGCTTTTTACATATTAACCCATTGCATGTTCAACATCTTAAAAATGTAAAAAAAAAAACTCCAATTTAAAGTAGGATGCCATTCACATAGTAACTATCGAGAAAATTGATATTAGCTTACTGCAAGATCATATTGAAATCAAATATGATGGTAATTACCCTATATTGTTCAATTACTTTTTGATAACACTTCTCAAGAAAGTGTCTGATGCGGTGAAAAATAACGAAAGAGATTCAAATTTTCATATATTTTACTTTTTCATGGAGTTTTAGTTTATTTGATGTATTTTTATTTATTATTTAAAAAAAATAAGTAGTTTAAATTTATATTTAGCCCATTTATATTTTGGGGTTTAGTTTTAATAATTTTATTTAGTTTAGGATTTAATTATTTTTCTTTTTCAATTAGTCATAGGAAAGTAGTTTAGTAATATAAATATGTTTTTAGGGTTTATTTACATGGAACGTTTTCATCAATTAATATTATTATTACTTTGTTCTCTTGTGAATTCTTATTTTTCTTGCAAATCTAAGGTTTATTTTACGTTCTTATTGATACGTTTAAACCTATAAATCATGTTTGTGTTAGAGCGTTACAATCTAACCATATTCCGCTGCGTCAATCGGCATCAGAGTCTAAATATCTGAATAAGATGATAGTTGATTGTGTCTCGTGTGTTATTTCAAGGATTTTCTAGTTTTTGGAGAAAACTGAATCCTAGAATTGAAGATTGCATAACACCTATACCAAGGTCGTGCGTAATTTCCGTTCATCTTAACAAAAATAAAAAAATAGCTGCTGTTATTTATCATCTTCTCCATCGATCATCATCAAGCTTCATCCCGAAACAAAAGTCATCATCTCCGTTCACATCCAACAAGTTCATCTAATGGGGAACTGTCTCACGAAGAGAGAATTTCCGTCTCACGAAGAGAATTTCTCACACAGAGAATTACACACTCAAAAATTATATATATCAATCTATATCAAATAATAGGTTACAACCCTATTTATAATAGGTCCTAAACAACTTCCTAATCCAAGTTGGATTCTAAAAGATAAATACAAATTTAAATAAGGTAACTATAATTAATTAAAATAAACTCCTAACTAAAATACAACTCTTAATAAAATATTTAATAAACCAATTTCTAATTAAAATAAAACTTCCAAAAAGTCTTCTTTGTCCTGCATCATTCTCCTCTCCTTTGAAAAAAACTCGTCCACTAGTTTTGAAATAGCGAAGAATAATAAACATAAAAGAAATATCCCAATAAAACATGTGCATCCGATGTTTCTTGATCACAACCTTCGAAAATAGCATAGACTCAAGCACGAAAGTAGATACAGCTTTGGACTCCAATACAGGATTTGGCAAAAGAAAGTCAACATGTTCTATCTTACTAGTATCCTTCTTGTTGTGTTTAACTTCTTGAACCTCGTGATTCACCGCTTGTACTGTACTTTCATCTTGATTCACCGCTTGTACGACACTTTCTTTTTGGCAAACCACATTTGTATCTTCAATTACTTCAATAACCTCGTTAAGATCCTCACAACTCTCAGCATGTTGAGGTTCTTGTTCTATCTCACTGACTTCGTATTTCTGTGGGACGCGTTCCGTGTGTACATCTACCTTTGCTACAATTGTCTGAACATATACATTAAGTTTTGCAAGGTTTTCCTCAATTATTCTATGACGATCCCTCTAATTTTTCTCAATTATTCTATCACGATCCCTCCAATCATAATCCACCATAACTGCTTTAATAGTTTGTTTGTTTTTTTTGAACAGGGACTAAACTGAAAAGTTTTGAAACTTCAGGGGTTGGAATGTAAAAACTGAAAGTACAGGGGCTAAGCTGAAAAAAATGTAATAATATAAAAGTTTAGGGGTGTATTTGTAAAAATTTAAAAGTTAAGGGGGTATTTTAAAATTCTTACGAAACTTTGGGGTGCAAACTGAAATTTGCCAAGATTTTATATCACAGATCAGCAGCACTGCTAAACAGATCAGCAGCAACAACGTGAATCTTTTCCTTTCTTCTTCTTCTTTTTTGCTTCTTTCTTTTTCTTTTGTTACAGTTCGCAGCGAATAATATCGGCGCGTAAGGAGGCAACGTCGACAAACACCGATGGTGACGCCGACATGAGGTAATGACGGTGGCGGCGTTTGTCTGGTAAGTTTTCTTCTTTTTCTCGTTTCTCTCTCTTTCTTCTACTTTTTTTTTTCCTGGGTCGGTGGTAGCGGTAGGTTGTCGAAAGATTTGTGGGCTGAAGTTTTTGGGTTTGTATGTGTTTGGGTTAAGGTTTTAGAATTGTGGTGTCTGCGGTAGAGATGAATAGCGGCAGAATGGAATTATAGGGTTTGGGAATTTAGGGTTTTGAGTTTAGTTTGGGTCATGGTCGACATAATGGGATTAGGGTTTGGTTTGGGTGGCGGCTGAGGGTGGTTCAGGGTTAGGCTTTGATACCAAATAATGGGGAACCGTCTCACGAAGAGAGAATTTCCGTCTCACGAAGAGAATTTCTCACACAGAGAATTACACACTCAAAAATTATATATATCAATCTATATCAAATAACAGGTTACAACCCTATTTATAATAGGTCCTAAACAACTTCCTAATCCAAGTTGGATTCTAAAAGATAAATACAAATTTAAATAAGGTAACTATAATTAATTAAAATAAACTCCTAACTAAAATATTACTCTTAATAAAATATTTAATAAACCAATTTCTAATTAAAATAAAACTTCCAAAAAGTCTTCTTTGTCCTGCATCATCATCACAAACCCAGTTACTGTATTTCTGCAATTCATAACTAATCTAGCCTTCATAGTAGCCTCATCTCCTTCACAAACGGGATTAGCGCCATTATCGTCCCAAATCAAGAGTTTAAAAAAAACACTGTTACTGCGGTGCGGTGGAAGAAGCATCAAAGATCCATCCATCTTCGCACCATACTGTCATCACCATTTACCATCGTTGTCTCGTTCTTCAATATCAACCCCCATCACCGGAAAAATCGTGAGTTGTTGTCTCTTGTCAATTCTTTTTAAAGAAACATAATAACGCATTGGTTCGATTTGAGATTCTGATCTAATTTTGGCAAATTACTGGTTATTCCCCTGTGTTAAAAACAGGTTCTATATTGTTCTCTCAAGTTTTAATCATTTGCAAACTGGTCCGTTGCTCGCATATACATCTAAAATTGCCATATAGTTTTGAAACTTTTATAATTCAGCCCCTCAAAATATTTTGTTTGGTTGAATTTTAACCTTATGGATACAAAAAAAACTACTATAGATTTTATGCAAGTTTCCTTCTACAATGATATTCCTTATTTTGATGAAGGGTACAAAACAAATTATTTTATTCATTGGTTGTTTGATATAGAAAAGTATTTTTATTTTTATAATATCCATGAAGAGAATAAGGATAAGTTGATAGTAGATAAACTTACATGGAGTATGTGAGACCGCATAGAGGTATGAGGAAATTTTTTTATTGAGAGGATATGAAAGCTATGTTGATTTTTGAATATTATTGGCAACATTACTTGTACATTCATTATAAGTTGGATCAATGGGTTAAAAAATTTGTGAGACATTATCATGACTTTCATGTTAATCCTTTGATTAAATGCCAGAAAATTTTATAGAAGCTTCAAAACACATTATCTAACATGTCTACCTTCATAAAAAAATGTGAGTTCAAGAGACCTATTGAGATATGTACAGTTTTTCAAAAGTCAAAGGGTAATGTTACAGATTGTAAGTTGGAGATACATGTTAATACCCGAAAAATTGTTGAATACTCCAAAAAGGAATCCAAAAAAGATTTTAGAATTGAAGAAAAGTCAATTTTAGAGATTGAAGAGGATACTATTTCAGAACCTACTCAACCTGAGATTGAAACTAGTGCAGTTGAAGAAACACAAATTCTTGTTGCGTCATCTAGTATCAAAACAAGTATGAATTTTTTTTGTAACGTCTAAGGATGAAGATACTATACTACAGCAGACACCATTGGTTAAAAACTTGTTCTTATGCAGGGACGAAGCCACCCTATGACTGGAGGGGGCCACGGCCCCCCCTAAGGTTTGAAAATTTTGTAAAGTCCATGTGCTGGAAAATGGAAAAAAAATGGAAATGCTACATGTGAATATAGAACTTGAATAACTGTATATTACAAGAGTTGAAAAGTAAGTGTAAGTAGGGATTGATTGCAAACTAATTTTATTATTAAATTCATTATAATTGCATGTTTGTATAATTGGGGCATAATATTGTATATGTGTTATTCTAATTGAATAATACATTTGTAAACAAGTAATCAACTAAAACCTTTATTTAATTTTTTTTTATTCTTTGTTTATTTTATGAAACTTGATATTTTAATTTTTTAAAGTTTAATGAGTGATCATAATATTGTATATGTTAATTCCAATTGCATATTCAATTTATTTTCTGGTAACTAACTAAAACCCTTACTTATTTGATTGTAAATTTATGAAAATTTTATTATTAAAAATTTCAATGAGTGGTCCAATAATTTTGCTTAACTCATTATTGTACTGTAGTTAATTGAATTTTTTATTTTTTGTTTTAGAATCATGGAAAAATCACATACTATTGATTCATTTTTCAAGAGAAAACAATCAAATCACGTTGACACATATTTGCTTACCTCTGAACCTAATTTCAAACATCTCTGCCTACCCCTGATTTGAAAGAACGCCGGGTGCAATTCTGACGAAGTTTTGATATGTTCTAAAAGACTTTTTCTTACTATGTTTTGTTATCGTTGTCAAAGCAAATTCTATTACTACATCATATCTATTTTAGTAAAAATATGTTTTGTAATGGTGGAACTTTACTTTTTAGAAATTAATATATATTATGTTGTTAAAAAAAAAATTAATCGTCCCAAAGATCAAATTCTGGCTTCGTCCCTGTTCCTATGTAGTTGTTTGAGGACATCGAAATTATTGATTTTATTGTTCTTGAAAATTAATTTGTTATGCAGGTAAATTGGAAGGTATTGGTCTTCTTTCATTTATTTTTAGGATTATCTTTTGAGAAGAAAATTCGTGGAGTTTTGATACCTTGAGAATTGAAGATTCGTTCTTGGTGTTTGATATTTGTTTGCTTTAAAATTCGAGGTTGAATTTTTTCTGAGAATTATAGACTGTTGTGGTGGAAAATAATGAGAAAGATTTTATTCATGAAGTTTTAGTTTATTTGATGTATTTTTATTTATTATTTAGGAAAATTCAATAGTTTAAATTTATATTTAGTCCGTTTATGTTTTGGGCTTTAGTTTAATAATTTTATTTAGTTTAAGTTTAATTATTTTCCTTTTCCAATTATTCGTAGGAAAGTAGTTTAGTACTATAAATATGTTTTTAGGGTTTATTAACATAGAACGTTTCTATCAATTATTATTATTATTACTTTGTTCTCTTTATGAGTTATTATTTTCCTTGTGGATTCAAAGGTTCTTGCTGGTATGTTTAAACATACAAGTCATGTTTGTGTTAGAGCGTTACAATCTAAGCATATTTCACTGTGTCTCTTACAAATTAGCTGGAACAAAATTGGTAGACTTCTCACTTTCGCATATCACTCCAACAACTTTTACAGGGGTAACATCTGGAACCTGAACAATATCAAGCTTTTAAGATCCAAACCGCCACCAATTAAGAGATTTTTTAGCTCTCTCCAACCCATCGAGAAATAGAACCGATTAATCCTAAGTATTGATGACATTGTAGCCATTAATTGAACTACTTTCCTTAACTAAACTCTAACAGCCTCAAAACAATATAGGGTTATCAATTTTATTTTATTTTTCAGTTTTATCTTTACATGTTCATTTGACTTTAGAAGATGCTAATAGGATAATTACAAACAACAATGGATACACTTAATCATATCAAGCACCTAATAAACCATTTGATAAATGTTTCTCCAATTTAAGTATTCTAACTTTGTCAACATGATATACATAATTCGAGCACTAATTGACTAGTTTGTTTTGATAATGAGAACACCCACTTGCGGATTAAGAAAAATTCAATAGATTGTGTGTGTATATGCGCTGAGAAAGGGAGGAGTACCTGAAAATTCCAGAAAACGGCAAAGAACTTCCGAACCATGGAAAAGATATCGGCATACTTGTGAGAATTAGTTTCAGTTGATCGGAAAACTAGCTTCTTTAATATTCCCTCTTTCTCAGTCCGTTTGGAGCCGTAGTGCTTAAATCCGGTAAGGTAAAGAAAGGGAATTTTATGCTTGGAAAACTCAAAGGTGAGGAAAACAATGGAAAATAAAATTAACTAATAAATATAAATGCATTTAAAAAAAAAGATCATAATAAATATAAATATAATTTTAAAGAAAATAATATTAATAATTATGGATAATAAAATGTTATGTAATGATTGATTAGTAAAACTCTAAAAAAATTAAGATTTTATTAATTCTCCTTTCCTTTTTTTTTTTTACAAGTCAAATATTTCACGATCAATTTTTTTTAAGATCTAATTTGATTTAGTTACAAATTTAATTTAATTAGTACTTGAATATTTCGTGATTAATCCGCTATTTTTATGTTTACGTGTAGTATTAACTTAAAAAATATAACACAAATTTTATTTTCTTTTGTACACACTTATCTAGATTACTTATATTTTATCTTGTCGTTCCTCTTAATTTTTTCACTAAATAATATTATGATAGTTTGCATATAATTTTTTTATTATATATGATGATAAATTTATATTAATATTAAATATTGACATATATAAATACATGAGATACATATGTCGATAAATCTAATAACGAAATTGAATAGCTACTAACGTGAAATTCTAACTAATGAGATAAAATAATAATATACATGTCCCTTCTTAAATTCATTTATATCTCATACATCTACATAGGTTGAAATTTAATATTAACATAAATTTATTGTCATATGTAGTATAATTCTTTAGCTAATCTATGATGATTCTCAATGTCTATTTATTATTTATGAGTAGAATGACGGGAAATGAGATAATAAATTTAGATTTAAATACTCATGGATTATGTCAAAAAATTCATTTTTCATTTTTAAAAGAAATTAATATTTTTGCAAGCAAAAAATATAATTTCACAGTATCAATTATAAATAATATTTTTTACACTGTATGAATTGTAAATAAATCTCATGCTATGAAGAATTTTGTGATCATCTAAATACTTTAAATATTTTAGGGTTTCAATTTCTAATACAGATTAAAAAAATAGAATATTTGGAGAAGTCATTGGTCTTATTTAAATGCTTTTAATATGTTAGTCTCCCAATTCTTGAATACGGCGAAAAAATGGAAGACGTGGAAAAGTCATTGTTCTTATCATCTTTACTCATGTCTTACAAATCTTTGCTGTAAATATTATCGGTGGAAAAATCAACTTTTATTTTAGATAATGTGATTAGTGTTTTGTGAGAAAATTAAAAGTTGATGGAAAAAAAGAGTAATAACATTGGTGACCAAACACTAACCGTGAAGGGTTCTAATCATGGGAAGCATCAATGAAAAGATAATAGTAAAAGAATATCAAGATCCATGCCAGAAATTACAGTGATAAAGAATGTTATTATTGTAGAGAAAAGGGACACATTCAATACTAATGCAAAATATTAAAAGAAGATATGAAGAGTTTAAGGAAGTATTAAGAAAATTGAAAGAGAAAGAAAAAATTAAATGTGTTAATTTGTTTAGTGAAGCTGAAGGAGTTATTGTTTTAACAGCTAAGAGTAATTGTAACGAAGAAGGATGAATATTGAATTTTGCAGCTTTTATGCTATATGTAATAAGGAAAGAGATTACTTTGAGAGTATGAAGGAAGATGAAGAATTTAGCTATATTAATACGTTGAATAAAAAGAAAGTAAATATTGAAGGTATTGAAAGTATTCATTTCAAACTTCATAATGATTATACGAAAATTCTTGAAAAAATATATTATGCCCCCCGTTGTAGTGATAATATAATTTTATTGAGAGAATTATTCTCGTTGAAAAGAAGTCTAAGAAGGGCAAGTAAAGTTCAGAGATAAAGTTGATTTGGAGATTGAGAAATTGTTTAAAAACTCCTTGAATGTTATTACGAGAAAGAATCTTATGTGTGGTAGGAATATTATTTTGAAAGAAATATTCTTTAAGAAATAGTCCTATTTGTAGCAAATATATTTATTATATAAGAGTGTCCTAATTAAATTAGAAGGATGAGAGTGTGGATACTCTATAAAGTTGTATTTAGAGAAAGGTAACACAATTAATTGGTAATAACATCATTCCAGAGACAGTTGAGAGATGATATAATTGAGTTTTGTATTTGTTTTGTGAGGAAAACTTGTGCCGTTGTGTAATCTCAATTTTTTAGGGTATAAAACTTAAAAGAGTTTTAAGGTCTAAAACTTGAAAAAATTCTTAGAAGTCCATTATTATTATTATTATTATTACTATTATTATTATTATATGGTGGAGATTTAGAATTTGTTGGGTTTTAACGTTAAATCTTCTGTTATTTTATCAAATGTTTATTTATCAAATATAAATTTTTGAAAATATAAAAATCAAAATTTTCATTCGTACTCGCGTAAACCTGAATACGAAAATTTACGCTATTCAAGCTCTCAGACGTGGAGAAGAAGAAAACACGAATCCATCTGTAGTTTGTAATAATATTAAAATCCAAAGTCAATCCTGGGTTCCATACAAGTTTACTTTTTCAAACTCTCAGACTCATACAGAGCCAGCATCAGTCTGCTCCTAACCACGGACTCTCGCACTCGCGACACAGCAGGGGAATCCGATTCCCTCTATGGTAAAATAGACCCCAAAACTTTTGGTGATCGTGCTTTTAGAGGAAGACCCACTGAATTAGATGAGAAATTCAAGAAATCTAAGAAGAAGAAGGAGAGGGAATCGTTAGCTTTTGACCCTTTTTCAGCTAGTAGACAGAGCAAGAAGCGCAGGCTTCGGGAAGAGAGTGTTTTGTCGGCTAGGGATGAAGGGGTTTACCAGCCTAGCTAAGACCAGGGAAACTAGGGCGGCTTATGAGGCCATGCTTGCTATTATTCAACAGCAGTTGGGTGGACTGCCTTTAGGTGTAGTTTGTGGCACAGCTGATGATATTTTGGCCGTGCTTAAGAATGAGACTGTTAAGAGCAGGGATAAGAGGTTGGAGATTGAAAAGTTGTTGAATCCGATGCCGATACATGTGTTTGATCAGTTGGCTTCAATTGGGAGGCTTATTACTAACTATCAGGATGGGAATGGTAGTGGGAATGATTAGCTTGATGATTATGTGGGCGTGGCGGTTAAGTTTGAAGAGAGTGAAGAGGAGGGAGGAGATAGTGATCTTGACATGGTACAGGAGGATGAAGAGGATGATGATGTGACGGATAGTCATCGTTCAGGGGCTATGCATATGGGTGGTCGGGTTAATGATGATGAAGTGAAGGATGAGAATGAGGGGATGATATTGAATGTTCAGGATATTGATGCATATTGGCTTCAGAGGAAGATTTCTTGGGCTTATGATCAGCAGATTGAACCACAGCAGAGCAAGAAGACTGCAGAAGAGGTATTGGAAATTATTGCTGAAGTTGATGATAAGGAAGTTGAGACGAAGTTAGTGGTGCATCTGCAAGTCGGTAAGTTTAGTCTTATCAAGTATTTGTTGAGGAATAGGCTGAAGATATTGTGGGGTACCCGTCTGGCGAGGGCTGAAGATCAAGAGAAAAGGAAGATGATTTAAGAGGAAATGATGCGTTTGGAGCCGGAGTTAGAATTAGGAGTGGCTCAACACAATTTGAGGCCTAAAGCGATATTTTTAAATGAGGTTTTCTATGTTTAGTACATCCTTCATTGATTTTTATAGTTAAATTGACCATTTTTCAAATCAATATATCTTATTATTATTTAATATATATATATAAAGCTAATAAATATTATAAACTACATAAAATTTAGTACTAATATCAGTATTTACTTTTTTGAAAATCTAAATATATATGTTTAATTGTTAATTTTAAAAATTGTCAATTTGACTACAAAAATTAATGGAGGACTTTTATTTTGAAACGGAGTATTAATAATTTATATTTAAATGAGATTTTTTCTTTTATACTGTTAATTTTTTTAACGTATTGAATATTTAAATCGGACCATGGGCCCTAAAGAATTGATTGGGCTTATTTTTTTATAAGACATTTTTTATATAGGTTATTTATAGTATTCAAAAAATTGGGGTCTTCCTTGAAATTGGGCCTAAAGCCCAAGCCTTTTTTTTGTACTATAGGGCCGGCCCTGAGTTGGATGTGATTTTGGAGCAGCTGCATGACACAAGGGAGACCACTAAAGAAAGGCAAATGAATGTAGAGAAAAGCATAAGAAATTAGGCTAACAGATTGAAGGATGAGAGCTATGGAGATAGGGACCACGTTCGAAGGGAGATTTCAGATAGAGATGCAGATAATGGGTGGTTGAAGAGGCAACACCAGTTGCTTGATCTTGAAAACATTGCATTTAGCAAAGGTGTTCTATTGATGGCTAATAGTAAGCGTGAGCTTCCAGCGGGATCCTTTACTAACAAGGGATATGAAGAGTTCCATGTACCAGCGTTAAAGCCAAAACCACTTTTTGCTGGCGAAGAGCTTATCAAGATATCTACCATGCCAAACTGGGCTCAACCGGCTTTTGAAGGAATGACCCAGTTGAACGGGGTCCAGAGCAAAGTTTATGAGGCTGCTCTTTTCACTGCTGAAAATCTTCTACTGTGTACACCCACTGGGGCAGGGAAGACAAATGTTGCAATGCTAACCATACTTCAGCAGATTGCATTGGATAGAGATGAAGATGAGACATTCAACCACAACAATTACAAGATTTTTTATGTGGCACCAATGAAAGTACTTGTTGCTGAAGTGGCTGGGAATTTGTCAAACCGTTCTCAAAGTGAAAGAGCCGAGTGGAGATCAGTTGCTGACTCAGCAACAACTTGAAGAAGCTCAGATTATTGTCACAACCCCTGAGAAGTGGGATATTATAACCTGAAAATCAGGAGATAGGCCCTATACTCAGCTTGTGAAATTTCTGATCATTGATGAGATACATCTTTTACATGATAACAGAGGACCTGTGTTGGAAACTATTGTTTCTAGGACTATTAGGCTCATTGAGACCATGAAACAGCAAATTCGTCTAGTTGGGTTATCTGCTACACTCCCTAATTATGATGACATGGAATAGTTTCTTCGAGTTGATTAAAATAAAGGTCTGTTTCATTTCCACAATAGCTACTAGTCTTGCCCTCTTGCCCTCTTGCTCAACAGTATATTGTGATCACTGTAAAAAAGTCATTGCAAAGATTCCAGTTAATGAATGATGTCTGCTATGAGAAGGTAATTAGCGTTGCCGGTAAGCATCAAGTTCTTATTTTTGTCCACTCAAGGAAAGAAACCGTGAAGACAGCCAGTGCTGAACGAGATTCTGCATTGGTTAATGACACACTCGGCAGATTTTTTGAAGAGGACAATGCAAACCGTAAAATTCTTGAAAGTCTAACCAAACCGGTGAAGAGCAATGATCTGAGATAACTTTGGCCATATGGATTTGCAATTCATCATGCGGGAATGGAAAGGAATGACCGTCAAGTTGTTGAGGATCTATTTCGTCATGGGAATGTACAAGTGCTGGTTTCTACAGCAACCCTTGCTTGGGGTGTTAATTTGCCTGCTCACACTGTAATCATTAAAGGTACATAGATATACAATGCTGAAAAAGGAGCATGGACTGAACTGAGTCCTCTGGATGTTATGCAGATACTGGGGTGAGCAGGAAGGCCTCAATATAATTCTTATGGTGAAGGAGTAATAATAACTGGACATAGTGAACTACTTTATTGTCTCGTTAATGAATCAACAGCTTCCTATTGAAAGTCAGTTCGTGTCTAAATTGGCTGATCAGTTAAATGCAGAAATCGTTCCTCGTTCCCAATGCTAAGGACGCATGCAATTGGCTCAGCTACACTTGTATGTTCGAATGTTATGAAATCCTACTTTTTATGGTTTAGGTCATGATGCTTTGACCAGAGATATCTTATTGGAAGATAGGATAGCTGATCTGGTTCATTCCGCAGCAACAATATTGCACAAGAATGACCTTGTTAAGTATGATAGCAGAAGTGGATATTTCCAGGTCACCGACTTGGTTCGCATCGCTAGTTACTATTATACAACTCATGGGTCAATAACAACTTACAATGAGCTTTTGAAGCCAACAATGGGTGATATTGAGCTCTGTTGGTTGTTCTCCTTCAGTGAAGAATTCAAATACACAACAGTGAGGCAAGATGAGAAGATGGAACTGGCAAAGCTTTAGGACTCCCATTCCCGTTAAGGATAGCCTGGAATTGAAGATCCTAGCAGCAAGATCAACATCTTGCTCCAAGCATATATTTCACAGCTAAAGCTTGAAGGACTTTATCTAACGTCTGACATGGTGTTTATTACTCAGAGTACAGGGCATCTTATGCGAGCTCTTTTTGAAATTGTTTTAAAAAGAGGATGGGAGCAGTTGACTGAGAAGGCACTAAAATTGTTCAAAATGGTTAACAAGAGGATGTGGAGTGCCCAGAAGCCTCTTCGCCAATTCAATGGGATTCCAAATGAGATTTTGATGAAGTTGGAGAAGAAAGATTTGGCTTGGGAAAGGTACTATGACCTCTTTTCACGAGCGCTAGGAGAGCTCATTCGTTTCCCTAAGATGGGGAAAACATTGTACAAGTTCATTCACCAATTTACAAAACTTTTCCTGACAGCTCATGTTCAATCTATTACCTCTACTGTTTTGAGGGTCGAACTCACAATTGCGCCAGACTTTCAGTGGGAGGATAAAGTCCATGGATATGTTGAGCCGTTTTGTATAATTGTGGAGGATGGTAACGGGGAAAATATTCTTCATCATGAATATTTCTTGCTGAAGAACCAATATATTGATGAGGACCACGTTCTGAACTTCACAATCCCAATCTATAAATCACTGCCTCCACAGTACTTTGTCCATGTGGTGTCAAATAGATGGCTTGGGTCACAGTCTGTCTTGCCTATTTCTTTTAGGCATCTTATTTTACCAGAAGAATATCCTTCGCCGAATGAGTTGCTGGACTTGCAGCCACTGCCTTTGACCGCATTACGGAATCCATCATATGAATCACTTTATCAAGAATTGAAGTACTTTAACAATGTGAAGACTCAGGTTTTCACCGTCTTCTACAACACAGATGACAATGTATTGGTTGCTGCACCGACTGGGAGTGGGAAGACTATATGTGCAGAATTTACAATTTTGAGAAACCACAGAAAGGGCCTGATAGCGTTATGCTGGCTGTGTATGTTGCTCCTATTGAAGCTCTTGCTAAAGAGTGATACAATGATTGGAAGATGAAATTTGGGGAGGGTCTTGGCATAAGAGTGGTTGAATTAACTGGGGAAACAGCAGTTGACTTGAAACTGATTATGAAAGGTCAAGTAATTATAAGCTCTCCTGATAAATGGGATGATTTATCCCGCTGCTGGAAGCAGCGGAAGCACATTCCACTAGTCAGTCTTTTCATCATTGATGAACTTCATTTGATTGGGGTAAAGGTGGTCCCCATTTTAGAGGTGATAAACTCTAGGATGGGATATATAGAGAATCAGGGTGAGAATAAGATTCGACTAGTAGCTTTATCTACTTCCCTTGCAAATGCAAAGGATCTGGGTGAATGGATTGGGGCAACGACTCATGGCACCCGGTAGCAGACCTGTGCCCTGGGAAATACATATTCAGGCCATTGACATTGTCAATTTTGAAGTTAGGATGCAAGCAATGACAAAGCACACATATACTGCAATCACCGAGCATGCCCAAAATGGGAAACCTTCCATTGTATTTGTTCCTACCAGGAAACATGCGAGGCACACCGCTGTAGATCTAGTGAATTACTCTAGTGTAGAGAGTGGAGAAAATTCAATGTTCATACTACAGTCTGTAAAAGAGCTGGAGCCTTTTGTTGCAAAAATTAAGGAACCTATGTTAAAAGAGACTCTACAAAATGGGGTGGGTTATCGGCATGAGGGCTTAATTCCTGTGGATCAAGATAGTCAGAACACTGTTTAAAACTGGCTGGATGAAAGTTTGTGTAGTGAGCAGTTCAATGTGCTGGGGAATGCCACTTCGTGCCCATTTGGTGATCATTATGGGAACACAGTACTACGATTGGAGGGAATCCTAGAAGGACTGTAGAATGTTCGACTTGGTGGAAATGGAGGATGATGAGAGGCGGGAGCTCTTGCAAATGTCAGATTCACATTTGATGGAAGTTGCAAAATGTTGCAACCGTTTCCCAGTCATTGATTTGACATATGATATACTGAATAGTGATGACATAAGGGCCGGAAAAGAGATCAATTTACAGGTAACTCTTGAACGCAATCTTAACCGAAGGGCAGAGGTTGGACCTGTTGATTCCCCTAGATATCCTAAAGTCAAAGAAGAAGGATGGTGGCTTGTGATACAAAAAATCATCAGTTGCTTGCCATTAAAAGGGTATTCCTACAGAGGAAGTCTAAGGTAACTCTTGGCTTTGCTGGTCCTGGAGAAGCTGAGATGAAGAACTATACGCTTTATTTCATATGTGATTCTTACATGAGCTGTGACCAGGAATATAGCTTTACTGTTGATGCAAAAGAGGCAGGTGCTCCTAAATATGACAGTGAAAGAGAATGATGGCATGCTCGTCAACCCCAGCTTTTCTAGACTGCCGTGGCTTGAGACTTGGGATTGGTTCCATTCACTCAACGTTTAGTCCTATGTAGCAGTGAATCACTCTTAGACTTCTTAATAACAATTAAGGCGGGTCACACTTGCTATGCTTTTATTAGTATACTTCATGTAATGATTTATTCATTTGTAACTATTGTGTTTTAAAATAATTCATTAGAAGAAATTATTTTCTCCTTAAAAAATAATCTTTCATATTTTGTATTCAAATTAGAATAAAATTAGATAAATAATTATTTTTTTTGAAAAATGAAGTCTTGTATTGCTAAGTTATGCATAAAAAGCTCATTTATTCACGCGCCACAACTACCAAAGAACTGACTTAATATGTTAGAATAGATATACGTCATATATTTGGATCGGAAATGATATTTATGAAGAAATTTTAGGCCTTAAAGATACATGAACTAAATGGCCTACTCGGCCAAGCTGAGTCGCCATATATACCATTACTCATCGTTGATCCTGAGTTGAAGTTGGTAAAAAATTACAAAACTCCAAATCTAAAGGAAGGTTTCTAAAAACAAGGGAGGATCTCAATGGTTTTTTTGGTTTTTATATATTAATATAAAGAGATGTATGCACATATATTCGTTCTTGTAAGTGCTGCAGTCTTCTCAAAAAACTTTCTTTTTGGGAGTTCAATATTCATCATGGTGTGTATTATATAAATTCTATATTATTTGTGTGTATGTATTTGGCCGCGGGTTCGTGTGTGTTTGATTGTGTTTCTGGTAATTATATGCAGCAATATTAGGTCCAATCAACAGTGCATGTCCCTTCAAGAGTATATGACGCAGATACATTTTACTGCTTTCCGTGCTTAGAATTAAGTCATTAACCAACTAAATTTATATTTCTTGATTGATGGTAAGTAAACGTTTGTTGGGATAGCAGATATGTTTTCTTAAGCTGGAAACATAATCTTGTTTGCTTGTTAGTAAGTAGTGGTATAAGGTTTGAGAGATTTAAAAAAAAAGGACTAATCTCAATAAATACAGTACAACAGATCAAATTTGACATTATCAGAGCCTCACATCAACACAACTAAAGTAGTAGTACTATACAGGTTGTCATGAAACAGAATGACGCCTTCACTTCTGAAAGAAAAATCGACTTTCTGAATTAGCCCTGCCACCCAGAGCCTTCATATCTTTGATGCGAAACAAAGCATTGAGCTTGCTTAATTTCTTTGTAAATGACCTCAATAACTTACTTGCAGGGTGTGTCTTAACAAGCTCCTGCTTTATAGAGACGTGATCTTTTTCCAAGTCAGTCAGCCGCATCCGCATTCTAGCTACTTCAAGCTTCAGTTCTCTATTTTCTCTTCTCACTGATGCATAATTGTCTTGTGGTGAGATGCACCCACTTCCTGCACCACTGCCTGAACGCTGAGGGAACTGGCCATTCGTTGAGCCAAAAAAGAATTGATTGTGTCCCCCATTCATTGCATTCCGAAGCCTGATCTGCTCAAAGTACAGCACTTGAACGGCCATTTGCACAGGTAACCTTTCATTTTGAGCTGCATGGCTGCAGGCTTCATGAGATAGTTTCTGGCAATCTATAGTTTTGCAGAGTCGATAACGCTCATAATCCTTGATATTTGGATGCACCTGTCAGAGCAAACTCAATGGCTCAGAAACCCTGTAGATCTGGTGATAGATCGTAGCATAGTATTCTTGTTGAGAAAATTATAGCATATCAAAAGCAATTAATAAATTATTGCACGTGACAATGGTAGAATTGCTCACCTTGAGAAAGATATCCACCGCTCTGTACAATCCGTCGTTCACTAGACGAGCATGGTCTGGAAGTAATTCGGCCAATGATATAAACTTTGATGGAGGTAAGTTTGAATCTGGTGCAACTTCTGAAAGATAATTGTCCAATAATTTTGACACCTTAAGGATCGAGCTTTGTTTTGGAGATCCAGGGCTTTCAAAATCATAAACCATCTCGCTTTCATCCCTCATATGGTTATCCTCATCATCATCCTCGTCCAAATTCAAGAAAATGGAGTAGATCCTCAAGATTGAGTCTGTGTCATAGATTGGGCTGTGATTGTTTCCATGTGAATTTGCAGGAATAAGGATATCTTCAAGAATTGCTTCGTCCAGTTGCAAACCAATCCTCCTCTCCAAATCAGATCTGCAGGAAGTAGTTGCTGATGCTGTTATTGCAGATTTTAACAAACTTGAAAGAAATGCCATCGGAACTGTGCTCTTCCTAGATTGGGTCGGTAGTAAACCAACTATTGCTTCAACAATGACCCTTTGCTTCTTCTGCAGTTCTATGTCAGATAAACTTCCTCTGACCAAATGAGGATCCCTCACGACAAGGCCTTGGAGAGAATTATGGGCATAGTTTATCAAAATTCTGCCGATCATATCCTGATTTAGACCTTTTGTTTTTACTACAGAAAGTACCCTTTGAAAGAAATCAAGACTAAGCACTGTTAGTGACTTTCCCCACCAGTCGGAGGGTATTTCTGTTTCCATGTTTGGTATGGATTTTGAAGGGTAGTTGTGATCTAGTTTAGACAAGCCAGATGTGAGCTGCTCTTTACATGCATTATTTGCTATTGCACTGATAATTCTACTGACCAGGTTGATCTCTTCTGATATTGGTCGGAGGGTTTCACAACGGTGAAGAACATATATTGAGTTTGATATGCTTGGGAGTACTGTTTCCTTTAGATATACTTCAGTTCGGGGTGCTAGGTTCTTCTCGGAAAAATCTTCGGTCATTTCCAGGAAATGGGCAGCACAACGTAGCATAGCAACATTTGATAGTGTTATCTCAATGTTCACTCCATAACAGAACTTTGCAGCCAGCTCGAATGCCTCTGCTCCACCAGGAACACCAGTGAGATTCAATCGACAATTTTTTGTATCTTTTGCTTCCAGCAGCAGCTTTCGAATTCTTCCACTTCGAGAAACTAGAGGGAACTGCGAGGGAGTTGTTATCACATTAAAAAAGTCGTACCAAAGGTTTTACTTGTTCTATATCGTTATCTATCCCTTACCACTGCAACATATCAAAGCTTTACATATTTACATCTCCATAGAATATTTTGAGTACAGTTTTGCTCATTAATGAACTTGCATTAATCTCATACACATTAGTCTAAATCACTTAACATCTTTAATTTATATTTTCCCTTCTTCTCATGTTTCTGTGTTACTTCAGTAGTACCTACGGGTACAGTTCAACCAAAAGTTGACTATTTCAGTAACTATAAACCACAAAATTTGAAGATGACTTCAAATTTTGACAGTAAAAGCAGACATGCTTATTATATAACTGCAGACTGCAATCAAGTTCCTTAAATATACTTGGTTACTCCAAGTCTCCAACACTTGCGAAGCTGAAACATGGGAAACATAAATCTCCTTACTTTGTGAAGTGCAAAACTTGCCGCTCCTACTTCGATTGTAAGATCGCTGGAAACATCAGATATTGGCCTGCAAGGTGAAATAATGGCAAAATTGGTATAACCATGAGACAATAATTTTCAAAACAAAGATATAAGCAAAGACATACATCGTTGTTAATATTAATTCTTTACAGTAAGTAGTAATGTAGGAGCTTCTTCTTCCCAAGTTTGAGCCCATGGCGTCGAAACAAAAATCTTCAAACACGACTCCTTTTCCTACACTGAACAACTCACACCTATGGACTATGTGATCCTTGTTACTAATTTGAAATAAAGAGCCCTGGATGATAGCAAAGTATTCAATAAGACAATAACA
Source organism: Hedera helix (assembly GCA_947179155.2). Classification (NCBI taxonomy): domain Eukaryota; kingdom Viridiplantae; phylum Streptophyta; class Magnoliopsida; order Apiales; family Araliaceae; genus Hedera; species Hedera helix. The sequence continues at coordinate 47,716,909 of OX359271.1, read as the reverse complement.
ACAGAATGTGTGGGACTAGTCTAGCAGCATTGCAGGAGATAGGGCTGTACTTCTTGATGGTAAAATTCTCGATTGATATTTTGTTCCTTTGGTTTATTTCTATGTAAAACTTGAAGATGTGTCATAATCAACCAGTTAATGTACGATTTTTGTTCTTTGATTGACAGGCTCTAGATGGTAAAATTGCAGAAATTATTGATGATAGACAGTAGTCTAATCGCAGTTTACAATTTTTGTGGCTCCGGTTGAAACAAGGACACTAGCCTTGTGCAGTTGTCGATTGAGTTCAAGTTTGGCTTAAGGTCATTGTCATATGTTTATTATGTGATATAGTATAGTGACAAAAACTCTAAGAGCTTACCAATAGTTTATTTCGAGTCTTGTGTAATGAGAATAAAATTAAATTAGGTTTATGAGATTAATTACAGTACATTAAGAATAAGATAAATTAATTGGTGCAAGTATTTTAGGTGTCGATATACTTTCCTAGTTTAAATTGTTTAGTTAGACATTTGGTTTCTATTATTAGAGTTTTACTTTGCCCCCATTATACTTGATAGGATGGTCGGTTGCCAGTTGGTCAGATCTAGCATGGATGGTATATAGACGGTAGTTGGAGTTGTCGGCTCAAGTTGCTTTTCTTTTTGTCTATCTCATCCTTGTCTCTCAGTCTTGGTTTTCTATATTAGTATTGTAAATCACCACAAATTTAACTGTAGAGTTGAATTGGGAAAAGACTTTATATGCCATTGTAGCCTTCTGACAGGCTTCTTCTCCCTACTTTCCCCCTGTCAGAACTGTGTATCACTAGGTGTTGGTTTTTTATTTTAATTATAGAGGAACTACAGTTGAGGATGGTACTGTAAAAGGTACACCTAGAGAATCTGTATTTCTGCGGTTAACCTGTCATATTCTCTTGAAAATTTGTTCTAGTACTTCTATAGTTTCAGGCTTTCAGCTAGTACTCAAAGTTCAAAATTGCAAAATGTAAGTTCCATTAGAATGGAGCTTCTAAATGAAAATAATGTCAAAATGGTATCGACGGTTATAATCAAAACGTCTGCCCTGTAAGATGATGGCCTCAACCATTTACACGTTGATCTCTCTGTTATCAAATTCCTCCGAGATATTAGTCAAAGTCTGAAACTACCTTAAAATTACTCTGAATACTCTTTAGAAGATAGGAATAATCTGAAATTGTGGTTATAAGACAACATTTTCTATGGGAAAACATTTAGAAATACTTTTTTAAGTTAAATTTAGTAAGCAAGAAGAAGAAGAATACCATTCAGTGAAATTTTGTGTGCTTGCGCCTGGACGAAAAGTCCTCTTCCCTGAGATGCTTGGCTTCAATTCCCCAGCTTTAACAACTCCCATGTTAAGCTTAGTTCAAGAACCCTCACAAATTCAACCTTTGAAAGTGAAACCCCACCACCCTCTATAGAATTGCCCGGTTTGATATCTCTAACTCTGTTAACAACCCATTTTTCATTTACACATTAAAACTGAAGTAAATGGTCAGGCAGGTTGTATGCTCTAACTCTGATAACAACCCATTTTTCTGTGTTTTTATGAATCAGCGTGTGCAGGAGCAGGAAAGAGAAAATTAGAGCAAGGAGAAAGTCACATGATCCCATGCAAGATTAAAGGTTAGTGATTAAACTTTAATTGAGTGTTGTTAATCTGGTTAATTTGAAAAGTGAAAGAATACTAGTATTATGGTAGGCCTGGTGTTGCTTTTCGGTGAAAAGGTGGGGTGGTAGAGTGAGTAATTATTCCGGGTTTCGGGGCGGGGTTAGGTGGTGCTCTTACCAATCACATGTTATATGAGATTTGCGCAAATCTCATATCTGGACTCATTGATTTGCTAATATTTGTGCAAACCTCATATAAATGACAACATGTGATTAGTGTGGGACACCAACTAACTTTGCCCCAGGACCGGCTAATAATTTTTTGAGAAAGAGAAGAGTGACTTTTTCACCGTGATGTGTTGTTTTTTGTTTTTTAGGAGAGATTGCACGACTCCACGGAGATTGCAGTGCTTTTGGGGTTCGTAATCATCTATAAGCTAGTGAAAAGCTGCTTAACATAAAGATTAAGTCTATAAAACCCCATATTTATTATGTGCAAAGCTCATTAAAATGAAAATAAGCCTATTTTACACTACATGTTATAATCAGACAGTTGGGCAATAAGTAGGGTGGGAGTATGCTACTACGTCCGTCCTGCAAAAATTGTCAAATAATATTAGACATGATTTTTATTTTTTATATTCTAAATATGTATAAATATATTTTTAACGCAGTGTGATTCTTTTCTTCTTCCAACTATCTTTTTGGTTGGTTGAGGTTGGTGGGGGTGCCAATACTAAAATTGTTTGTCTTCGTAACCCTACATGTGGGGGCCAATATGATTTATATGTGCAGGTGTGACTGAATGCTGGCGAGAGGAATAATAGACGATAAGAAAGTGCAAGTGCACGATGTTATATAGTTAAGCATATAGTATATAGCAAAGCTTTAGGCTTTTAGCCCGAAAGAAGGCAATAAAGGTGAAAGCTCTTGTCCCTTAATTATGTCATACAGAGCCAGGCTTGTCAACGTCCCCACTCCCCAATTATGTATTACATGGAAGCTCAAATTATATATATATATATATATATATATATATATATATATATATATATATATATAGCTCTTGTCCCTTAATTATGTCATACAGAGCCAAGCTTGTCAACGTCCCCACTCCCCAATTATGTATTACATGGAAGCTCAAATTATATATATATAAAATCTTGTATTTGTTTTATGGTATTATGGTTATACATTTACTTTTTTTGGTGGGATAAATGTTGAATTAATCATGACTTGAGATTGAATCAACATACCTTTGCATAGCAAAGCTCTCGGTTTCAAATTCCCTATATTTGTAATGAATTAATAATAATAATAAAAATAAAATCATAATCATGGTATTAATAAAAAAGAAGCTAAGATTTGAAGAAGGGTTTTATTAATCTTTAGTTGAGAATTTTTTATTCAGCATTATTCTTCTTTCTCTTCTTCTTTTTTTATTTTCTTTAAGTAGCAGTACTACTAGTAGTAGTCATGGATATGTAATATGATGATAACCCTTCTAGACCTGTGAGTGTCATTTATAAAGGGGAAACAAACAGCAAAAAAGGATCTTTATTCATATGAAAGTGACATACGTACGTACGTATGTTTCATCATCACCACAAAATAGTCCAACAAAATATCTTATAAATATCATACAATTCAAATGTCCAAAACAGGGGACCAAAATCCGAAATTATAACTTTAAAATAAATAACAATATTTCTCAAAGTAAAACTACTTATTAAGTTTATCTTCTCAATTTCAGCAGTCACCCAAAAGACTCCCAGCTAATTATTTATGTTACCTGTGGCTGTCGGTCGGAAAAATAAAAAAAACTCGACAGTGAACTAAAAACCCATATACAAATATGAATGATGTAAAAAGGAACGAACAAATAAGAATTAGAACAATCAACTATTTGATGTATTACAAATGAAGAGGCAAAAACTTACCATAAATCTTAAACTTACTAGTGGAAAAATACTTCCCGCTCATATTTATTCAAAGTTATTTATAATCTTATAACTTACAACGTATCTAAAATTTATACAATGCAAAATTTCACAAAATGTAAAAGAGCACATTATACGTATATCCAAGAACAAACTTATAATTTACACTTGTCCTATTTTTTCGATTATCTAAAAATAAATAGTCATCAATTAACTTACATAAACTTGAAGGCACATAGCACAATATTATCCAAATATCAAATCTTATAATAACCTCTTACTTTACTCTTACTAGTCATAATCATACATGTTTTATTATATAAGCGACACGTCTACGCTATTTATGTAACGCCCCCAAATTCGGGTTCCTTAAACCCTAGACTTGGTACGTCACGATACATCATCTTCATACATGTTCTATAACTAATGCGGAATATATAAACATAAATTGTTTATTCTACAACATTTCCCAAGGTTTCTAACCTTAACTTACATATATACCTTTAGATTCATAAAAAGGTTTACAAAATTACCTACATCATATAACAATTTAGTTATCATGCATAACACTACAATCTTGTCTTTTGCTTCTGTCTCCGTCTCTCCTCGGACATTCGTATTATTCTGAAATTTGTTATCATGATATAGCAAGAGTGAGCAACGACTTTGCTCAACAAGTTTAAATACGATAACGATATATCATGATTAAAAGAAAGAATAAGCTTTTGAATTTTCAACAATATAATAATTGTGAAAGAGTACGAGTCATAATTTCAATAATTGAATGACTAAATTAATTAATGTTGAGTGTCAATAATGACCATGAACAAATTTAACTGAACCTTATGGTAATGAAGGTGATCAGCCGTTCATACCTGATGAACACATGCAACAAGCACTATGTGCGAATCAACAATTTAAAGAGGTGGAATAATTATACAGAATTAAACCATAGCATGCTTGAAACGTAACAACTTGAGTTTGAGTTAGGAACTTGAATAATAAAATAATATATCCTGCTCGAATATAAATTGAGTAGGGTTTAGGAAACTTGCATGTCTGTTCAGCTACAATTAATGTCTAGCTTTAACTAACTGGCTTTGAAAGACCTAACATTAGTAAAGTTGATCTAATAATTAGTACAGCGTATTTGTACAACTATACGCTCATTAAGAAACTTATCTACCACACATAAGTACTAACACATAATTTACATCAGTCAAAACAATATTATTAACCTTATAGACCCTCAATCAAATTAGGTTAATAATTTAATAAATTAGAAAATATTTTTCTTAAGTGTTGGACACTTATTAAACTATTAAACAATTTATTATAATTGTTTAAACAAAAGAGTTAAAAGACATTTTCTTTATTTCATTTAATTACTATTTAATATTAATTAAATAGTAAATAATTAACTACTTTTAGTTATTATTTAATAGTAAATAATAACTTACTAGATTTATTTATTATCTAAAGTTAATCAAATAATAAATAATTATATCATATTAAAAATAATCGAATATCTTTAGTTATTATTTAATAATAAATAATAACTAACTACCTAGATTCATTTATTATTTAAAGTAAATTAAATAATAAATAATACAATTATATAGTAAATACTCAAATATCATTAGTTATAATTTAGTAATAAATAATAACTAACTGAATTTTATTATTATTTAAAGTTAATCAAATAAGAAATAATTAAATAATCAATCTTAGTTGTCTTTAATTATTGTTTAATAGTAATTAAATAATAATTAATTAATTTATCATCCTTGTTTATTATTTAATATTAATTAAATAATAATTAATTTAATCATAAATTCAGAAGATATAATATTAAACTAACTATATTAATATTTAAAACATTTAAATATTAATCCTAAATATTTATTATATTTGAACAATATAATATTAAACTAACTAGATTAATATTTAAAGCATTTAAATATTAATCCTAAATATTTATTATATTTGAACAATATAATATTAAACTAACTAGATTAATATTTAAAACATTTAAATATTAATCCTACATATTTATTATATTTGAATAATATAATATTAAACTAACTAGATTAATATTTAAAACATTTAAATATTAATCCTAAATACTTATTATATTTGGAAAATATAATATTCAATACCTAAATTTTATTTTTGTATTATTAATATTTTTGTTATAATTTTAAATTAATTTTTAAACATTTAAATTAATTTAAATTATCCAGAATGGCATTTTCGTAAATAAGTTGAAAAATCAGACCGATGGCAATTTCGTAATTAATCAGAAAACCGAACGGAGGGGCAAAACTGTAATTTCAGCCGGAAGCTGTCGCCCGCGCATTTCGCGCTTTAAGAAATAACAGGCCCCAAAACGGCACCATTTTGGGGATCTGTCGCCTGGCTTCCGCGCGTTATGCGCGGCGACGTTTTTTATAGGCAAAACGGCGTCGTTTTTCGGTCCGCGTCTGACAATGAACAGGGTCGCGCGCATTGCGCGGAACCCCCTTTTTCTTTCCCCTTAACAGATTGTGAACAGTAATTTTAATACACCACTTTAATAAAAATTATACATTCAAGTAAGCTTTAAAAATCCAAAAAAATTATCAATCACTTAATATCAATTTATAACATGAAAATATAATTTTTCATGATTTAATATTATAAAATTTTTTACATCACATAAACTACCACAAATCATAACTTTTTGTGTATAACTCCATTTTGAGTGATTCAAACTTTATTTTTCTCATGATTTAATGTTCTATAATATTAGAACATTAAATCTAAATATTATAAAAATTATTTTTTGTCATTATTTTGAGACTTGATTTAACACCACCAAACACATGTTTTTAGCATATAAATTATACCAAAACACAAACCAAGTATATTAAACTCAAGCATGACATAAATATTACTACTACACATTATTAACTATATTAACATGTTTATACTAACATGATAATTTATTTAATTTAAAAATAAGCTACATTTAAAATAACCATTGCCTCATTTTAATGGCTATCTTCATTTTTCTTCCAAAATAGGTTGTGAAGGAGGATGGCATGAACTAACTTAGGATTTCTTCTTCTTCCTTGATCTCCCAAATATTTTTTTCCTCTCACTATAGCTTTCTCTCAACTCTCTTTTGGACTTAGAAAAATAATGAAATGTACAAGTCTTACAAATGCAAGTATACTCCTACAAAATATTAGATACACATATGTATCTATTAATCTAGCCATCATGCACCTATATTGGATACTTGCACAAGAAATGGCTTAAGGACTAAAGTTGGTGAAAAGAGGGATGGTCCATGTATTTTAAAAAAATCAAACAAGCAACCTTAATTTAAATAAATAAATAATAAACTAAAATAAACAAGAAAAAACAATTTTTTCTCTCCCTCATTCAAGCATGTCTCGGCTGACTTCTTTTTTTTTTCTTGTCCCAAATTCATTGTCCAAGTCACTTTTTAAATTAATAATAGTTAAATTAAGTATTTTCCAAGTGGGCCAAACATTGGGCTTTAATTTAAAATATCAATCGGGCTTCTATTAAATTGTTTGGGCTACTAAATTGTCAAATTTTATTATTCTCCACTTGGGCTACTAATTGACCCATGTTGGGCTAATTTAATAATTTACACATTAATTATTCAATCCATGATTAAATAAATAATTAAATTGAATAAATAATTAAATATTCTAACCCATAAGTATTAAATTACTAAATGGACTAATAAATATTATTATTAATATTTCACATTATTTACATTAATTAATAATCATATTAATTAATTTATTATATTTAATTCACTCATTATATTCAATTTAATTGAATATTTAATTAATGACAACTTATCAATTATTTTGATATTAAAACTTTAGAGTATGTTCGCTAATAATAATATATATAATCTATATATATTATTTATACACATTACTTTACCTCAAAAATAATTTCACAATAAATTATGAAATTAAAATAAATACAATATATAATTTAATATATATTATTTAGGCCATAAATTAAATTATTTAATACATTTACATTAAATAATTCATTTCTCATCAATTATGGAAATAATTCCATTTACCCGAAAAGACATTGAAATAATAATATATTTACTCAATTTCTTATTTAAATAATTTATTTAATTATTTAATTAATATTACACAAATAATTGTATAATTAAATTTCTCACTCTCATAAATCATTTACAATGATTTATTTAATTATAGAATATATTCATTTAATATATTAAATTACTATTTAAAATTACTTAATCAATTTAATCCCTTTATATATATGTACATATATATGAAATTAAATGTTGTACATATATACCATTACTAATCTCCCTTAATTAACTCCACTACTTTATATAATTTATAATTATATAATTTACATAATTATTCCTCACTGTTGAACATTGAATGATTAAATTTGATGATTAGAAATAATGTACAAGGGCTGTATTAGATAAGATCAAAGATGTTAGGTTGATCTATTATTAATTGTATAAAAGTCTTGCGTGTTGTACTAAGACTTAGATAGATCAAAACTGTTAGGTTGATCTGTTGATGTAATAAAATCGTAGAAAGAACTCTACGATTCGTGTCAAGGAAACTCTACGATTCGAACAGACTCTACGATTAAGGCAACCAATCGTAGAATGGACTCTACGACTGTGATTCCGAAGACTCTACGATCAAGACAAACAATCGTAGAATGGACTCTACGATTGTGGTCCAGAAGACTCTACGACCAACCAGACTGTTCTTTCCGAGAAACCTTAAATTGGACTCTACGATCAACATTCTAACAGTTGAGTAAACTCTACGATGATCAGTAAGAGATGATCCTTTACAGATCAATCATGTAAGCAAAGGTATTCGTAGAGTTGATCATATAAGATCGTTGAGCAAAAAGGCAAGAGACATCACGTTTCTCAGATCATAAGTCATTCTATTCAAGCATTTAATCTTCATCAATGTAACCAAAAAGGAAGCTTCTGCAAATCGATCAAGTCAGAAAAGTCAGGAGTCTGACCCAAGCTGTGACGCCCCCAAATCTGGGCCCACACAGCCCATACTTGAGTCGTCAAAAGACTACAACAAAATTATTACAACAAAGCACAACGTACAACAATACAGTGTATAATAATACACAACTAAGTCTTCACTATTATTGCCACACTATTTTACAAAACGTGAAGACTATGATAACTATTCCTCGGACCCTCACTCCATTCCCCGGCTAGACCCTGTTATGTTTTCATCTCCTGTTGAAAAACAATGGAACAAAAGAAAGGGTGAGCTCAAATAGCCCAGTAAAGAATATCATGACTAAGATAATGACAAATAAATTATCATTAGTCTTCAACAGTTGAGTTCTTGATAGAATACAATAGACTACAAGGTTTATATCAAAAACTGCAGTTAAATTCTTAAACAACGTTCAGATCAATAATAGCAGCGAAATGAGTAATCTATTAGAAGAATAATGCAGACTATAATGTCCACTCGGTTCTCTTTTTAGGAAAAACATCATCAACTTTTATCATCTGAAATATCATTAGTCAAGATAATACAAATTCACAGTTCCTGATCATAATCATGCACATCAACAGTTCATCTTTGCACTACGGGCCAAAGACATTCAATATAACACCAACGGTCATGATTATACCAGATTCAGCCTTTGGTCATAATCATACCAAACAACAGTTCATCTTTGCAATACGGGCCAAAGAGAACATTCACCACGTGCCATAAAAGACACCGAACAGATGTATCGCCTTTAACCTATTATATCGCCTTTAACCTATCATCTGTTCAACAAATATATCACATCTGTGCCCCCGGCCACAGATATTCACAACAGCTTGATTTTTGGATGATTAGAATGATATAAATGATGAACAGAAGAAATAGGATAACAATAAGTATCGGAAGTTTACTTTGTACATATTCAAATAATGTCCAAATTGTCAACATGATGTGGAGTGAAATTTAAAAATGATATTCAAGATCCACAGTTCAGAATAACGGTTACAATTCAATAGAAAGGTTCACGTAAATAGGAAGGTTCAGTTGAAATAATGAAGTTCAACTATTATGGAACATATAATATTTTCAGGAATTATAGAAGCAATAGTTCCATAATAAATTTCGATTTAGGAGTATGAAAGAAAATAATATCCCTTACCGTAGCAGGTTTGATTAACAAAAGGTGAAGGAAATTAATACAAAGGGTTATTCACCAACAGGCGGCAATCCGCTCCGTAAGGTTATTCCCACAATTTAATAGAATTTGAGTACAAAGAGTTATTCACCAAACAGGCGGCAATCCGCTCCGTAAGGTTATTCCCACAATTTAATAGAATTTGAGTACAAAGAGTTATTCACCAAACAGGCGGCAATCCGCTCCGTAAGGTTATTCTCAGAGATTAATAATGAATGAATACGAAAGGTTATTCACCAACAGGCGGCAATCCGCTCCGTAAGGTTATTCCCACAATTTAATACATGGAAATAAAAGGCACGTCTTATGAGTAAGGAAGAAACAATATTATTATCGAGAATCAAATAATGATAATCCCTTACCATAGTATGTTTGAATAATGGAAGATGAAAAAGATGGTATCCCTTACCTCAACACGTGACTGGATATTGATTTAAATGAGGTTGATTAACTTGAACAGTACACGTATACTTATAGATCTTCACAAATACTCAAGATGACTTAAGCACACTTAGAGAGAACTTTCACAAGAAGTATTTAGAGAGAGAAAGAAAGAACAAGTAAGGAAGTTTATGAAAAATCCTTAAGTTAAGGCTTCTATTTATAGCCAAAAATCTTATCATTCATTTAATCTAAACCATTCATTTAAAGATCATCTTTTAATCTACACCATCCATTTCAAATATTATATTATCTTTAATCTACACCATTCATTTCATATCACCTAATAATCACCTAACTTTATATTATAAACAAATCAATTTAATTATTCAACAATAATTCACACTTTAATCTACACCATTCATTTCATATCACCTAATAATCACCTAACTTTATATTATAAACAAATCAATTCAATTATTCAACAATAATTCACACTTTAATCTACACCATTCATTTCATATCACCTAATAATCACCTAACTTTATATTATAAACAAATAACTTTATCAATTCAATTATTATGACTAATTGTTATAAATACAGTATAGTTAGCTCTTAGATATCAAGTCAATAAATTAATGAAATACAACTGTTTAAATAACATCATAATAGAGATAACAATAATGTAAAATAAAGCATACGTTACTGTGTAATGACAATTATTGATTCAATAATGTGAATTACTGTGCATATGTTACTGTGACAATTATTAGGTTCAATAATTTTAAAAACAGTGCAACAACAATTATTGACTCAATGATATAAAATACAGTGTAATGACAATTATTAAATCAATAATGCAAAATACTGTGTAACAACAATTATTGAATTGATAATATAAAATATTATGCAGTGACAATTATCGATGAAATGATGCGTAACAGTTATGGTGTCAATTATCAGACCAAAAATATGAGACACTATGCAATACCGTGTGTTACTGTAGAGTACCGTGTGCTACAGAAAATACCAATAACTACCGTATGCTACTATTCTTTTATCACCGGTATTTTAACAGTTCCGTTGACTATTTTTATTTAAAAAGGTTATTTCTGTCGTTTTCTATATCCGACAAATATTCCGTTGTGGGGTCCACCAATAATTTGTTATTTCGGCGCCGTCGGACCAAACGAATATTCTCCGACCAAACGAATATTCCCCGACAAAGCGAATATTGTCCGACAAAATAAAATTTGCACATAACATCCTTAACTTTTAACTTTATCGATTTAACCACTTACTGTTTAAAAAAAATATCTATATGAAGAAAAATTAAATTTTGTATTTCATAAAATTCGGGGTCTTACACAAGCGCACTATGGAACAGAAAGAAGACTTTCAAGGCAGAAAAGTCAGAAGACTGTGTTCTATCAGACCTATAGTTTGGGAAGACCAAACGACTCTATAAAAGTTAGTGGGAACCTATGTCTGACATTTCTGTCACAGAGGAAAAAGGAAAACAACCTTGCATGGACTAACAGGTCAGATCAAATAATATCTCGTCAGAGATTTAATGAGCTTTATTAATACAATATTCAGCAGCTCTCCTCTGTGAGGTAACGGGAAGAAATACACGATCAAACAGATGATCCAACGGGAAGAAATCTGAAGCCCTTACCTCTTAAATACGAAGATCAGCAGAAGAAAAGAATAACACTACACAAAAAAAAGGAAAAACGCAAGAAGTGAAAAAGATTGAACTGCATTGCTACTAAGCCTTTCAAACATTCAAGCTGATAAGCAACTTAGTAGCACATCCAAATATACATCAATCCAGAAGAGTTCTCTGTGAACTGATATAAGCAAGTCTGTTAGACTTGGAGAGTTCTTTGTGAACTAGTGTAAGCAAGTCTGTTAGACTTGTAAAGTTCTTTGTGAACTAAAATTCCAAGACTGCGGGTCTTGAAGGAATCTTAGTGATTCAGCTATTGTAAAAGTATCCTTAATGGATTTGCTGCTGAAAGAGCAGAATAGTGGAGTAGAAGTATTGTGTGCTCTGAACCACTTAAAACCCAGAGTCTCTCTCTTTGTGTCTTTCATTTACTATATCTGTCATATAAATGTTTGTTGATTTATTAATTTAACATTTCAAGAAAAGATTAACTAAATCATATTCCGCTGTGTTAAACTTCTGTTTAAGAATTAATCAAGTGAGATAATTTCAAAGAGAAGAAATTTTAAAAGAATCTATTCAACCCCCCCCCCCCCCCCTTCTAGATTACTATCGTGTCATTGGGAACTAACACTCACAAATAATTTATCAACAATTTGCATAATTGTTGATTAATGAATAAATTAATTCCACAATAAACCTTTTAATTCAATTCGGATTAATTTAATACTAATCTATCTATTTATCACAATTTAATTAACCATTAAATTATGTTACTAAATATGCACGCATATATATATTCATATAAATACATATTTAATTTACACGCAACCACGTCGCATAATTACATAACTCCACTAATTTATTCTCTTAATTTAATTAGACTTGCTGTTAGTCAAGTTTATTGAATTATCACTTTACTTGCTAACTTATCAAAAATTTGATATTACCAAATCTAAGTTAGTCCATTAAATTTAATTTGGACCTCTATTTATCTACCACTGCTAGGTTATCAAACTCCAACCTTTATTAAATATTAGATATTTTATTTCTAATTCATTTAAATATCCGGGATATTACAATTTACATCACGTAAATGATGCCAAGTATGAAATTCAATCCACCCATATCGAATATCATACAATATCCAAAAATTAATAAATACTTACATCGTACACAAAATTATTAAAAATACAACTAACTAAACAAGTTAAATTATAAATATCATAAAGTAGTTTACATTATAAATAAAGTTTTAAGTTTCAAATGAGGTAAAATTCAAAAAAATGATTATCTAAAAATATAAATACCCTTTTCAAATAATTTAGAATGAAAAACTATACTAGACTCAATTTAAAAATAAGTAAATTACAGATTAACAAAAGTAGGCGGTAAAAACAACTAAAATCATATATTTTTTACAAATTAGCTTGCTTTAAGTCCATTTTTATCAGTGTTAATGACCGAATTCGCAAAAACTCAAAGAACAAAAGTTTTAGATCACTTTAAGACCTTTCCAAAAATATAATATTAGTAAAAATCGGATGAAAAATTAATTTCATATAATTTTTACAAAAATTTATCAAAAAACAAAAAGTATTACCGATACAAATCACTATTTTTACACTATTTATGGATAAATTCTCTAAATACTTAAAGAACAAAAGTTTTAGAGTATTTCTATAGACTTCTAATGCTATAAAGAACAAAAAATCGAACTTAAAATGAGATACAAAAATCAATTTAAAATATATAATTTTATCGATAATATCGATATAAATGTAAGAAGTCAAACGATAATGAAAGTATTCAAGGAAGTATGTTTACGAAGTGCACTGAAGCATGAAATTATAGCAATTTGAATCATCCAAATCGGAGTGTAGATGATCACATAATATGAAATCAAAAAGTATCTCAAAGTATTTTTTTACAAGATATAAGCTATATCTTTTATTATTCAATCACATACCTAAGGATGCACAAAAGGCCTACGGCCCACAGGCCGGCCTGGCCTGGCCTGAGCCCGGCCTGGTCAAAGCCCGGACCGGGCCGGTCCGGCCTACAGTTTTTGAACAGGCTGCTATTTTGACGCAAAAGCCTGGCCTGGCCCGGCCTACGAAAAAGCCCGGCCTGGCCCACGAAAAAAGCCCGGTCTGGCCTACGCAGAGGACCGGCCCGGCCCAGCCTAGCTAATTCATTTTAACTATAGACTATAACTTGATATATATAAGCAGCAAAAAGACGGATGAAGGGAAGAAATAGTTCATTGTAGGGAAATAATAAACTTTGAAAAACTTTGTTTGGCTTTTCTGTTCATTGTACTAATCACAATTGGTTGACAAATCCGGTTAATGTTGTACAACTTTTTCAGTTTCAAAATAGAATTAATTAATTTAGGTATTCTAAAATTAATTTTAAAATATATTTAAATTTAAAATTGATTCAATATAATTATAAATTATCTAAAAATATACTACTCAAATTTTCAAGATTAATTTTTTTAAAAAGTTAGATAAATAAATTCATCAATAATTTTCTTTATCTGGCAGGGTATTGGATGAAAAGAGAAGTAGACTTAGCTCAGAATCGTTGGAGATATGCATTTATTATAGAGATTATTTTTTCGCACAAAGAATAGTACAAGATGTAATAGACGATCAAGATAGCTCAGAAGATCTCGAAGTTGGAGTAAAAACTGACGAAATTGTACATCCATGAATATTGAAGATATATATTTTTTCTTAAGACTGAAGATATGTTTCTTGAAGATATAACGAAGAGATAAATTTTGAAGATAGGAAGATACATTTTTTGAAGATTTGAATTTTGAAGACATTTTAAAAATATTTTGAAGCAAAATATTTGTAACCGACTCATTATTTATTATTGATTAATTACTCATTTTTAATTTTTTGTCAATACATTTAATTAATATAGTAGTTAGTTTATTTAATATTTATATTTCACATTAAAAATTAGTTGATTACATTTTTAGGCCTGGCCCGGCCCGGCCCAAGGACTGGTCTGGCCCGGCCTAAAGCCTGGCCCGGCCTGGCCTACAGGCCTCAAAAGGCCAGACTTCGATCGAGAAGCCCGGCCCGGCCTGCAGGCCCAAAAGTCAAAGCCCGGCCTGGCCTGGTCAACGGCCAAAGCCTACCAGGCCCAGGCCAGGCCGGACTAGTCCGGCCTACTGTGCATGTCTACACATACCCTTATTTAACTATATAAATACATTAACTTGGAGACTGAGTGTCACAGAAAGAGCCAAGAACAAGTATATTATATTTATCTTTTTTTTTTTTGATAATTTAAATAAAATTTAATATTATTGTCTTTTGACAAAAATAAATCTCACTTGAACCACTAGGGTGAGGTGTATATTATATTATATTTATATGCCAACCAAAGTAAAGAATTAGGACATAACGTTAACTCGTTCGTACATAATTTTAAAAGAATGGGGCCCGACTTCGAAAAACATGAAGAGAAGGAAATTTTTCAGCCAAAATTGGATCATAGAGGAGGAAAAACTCGTTCCTTAATTTAACAAAACTCTAAATTCTTTCTTCTAATAAAATTTATTATAAAACCCTAATCAAATAATAATCATAGACGAACTTAACATTGAATTGAAAATTTATTCAAAAAAAAATGCGAGATTCTTACTTGGAATTGAATCTTAGTTTTTGTTTCTTGATCTAACGCGATTTCTCCCCATAACCTCCTTCTCTGCTTAGAATAATAATCAAATATATTAATTTTTAACTCTATTACTGTTTTATTAAACTAACTCAAATTCACTTTATTAATTAAAAACTAACTAGATGGGTCAACCCATAATCCAAATTTAATTAATTACCTATTTAGAATTAAAGATATGGTAAGTATAAAATTAAAAAAATTACGATTGTTACAATTCACTTCTCGAGTTATTGCGGCAAGTAATTTGGAGGCTTCCCCGTCCCAACATATAATTAATCGAAACAGATTTATTTATTTTTATGAGCCCAAAAAAAAAAAAAAACTTATTTACGGTAGTTGTTTATACATACTTTAAAGTTTACATATGTCATAAGACTTTCACCCTTTTATTTTTAGGAAATTGATATTTTTATAAGGTATTTTGATACTTTTACGTAAAAAGTGTTGTTATAGATTTATAACGTCACTATAACGACAGTTTTGACCGACACTATAAATTTATAACGACAGTTTACATATAAAAATATCAAAAAATCCTATAAAAATATTACTTCCCTATTTTTACTAGGGCCTTCCTCAAACCATTTTTTTTGTATATCTCATCCTCCAAGTTGCATAAATACTAAAAAGAGGACTCAATTAAAGTTTCTTTTTTGTTTTTCATCTACTTATCAATCACCATTCTTTAAAAGCTGTTGTTTATAATAAGGTTTACAAATTCGGACTGGTCATCGAACCGAAAAAAATATTGGGTGGACTAGTGGTTGAATCGTTATTGACCTAGTGATGTCATAAATACATAAAAAAATATATATTTTTAACAATTAATAAATTTTTACAACATCTAATTTTTTGTAAACTAAAATATAATGAAATTATATTACAATATTATTAAAAACATCTAATTTTAAAAATTAAAAAAAATTATAACAAAAAAATATTAAAAAATATTTTAAAACCTGTTCACTGGGTCAATTCTATAAGTTTTACCGGTCGATCAACCAGTTCAATCAATGATCAACCGAGTTTTGACCGGATCACGTCAAAACTGATTTTTTTGGTCAAATCAGACTGGAGCATCAGCCGGTTCCGAATTTTATCGGTCAAACCGTCGATGCGGTCCGAATTTTAAAACCATGGTTTATAGCATCAAGATTTATCTTTTGTTGCCATGGTTTTCTCCTCGTTCGCATCTTGATGGTAAAATAGAATTAGGTATTTTGATTTTGTTTGCCTTGGAAAAAAGCTACAAACATTGTCGTGAATAGAATTCAAATTGGCTTTTACATATATATATATGGGGAAGTGATCCATAACAAGACAACTGTTCTAGCAAATCGATCTTAGACCGTTCAAAAAATAATCTAACGGTCTAAAAAAAAATTATCCTAAGCCGTCACTAAGAGTAGCGTCCTAAGAGGGAAAAAAAATTGGTCTAAACACCACTAAGATTAACGGCCTAAAAAACGACGTCGTTCAAACTCAAAACGCCATCGATTTTGGCTTGGTCGGGCTAGCAGCCCAGGAGAAATAAAAAATAGATCGTTAGATTATTTTTTAGAGAAAAAAAAAAATTAGACCGTTAGATTTTTTTTAAAAGGTCTAAGATCAATTTGCTGAAACAGTTATTCTAATAAATACTTGCTATAAATCACTATATATATATATATATATATATATATATATATATATATATATATTGAAAAAGAAATGCTTAGCACCAAGCATGAACGGTTATCAACATAATGCGCGTGTTCAGTTTAGAGGATGATAATGAAATATCAATAAGAAATCCCCTTCACTCAAGTCATGATTTTTCCAATTTTAATATTAAATTATTATACTAGAAAAGTAGATTAAAAAATCATTTAGTTTAAATTTTTTTCGGCTCTTTGATGAAGTTGCTGCAGTTTTCTTTGATAAAGTAAATTGAAAAATGCAGTGCAAAGTTGAGGCATATAATCAGCAAATGTAGCCCATTATACATTAATGGGAAATTGCACAAGCAGCTAGGTAGGTTAAAGGATGGAAGAAGCCATGCTTAACATTTCAAAAGTATTAAGGATATCAAAATCACAAATTTGAAGTTGGCACAATGGTAGACTTAAGATGTGCAAATGGCTTTCTTATTAACTGGAGGAGTTCTGCCACCTCAGTTTTTTATTGAAGATGATATATGTAGATGCCATAGAAAGATTCTTCTAAATTATGTACTATGGGCATGGCTATGTACTAAATAGGTCACCAAAGCTTGACAACTTGAAACTTCACAAATTACACAACATTAATCTTCCAAAATCAAAAGCTAGAAACCAGATTGGTGAAGCCAGGATCTTAAAGAAAGTGAGTATAACATGCTTTACTCATTTAGCCTTGATGTCGAGCTTCTCCACCTCATATTGTGCTTTGGCTAATGCCCAGAGGCGGGGGAGAATTTGACGAGATAGCTAAATGCCAGAAAGTAAAACATGTCCTGTCGATGAAAAGTACGAAGCAGCAGTAAAGCCTATGTCCTGTCGATGAAAAGGACGAAGCAGCAGTACAGCCTTGCAGCGTTTTCAGTACACGGCACTCAAGTTGAAAGGGAATCCAGTTTAGACCCTGAAATGAATTCAGGCCGTAGCTCCGAAAATGGAACGTGAGTTAGAGTAGCAGGGGAAGACGGAAATATGTAGGGAGCAATTGTCATATCCGGGAGAGATGAAGCTGATGGATTGTATCTTGAAGCTTCAACTGGATGATCAAATTTGCATGTCTGTCCAAATTTGCAGTACCCATTTTGCAGATAGAAACTGCAAGGTTGCACCCCCTGTACATAAAAACAAGATTATATGGAAAATGTGTTCTAAAGAAGCATGACGCTCACACATGTCTACTAAAAGATGTCAAAAAGTGTTAGAAACCACCTGGCTGATCATGTATGATGACTAGTGATTGAAGAATAATGAAAAAGTAAAGCCAAGTGCATTGATATTTTAATTATTCTTCTCCATATCAGATCTTTAAAAACTGTTCACCAATTACTGTTCACAGCCACGTAACAGCCCCTCTTTGAACCCAAACCTTCACATATTAATTCCTAATTCAACTCTAATCCAGCCCCAAATCCTATTGCTCGTCTCCTATATCATTAAACCCTAACCTTAGAAGCCTCCTTCAAGCTTAGCCCCCACAAAATAACCTGCAGGAAATAAAATTACCTAAACTGGTCCTACATCATGTACTCTCCCCCTGAAGAACTGGATTACTTGGATCTTGGAAAATGATTCTAATTTACTCGGGCAGATTACATCTTCCATTGTATGATCACAAGGGAAATTATATAGAAGTTGGATTATGTACCCAATTCGAGCCAGCTTTATCTCATATCCTTGTAACCTAATACTGCTCTCATTATACCAATATATATTTAATGGTTAGCTCCGAAGTAGAATAAAGAACAAGAGAAAGTTTGCACCACAAGAGCTATCTTTAAGATCACTAGATACAAATACTTGGTCATTGCATAACGCAAGATCTGGTAGTTAACCTCATTTCTGGGGACTAGTTTAGCCATATGATAATATTAAGTAGCTCAAAGGAAGGTTGGGAAGAGAGGGGATAAACACAAAAGGGTCATAATGGAGACATTAACCTCAATTCCCATTTAACTGCTTAAGACTGCACATTAAAGTTCACAGGTAAAAATAATTGCTTTGTAGATATTAAAAGAACCAATACAAAAACTCAAGTATGATGTTTTTCACAGCTGTTATTACCTGTCTGGATCTCAACTCAATAAACATGGAATACGTACATCTCACAAGAAAAGAATTTTCATAAAATATAACGAAAAGATATCCGAGAGATAATTAGTTTTCTCAGCAGTACAGCCTCATTAAAAGAAAATTTCCAAGCAGGAAGGATATATAGTCCACACTCGGGAGTTCCTAAATCAAATAAAACAGAATCATGAAAAGTGAAAATTCCTAAATTGGATAGTGATATCTTAATACACAAAAAGTACAAGTGATCATTTAAAACGGATGAAGACAAATGAGTCAAGTCCATTTTGTTGCTTCTACAGATTTGGTGAAATAGGAACTGCAGATTCAGGGTATTGATTTCTTCAACATGGACCACATCTAATGACACTGATACCAATACTTATTCATATTCATTTTCCTCTAACCTGACTAGTAAGGATTAATACTTGATACACGAAGCTTTATTTGCCAGATGGGCATACTTTTTGGATCATCAAATTATAATACACATCTTCTACAATTTCCACCTCAGATCAATATGGATCTTTCCAAATACAGCCTTCAGTTTTGCACATCATTTCTCCAACCTAACTACTCCAGTCCCAGTGTCATTGAAGATGATGAAACTCTATCATTACTTTTCTAAAGGTTCAAATCTGGAAACATAATGCAGTGGAAGGTCGGACCAAGTCAGGGCCAGAAATAACATCTTCATCAGTTGGTTTCCAACACTAAAGAAAGGGTAACCGTTAATGAAGAACCTTACATATCAAAAAAGGAGATATCCCAAAATCAAGTTATGCTCAACAAACTGTAATGGTTTGACCTTAATATGGGTTAATTTTGGCAATTTTTGTCAGAGTAAAGTTTATAGTGTAATACAAAGACACAAACTTGTTCTTGCAATAGGTATTGCTATAGAAATAACCTTTTCCACCTGATATTATGTATAAGTTCATAGACAGTCATCATTGCCTTACTACAGCAACTTAAGCTCATAATCCTCCACCATCTTCCAAAGCCAAAAACTGCTGCTAAAACTAAAGCTACAAAATCAAGATGGCATGACATAACTAACAGCTTACTGCCGCTGTCTTCGCATCTGATGGCTTAGAGTATCTGGCTCTCTACTGCCCAACCATTCAATTTTATGCAGTTGATTGCACTGGGAAAAAACAAACCCATGCATTTTCCACAGTCATCTGACATGATATCCTTTGTAAACATACTAAAATAGGAATTGAATACCTTTTGTACTCTAAAGTTTCTTCTGTATGTGCCTCCCAGGTGCTACTTTTCAGTTGTAACACGGGAAACCAACTAATTATTGGGTGGAATTCAAAACCTTTATAATTGTGAAGTTTGCCCAATTTTAGCGTTTATAGCCTAAACTTTGTTTCATGACACATTAAACTATGATTTGCATTTAGTTGTTTCAATCAAACCATTTTGTTGTCTTTCTAAAAAATAAAAAAATAAAAAAGAATTAAACATGCACCTCCAATGTGAACCTCTTTTGGTTAACCCCAAAAACACAGAGATCTACGAGTCTTATGCATGATGAAAAAGGTTAGACTCACCCTGAAAAAAGTGATTCAAAAATGGATTTGATCTATAGTTTCAGGATAAGTCTGGCTGCCGTTCTAAAAACTAAATATGAGGTAATGAACATTCTACTAATGGTGAGACAATAGACAAAGAAGACAACATCATTTCAAGGTCTTTGAAGTTGAAATCGGTGACTCGGACCTGAGCTTTGATGATTGGAGAGAGGAGGGGGTGGTTTGGTTCTGTCAATTATCTATCTCTTGCTTTTATGTCCCAAAGATGGAGAACTACGCCTTGGTTAAGAGATCTAAATTGTTCTTTGGACATTGACAATGACTTCAATAGATAAGTAGTGCATTTGATATAAGTTTTGGACATAAAAATGGTACACGTCCATGATTGGCAATCTGGTACTGAAGGAGCATGATACGAACATTACATATGTATGTATATAAGTTAATATGTGCATACACTATAAATCATTCAATTAAAATCATGTAGGAAACACAAGGTTATATCAATATAAAATTATGTCAGTTTCTAAAATTACCCTTAAAAATATCACATGAAAGACATCTCCAAATTTATAACAAAAAGCACGTCTTATTGTAAAAACTAAGTGTATTTCAAGGTCCAATGTATCAAGAAAAAAAAGTTTAGGGTTTAAAACCAAAATGTGGGGAACTATTGGGTTGAAGAGATATTTATCATTAAAATTAAGAGAAAAAGTACATTCAAAGAGGACAAGAAGTCCTTTGATGCAGATGAATTAACAGAATTATATATGGAACAGTTGCATCTCTAGAAGTCAGGTCACCGCAAGTCAAAATAGTCAACCAATTGGGCCAAAATCCGATTTGGGCAAATGACCAGTGTTTTTCGTATGTAAACGGCATTCTAGAAAGGACGGGCTGCGGTTGTCATTTTTAAGCCAAATTTGCACTCCTATGAGATTTTTGCAGTTTTATGTTTCACTTTTATTATTTTGGACTTTTGTTATAAGGAGTTTAATATTAGTAATTTATTTGGCCCAATAAGGCTTAGGGTTTGCTGATTACGGATTTCTTACTATATAAACAATTGTAGCTCTTTGAGCATGGCAGCTTTTGATCAATTATTCAATAAAACTTCGTTTTATTATTTTCTTCTTGTGGATTCAAGAACCCTCGGGAATTAGAGGTTATTTCGTTAACCTAGAATGATATCTGGGCCTACTACGGGTATTCCGTCCTGCGTCACCTTTAGAATGGAAGAAAAGGCATAACAACAATGAAATAAAAGAGTATACAATGCAAAAAAGGCAACCTTCCAATCCCTGTAATATCAAAAACTTCAACCTCTTAAAGTTCCTATAAAAAGAAGCCTAAAGTGATGCTAAAAAACTAAAATTTCTGTTTAAAGAATTAAGATGTATTATTGATATGAAAAAAATTAGCATTCAAATGCCTCCAAATCGGAAGCAGACTGCTGCAAAGAATCTTTGCGTCGTCCAACATAGAAGGAGAGGCTAAGCCTTCTCAAAAACTACGAACACAACTATAAAGACACCAAGATTAGGACAGTAGAAAAACTAGTGGGGTAGAGATTTATCTTCTGCTTACACAACACACATATGGTACCAATGACTTGTTGGATCTTTGCACTCATAATAACTAATAAGTTATTAATACTGATCTTATTAAGAACCACTAACAAACAAAGGCCTTAATTTTCAATTGTAAGTTAGCCAACCAAAAAAATGAAGCTAAGGAAGATGGTTAGGAGTCTGAACACGAACTAGCTGTAAACAAAGGGATTTGCAAGAAAAACTCCAGAAACAAAAGACCAAGGCTTGCTTTCAGGGGAAGAAGAGAATTAACAATAATTGAGAAGGATAAGAAACAAAGACATCCTTGAGCCTATTTATCATTTAGGCTGCAAAATGAAATAAAATCCCATGAGACTGGCTCCCACTCTCCTATCAGAAGCCCATAATGGGCTTTAAACTTAGAGGACCAGTAGTCTCACTAGGAAGTCACTTAAACTACCCTCAAACTGAATATATATTGACATGAACATATGCTGGATAGAAAAATCTTTAACTATACAAAGAACTGATTCTCTTATTCTCTTTTCCTTTTTATGGTAAAAACAAGGATTGATTTCTCTTTGACATTCAGTTTGACTTCGCATGTGGCAGAAACATGGATACAAACTAACGTGTATTTGTACAAAAACATAACGAGTGCCGATGGAAATAATTAAAAGTCACCAAAGACCCAAACAATAATAAATATTGCATGATGCCGTATAAATCAATATATAAGATCTAGACAGCAGAATGAGTGTGGAAAGTAGAGACATAAAAAAGCATCAAAGCAATTGTAAAATTCAGCATAAAACCAACGACTTGTTATAAGCAATCATGTTTCATGCAAACCCCAATTGATAAATAAATGGAGAACACATGGGCCATGCTAAAGTGGGATTGACTGACCAATTAAAATTGATACTTTAGATATTTTACTTCCACAATAAATCAGATGAAAAGGACATAATATACATACCAGGCGCAAAGGGAGACCTATGTGGCTGAGAACACAATTTGTCTTTGATACCACCCAGTCTGGTGGATGATGATACTTGCAAGATGATCCAAATTTACAGTCCCCAGTTTTCATATAGTACTGACATTCGGGTTGACCAGGTCGCTCTGGAAATACACGTATAGTCTGGTTATTACTTGGAGGACCAGCAGAAGCAAGTATAGGGGCATAAGGTCCTGCAAATGCAGGAGTTGAAGAAGATATCTGTGTCATTCCATACAGAGAAGTTGCTCCAACTGAAGGTTGAGCACCAGGAGACATTACAGGGCTTACAGGTCCCTACATCAAGTAGGTTAAGTACACTATGAGAAGAGTATTCACATTCAGGTAAATCCTCAACACTATTAACATTCTAACCTACCGAATAAGGACTCCAATTTGGAATAGGAACCATGCCTGGAGGAAGCAACAGAGGACCATAAGCACCTGATACATATGAACCTGGCACTAATGGAGGTCTTGCAACACTATAGCTGGTTGATACTCCCTCAAATTGTTCAGGTGAAGGAGCTGAAGACTGCACAGTCGAATAAAATGGACCTAGAGACACTGGCGCTGAGATATCATCCAGCTGAGGATGATGGAATTTACAAGTTATACGAAATTTGCAATGCCCCGTTTTCAAATAGTAGGAGCATTCTTTCTCACCCTGTTCAGAAAGACAAAAGGAAGGCAACTTTAAGTATTTCATGTGATAGCATAACAAGCTTAAGTAGAGCTTAATATATACATACACTCGCACATTTAAATATTCATATACATGTCCTTTATAAGGATTGGAAAATTTAAACATTAATTACCGGCCGTAATGGGTATCCATCAATATTTACTGGCACGTCGCTCAATGATCCACCTCCATTTCGGGGATGGTGGAACTTGCATGAAGCACCAAATTTACAAGTCCCAGTCCTTAAATAGTACTGCAGAATGAGCAACAAAGTACAGTGTATGGATAGTCAAACTAGATAAACAATCAAGAAGAATCGAGAGTAACCAGAATTTGTTGGGAAAATTTGTATAATGTCACCGATATCTTAACACCAGTTGAGAAAACTATATACCTGGCATTCAGGCTCCCCTATTCGCTCTGGATAATCACCTCCTGCAGCCCTTACAGCTCCTCCAACCTGAATGGAACATGAAAATTTATTTTGAAAAGCTAAAGTATAGGCATAATGTCTAAAAGCATAAAGAAAATAGGAAAAGAACAATCAAACATTTTTTTATATAGGTAAGACACAATCTTTTCTTCTGTTTCATTTAATTAAAATAGAGTTGGGTAGACGTGCACTGCAAGAGAACAGAATATGTGTGACTATAACCAACATAAATTCAAAATAAAAAGATATTGACAGAAATTTCTTTTAAAGAATTCTCAATTTTTTTTTGCTCAATTTTTTTCTCTTTATGTTTTTTGTGGGCTTACTGAATAAAAATTACTACTAAATAGGGTTAAATATGGAAATAATGACAGTTTAGGGGAAGAAAATAATTAGATAGGACATAATCTGGAAAGCGCAAAAGTTTGAGTGTGGATTTGTAAATTTGCCAAACTGGGGGACCAATGGTTGAACAATAATTAAGAACAAGGGACCTAACTGTAGTGCAACACAAACGGTTTCACCAGTCTCTTGCCGTAAACTGAACAATAGCGAAGGAATAAATAAAGACTTGAAGACTTGAAACATGTTATGGGTAAGCATCCACACGTTATGAGGAAGCATCCACACGTTATGTTATATTCCTTTATATTTTGTGCAGGATCAAACAATCAGTATTTCTTCTGAGTTGGTTAAGCAAATTTAAAAATATGAAGTAGCATTGTAGCAAAGGCGAAAGAAGTTGAAGCTAGTCCCAAAGGAAAAAAAGATTTAAAAGTTGACAAGCTCAAGGCCATTAAGCATTATATGAATCAAACTATTAAAGAAAAAATGCAACTCCAAGAACTAATTAAGGTTTAACAGAGAGGAAGTTAAAGTTAAGATGGAAAATATAGCTTCTATTTTCCTAGAAGGCTCATTTGATTCACATATACATGTAAAGTTCTAATTAATATCAATGTTAGTTCAAAAAATTGTGCTCATGGCGATGCAACGTGGAATCTTCAAGCTTCAATGAGAAATGTTTAGGGAAGAGATAAATGAGGAAGAAAGAAGGGAAAAGAGGAAAAATTATTCTTACAGGCCACAATGGCACAAAGCCTCCATCTTAAATCAATATTCAAAGTTATATTCCAATGCTCAAGATAACTCTGGTTTTAATATAACTTAGAAAACCTAATTTAGTAAAGAAACAAACACCCAATTCTACTATAATTAAAAGATCTTAATAATTATAATCTATTAATAATAATACAAAATAATTAACAAATAATGATGTAGGACCAGATGAAAGGAAGGAATAACAAGGATTAAAATAAAGATAATTAGACTTAAAAAGTCCCAAGAACAAGGCTTAGTAATTATCAATCAATTAATATGTCATAATAATAAAATTATATCAACTTATATAGAAAACCTAATATTTGGAGGCTAAGTAAAATCTGATTTAAAATGGAAACAATATCTCTAATGATTGTCTAATACTATTCTAGAATAATCTTCTAATATAATCAAATATATATCCTAATATTGTCTACTAATTACATTCAAATAATCTATAAATAAAATATATAGGAACAATGGGGATGCAAAGGAGATAATTAGCCTAAAAACCACAAAATACAAGGCTTAATTAAATAATAATCAATCAATCAACATATCATGATAATAAGATTACATCAACTTTAAGGGCAATGTTATATGTTCTATTACATTGAATGCTCAGCAGCATTAATATTAAGAGAATGCCAACCACAAGAATTTAAGAACAATGATGTAAATTTGGATGATTTAGCCTTAAATATTGTTACCTGGCAAACACGCCTCAGGACTAAAATCAATTGCGGATAACAAATTTTTGTAGATCTTAAAAATCAGTAGCTTAAAGTTTTCGGCGCTAAATTCAACATAAAGTTTCAGTCATTAATTACTTTTCAGTTTTATAAAAACAATACCTAGGTCTAAACTAACCTTCGGGTTTTTCATTATTATTTACTCTTCCGTTTTTTTTAATTTCCTATCAGTCTCTCCACTTCCACTCTCAACCTGCTACTGTTGTCGTGAAGCTAGGAAGTTTTGTGTCTTTTCCACAAGGAGACAAATTTTTTAAAAATCTTTATTTATTTTCTGTAATTACAATAATTTGTTAATCCTTTGCATGAAACTAATCTATAGAAGTGTATTAAAAAAACTCAAATCAAATAGAACTTATTATATGTAATATAAATATCAAGTTGTTATTGAAATCTAAAGGCCTATCAGTAGCTACAATTAAAATAACTTATTATATGTTTTCATTATGATATATAAGCAAATTAACTTAAGCCTTTAGTAAAGTTGGGATGGGCCACACCAATAAAGCAAGGGTGTGGCAAATAGCCCCAAATATATTACTAATATACTAATAATTTAATATACTACAATACACACACACACACACACACACACACTATTAGTATAATATAATATACTAATATAGTTAAAAGCCTCCTTCTAGAAAACCCCAAAAAAGATCTTAGATCAAATATATTGATGTTTAGGTCTTTTGGGTGTTGTATCAAAATATAATAATGTTTATAAGTTGAGTGACCCGAATCAGAGTGATTTTAAAAATTAAAAATAATTAATAATTAAAATTGGATTAAAGATTAAAGATGTCTTACAAAATAAATCAAAATATTTTTACTAGTAACATGGTAAAATTTAAGAGTACATCTGGATGAATTATATATATATAATCAATAATAATTAAAAAAGCATCGTATCCTCGCCATACATACATCATTTTTTTAAAAAAATTGGACAAAAACCCGTATCCCTACACTATACCCTTTCTTCTTAGATTAGAGCCCCCAGAGTTAAAAATTGAAAAGAGTAGATAGCCTAGTAAAAACCCGAGACCTAAAAATTATGAAGAAAGGGTCATGGCCCACTACTCACCCACTCTTTAGTAGCTCTTGTCATGAACTAAGCATTATTTCCACTGGCGTTATTTTTATAGGCATTGCTCCTTTCACCCATTATCCGTCTCTTCACCACCAAAACAGTAATCAACCATGCCATATAATCAAATTCACTCCCCCCAATATCTCTTGTTCTTCTTTTAAACCTTTTAGTGCCGTCATGGTTCCCATCGATCTGTACAATTTTTCTCATTTATAAAACCTAATTTTGTGGTTATAAGATTTTAAAATTCTAATTTTGCCATAGTTATAAATATGCTGTCATTGAATCCTAAAAAGCATCCTTAGAATAAATTTCGAGATATGTCAATTTATATTTCCCATCTGTAAGTTGTGCACCTCACGTGGCAAAATTAGAATTTTAAAATCTTAGATCAAATATATTAATGTTTTTAAGTCTTTTGGGTGTTGCATCAAAATATAATAATGTTTATAAATTAAGTGACCCAAATTAGAGTGATTATAAAAATTAAAAATATTTAATAATTAAAATTAGATTTAAGATTACAGATGCCTTACAAAATAAATCAAAATATTTTTACTAGTAACATGATAAAATTTAACAGTACATCTGGATGAATTTTATATATATTAAGAAAATAAAACTTATTATCATATAAATATAACTATATATAATTAATGTACTCGTCATACATGCATCCTTTTTTTTTTAAGATTTGGATGAAAACTCGTATCCCTGCACCGTATGTCCGGATCCTTTCTTCTTAAAGCCATACCCAGAGTTAAAAGTTGAAGAGAGTAAATAGCCTAGTAAAAAAGTAAGACTTAAAACTTATGATGTAGGGGCCATGGCCCACTGCTCAACCACCCACTCATCCACTCTTTAGTAACTCTCGTCCTGAACTAAGAATTATTTCCATTGGCGCCATTTTCATACGTGTCACTCCTTCCATTCCTTATTTGTCTTGTCACCACCAAACAGTAAGCTGCCACACCACATAATTAAATTCGCTCCTCCGTTATATCTCTCGTTCTTCTTTTAAACAATGCAGTGCCGTCATGGTTCCCATTAATCTGTATAATCTTTTTCATTTATAAAACCTAATTTTGTGATTATAAGATTTTAAAATTCTGATTTTGCAATAGTTATAAAATATGTCATCGTTAAATCCTGAAGCGCACCCCTAGAATAAATTTAAGAGATATGTCAATTTAAGTTTCCCGTGCGTAAGCCGTGCAACCCCACATGGTAAAATTATAATTTTAAAATCGTAGATCAAATATATTGATGTTTAGGTCTTTTGAGTGTTGCATCAAAATATAATAATGTTTATAAGTTGAGTGACCCAAATTAGAGTGATTATAAAAATTAAAAATAACTAATAATTAAAATTAGATTTAAGATTAAAAGATGTCTTACGTTATAAATTAAAATATTTTTACCAATAACATGGTAAAATTTAACCGTACATCTAGATCAATTATATATATATTAAGAAAATAAAACTTATTATCATATAAATATAAATATATATAATTAATAATAATTAAATACGAGTCATGTCCTCGCCATACATACATTCTTTCTTTTTAGATTTGGATGAAAACCCGTATCCCTGCACCATATCTTTTCTTCTTAGAGACAGACCCAGAATTAAAAGTTGAAGAGAGTAAATAGCCTAGTAAAAAACTAGGACCTAAAACTTATGAAGAATGGGCCATGGCCAGATCACCCACCCACTTATTTCCATTGGCATCATTTTCATAGGCGTCGCTCCCTCCATCCATTATTTCTCTCTTCACCATCAAAACAGTAATCTGCCATACCACATAATCAAATTCGCTCCCCCCCTATACCTCTCGTTCTTCTTTTAAACCTTCAGTGCCATCATGGTTCTCATCAATCTGGACAATCTTTCTCATTTATAAAACCTAGTTTTGTGATTATAAGATTTTAAAATTTTGATTTTGCCATATTTATAAAATATGCCATTGTTGAATCCCAAAGCACACCCTTAGAATAAATTTCAGAGATATGTCAATTGATACCTCCCGTGCATAAGTCGTGCAACCCCAACGTGGCAAAATCAGAATTTTAAAATCTTAGAACAACTATATTGATGTTTAGATCTTTTGGGTGTTGATGTTTAGATCTTTTGGGTGTTGTATCAAAATATAATAATAATGTTCATAAATAATAATGACACAAATTAGAGTGATTATAAAATTTTAAAACAATTAATAATTAAAATTAGATTTAAGATTAAGATTAAAGATGTCTTACATTATAAATCAAAATATTTTTACCAGGAACATGGTAAAATTTAACAGTACATCTTGATGAATTATATATATATCAAGAAAATAAAACTTATTATCATATATATGTGTGTGTAATCAATAATAATTAAACACACATCATTTCCTCGCCGTACATACATATCCCTTTCACCGTATCCTTCCTTTCTTCTTATAGCGTGACCCATATTTAAAAGTTGAAGAGAGTAAATAGCCTAGTAAAAAACGGAGACCTAAAACTTATGAAGAAGGACCCATGGCCCACCGCTCACCCACTCTTTAGTAGCTATTGTTTCAAACAGAGCATTATTTCTATTGGCGTAATTTCATAGGCTTCACTCCTTTCATCCCTTGTCCGTCTCTTCACCACCAAAACAATAATCGGCCATACCACATAATCAAATGCCCCCCCCCCCCCCACCCCACACACACACACACACACACACACACACATATCTCTCATTCTTCTTTTAAACCTTGCAGTGTTGTCATGGCTCCCTTTAATTTTGACAATCTTTCTCATTTATAAAAGCTAATTTCGTGATTATAAGATTTTAAAATTATATTTGCCATTGATTGTGTGAAATTTTTACTTTCCAGATAAACTTCTGGAAAGAGATTGAAAGGTAATTAGTGATTTAGGGTTTCGATTTATTTCCATCAGTGGCACAATCAATCTAAGGCTGAGAATTGAAATATGGTCTCAATATTTAGCCTAATATTAGGAACAATCAAAACACGACCAAAACCAATCAGCCAAATCGAGTACACAACTGACCTCATTGAAATCTAAAACAATATTCAGCTTCAATTAGAGGTTATAGGGAACAGCTATTGTCTATAAAGGGTCGGCACATTTTTCCTTTTCTACTAAGGCCAACCAAAGTCCATTGATAAAAACCCTCATTTAGCGCAATCAGTTAGTCAAATTTTTCTACTTTTGCTTTTACACTTTACACTATACCGAAAAATCAAGTATTCACAAAATGGCGATTTCAACACTCAAAAAAGTATCAAATTTTAGCTGAACTATAACTGCAAAATTGAAACCCTCTGTCAGAAAAGCATAAATTATCACTACCATTTAAATGCATTCCACAATGATCAGATGCTTACCGAGCTGCGATCACGGGGATGATTATAACGACATTTATTAGCATATCCACATGATCCAGTTCGCATGTAGTATGCACAGTCGGGTACGCCCGCCCGCTCCGGATAGGACTCCCTGCCCAATAACCCCAACCCCAACCGCCTCATGGATTCTACATTCACAAAACAAATTAAAAAACAAAACTTGCACTTTAAAAAACCTAAAAGTTGACAATGTACTTGCAAACACAAAATTTAGCTGAAATTCAAATGCCAACATAAATAACCAACCTTCAAGACCAATTTCTGGCCCTGCCGGAGCCCATTCCGCCGGCTGATCCATGTGCGACCAGCTCCTACCCATATTTCGTCCGTACACCTCCATTAAATTTTAGGTTTTAGCTCTCTCACCCCTATCTTTACAGAATCAACAAATATAGGGCAAAAGGGGGGAAATTTTATATAAATATGCATACACAAACGATCAGAGAGCTTGATCCAAGAGAAATAGCTACACTTTAATGGAGAGATGAATATCTCTATCTCCCCTCTCTCTCTCTCTCTCTCTCTCTCTCTCTCTCTCTCTCAAGACACCTGTCTGCTATTTCTAGCTCTCTGGTTTTTCAAAGTGCCAGCTTTTCTATTTATTTCTCTCTCCACGTCACTTTCTCTCTCTAAAAACGCACTCCCTTTCCCTTTCGTTTTCTCTGTCTAGAAGAGAGCGCTTTTCGTCTGTTTGTTTGCGTACCCGCCAAAGTATAGAAGAGTTAGCATTAAATAAACCGTAATTTTCCGCGGAATTGCTTAAACCGGGTTTTGGAAATTACATTAGTAACCGACACTTATTTTCACATGAAATTACGGGATTAGCCCGGATTTGGATTAGGAAATGACAAAAGGTTGGCTTTGATATTTTCATGCTTGGTGTTTGTTTTTGGGTTAGATCTTGTTGTGTGTAGGACAATATTGTCATTTAGTAATTATGTTGTTTGTTTGTAATTCATTATTTAATTAGGGCATGTAGATTCTCCTCTTGGCTGATGAAAAAATACTTACGCTAAATTTAGTAAACTTGACTACTTACCAATTTTGGCATCACATAGGGTTTTAATGAGTTGACTGTTTAATAAGTTGGTTGGTCGCTAGGGTTTAACTGCATTTTTATTTTATTAAAGTAGGGTTCCATTTTCAGTTTTGTTGTATGTCGAACTATACAATAATATATATAATGACCTAATATAAATATGGTGAAATCTATTATTTTTATATTATGAGTTTCATTATTTTTATATTGACTCATTTATACATTATTGCATAGGTCATTACTCATAGCAAAATTCTTCCATTTTACTAAGGTGGAATTTTTGCAAATCTAATTATGTGAAATATTTTCTCCATCCCAGAATAAAAATCTTTGTTGACTTTTTGTATATATTAAAAAAGAAGATAAAATGACAAAATTATTGTATAAAGAATAGAAATATGACAATTAATACTGAAGATATTATAGATAAATTATTTAAGGTAAATAAATATTTAACTTGAGACTACCTAAATGATAATAAAAAATTTTATCATATGAGAAATGGAGTATTTTATATATGTTGTGATAAAATATAATGGCTTTGTTATGATTAATTAATGTAACAACACACTATATAAATAAGTATAAAAACATAAGTAATTTGTCGTTATATATATTAGTATCCTACTTAATTTTTTGTATTCTGAATTAATATTTAAGTGAGATGACTTGTTTTCTATTTGGTCTTTCTGAGAATTCGACTTAATTGTATTGAAGAGTCAATTCCATGACCTTTTAATGTAAATTAAGATTTGGTCATGACAACAATATTAAATTATAATATTACTTTACGTAAATCAATAGTTGTAAAATAAGGACAATATCAAGTATTTTCTCCAAATTTTTGGACAATATCAATTTGTTTCATAATATCGTATTGAAAAATTATTTAAATTTGTATGTTTTATTAATTTTATATAAATTTGACTGTAGTTAAATTGATTTTCTCTGTTGTTGTTGTTAAGAGTGATTATTTTTTTTAATTTGAACTTTATTATTATATTTTTTTTACCGTTTATAACAAATTACACTTTTAATATTTCATGACGTAGATGTCAATAGTTGATGTAATTAAGCAATCTATATATTAAGAAAATCAATAGTTGTAAAATTAATTCTGAAAAATGTCAGGAATTCATAAATAACGACAATACAAAGTTGCAACTATTTCTTACGTTAAGCTAATGGAAGTATTTGTTTTAATATATTAGCCTTGCATCAACCAACTCCTAGAATATTTTGCACTATGAAACTGTTCAGAATAATATTAGGGATATCAAATTTTTTGAATTTTTTTTAAGACAATAACAGGGATCTCAATTTTTTTGTCTTAAGTTAGTCTCAAATTATATGACATTAAATATTTTAACGATATTTTATGGAATAACCAATCATACGCAATATGCCTAACAAATATAATGATGACACATTATTTGAGACACTTTTTAAGAATAATTATTTAAGACTCTTAATATTGTCTAATATTTTATTATTTTGCGAATATATCTTGAACTCGAGTTTAAATTTCTCATTTTATTATCGTATCATCGGTCATACGAAATATATAGGTTTCTATTAGTTAGAAGTGGAAATTTTCTTCTTTTTTTTTTTTTAGGTCATTATAGGAATAAGATTGGTCACTCTTTAAGTTTTGATATACTTTAAAATTAATAAGAAAAGTATTAATTTATTCTCAAATTTTGGAGACCTCTCTAAAATAAGTCATTTGGTCACGCGTTGTCTTCCCCTTATAAATAAATTTTTTCCCCCTCTTTTTCTCATGTTCTTAGAAAATAAAATATATTTTTTGCATGACAAATTTCATTTGTAAAAATAAAACAAGGCCTAAATAATTTTCATTTGGACTCAATTTTGGGGAACAAATTCAACAAGAGTTATATTATATATTGCGATAAATTTGTGTAGAATTATAATTATCAAATATATTAATAGATGAAATTAATTTTTAATAAGAAGATTCTATTTATTACATGTCTATTTAAAAAAACTATTATTAATAATTTTTCACTTAATTAATAATAAATATTTGTATTTAAATATTTGAATTATATATCATTTCTATTTCTGAATTGTAACATTGCTTGATAGACGATAGTATAACACTTGTTTAATGTGTTAAATTCTTTTTTTCTCATTGAATTGAACATCAATTTACATTTGTATCATTGAATTAAATTTTTTTATAATCGCATCGTTGCACTGGATTTTTTCTACAAAATTTAATTTTTCCGTCAAAGTTTATTAAAAATTAACGGACTACGACGTGACATGCCACATTATGAATTTAACATATAAAATATGATGTAGCATGCCACGTCAGTTGTTATTTAACTTTTAACAGATTTAGACGAAAATTTTAATTTTTATAAAGAAAATTTAATACAGTAATGCGATTATAAAAAAATTCAGTTTAATAATGTATATATAAATTGATGTTCACTACCGTGGGTCCCACGTGGAAGTTTATAGTCGTCATAATTAGAGGTGTTCATTCGGTAAAAATCGGACTGAATTGAACTTGTATCAAATTTATTCAAAACTTGGTACCGATACCGGTACTTGTTAAAAGATTATTATTTTAATTATTATTATTTTTTTAATTATTATTATTATTAATTATTTATTAACAATAATAATAATTATAAATTAAATAAATAAATAGGATAACCGGTATAACCGGTACGATCCGAAATATATTAGACCATCAAAACTTCACAATGATTCCAAACTAATTGTACCCATATACCGAACTGATACTGAACATGACCGATCACTATTTATACCTAAAGGTTCGAATCGATTTAATATTCACAAAAAACAGCAACAACTCAAAAATACCCATTTGATTCAACTCCAAGATTTTCACTTTTATCACCCTTAACTTGTCGAAAGATTCAATCTTTTTAAAGGGCCTTATCTTCAATGTCAAACGAACAATCAACATCTTCATCAAAGTCCCACAAGCACATTAATCGTCTAGCTTCGGAGCATAGTCCCTACAGTCTTCAGGCCCGTTTGGGAATGATTTTTTTTTTTGACTTAAAGTTAAATTTTTAGTAGATTTATAAGTAAAAGTGTTCGGCATCATTTTTACTTATAAGTCGAGAATTATAAGTAATAGTTGTGGATATGTTCGGGTAATAATGACTTATAAGTTAAATAAAATATAAATATTACTAAAATGTCATTTAGTAAGAAGAAGATTAAAAAAAACAAACGAGGGCATTATTGTCATTTTATCATAGTTGACCAACTTAAAAAAATGACTTAATAAGTCTTTTTTTTTAAGTTCCAAAAACCTACTCTCTTTTTTGACTTTTTTTTTGACTTATAGGTAAAAAAAAAATAGCAAACGAACACTATTTTTAACTTATCAACTTATAAGTAGGGTTGACCAACTTATAAGTTGATCCCGAACACCCCCTTCAACATGCCCATAACCCAGTATGTGAAAAATTCTATCTTTCTTGCTTTCTTTTTTATGTTCTCTTTTTTGTTGATGATATGATGGATGTGATTGAATTGAACTCCGAGTTCCTTGGTTGTAAATTATGTGATTCTTTGTATTTTTGTTAGCTATTCGTTTTTAGTTATTCAATCCTTTGTACTCTCTCCATCCCAATTTGGTTGTCATCATTTAATGAGGAAATTGGTGTATATTTGAAAAAAAGAAGAAGTTGGACTCACTTTGCATACTTGACGACATATTTACGAACTATTTACATCATGAACTAACTGGGGGAATTGGCACTGATTCCTGGACCTTTGCTCTCTTTTGAAATACTTAGCTGTTGAGGTGGCAGAAGTAAATCAAATGACACTTTATGGGTGGGAGTTACTTCCCTCCTGACAACAAGTATGGGAGGCCAGGGTTTAGAACTGTACTTAGGTGAATGAGGCTACAATGATGAACTTAGTCCATAGCATAAATTGCTCAGCAGGAGTTATTACTCGTATTATGCTGCTTCTTATTCTCATGCTCATTTTATTTCAGAAAAGTAAAAGAAGCTTGGGATAGTAAGAGGGATGTGCTTGTTCAAAGTGGGGCCTTTGCCATCGTACAACTGTCAGAAGCGATGTCTGTCAAGGCACAGTCCAATAATCTATCAGAGGGGATTTCACAAAGTGCGTTACGCAAGTGTGCAAAGCAGGTATGCCTTTACTACATAATTGTTTCATATTGTGCTAAGATTTTTGTATGCAGATATGCATTGTTGAGATGCATCTTAACCCAGCTCCAGCATAGATTTACCTGGAGTCGGGGTTTGTAGAACAATGATACACTACTATGGGATCCATGCTATTGTTAATCGATAAACCTGTTATTAGGATTTCGAGGTCTTTAGTCTCACCAAATATGTGATCTGGTGTTGATTAGCTCCTCTGTCCAGAATTTTATCAGCCTTGTTAATTTTGATTATTAATGGATTTTGATTCTCGACATTTTATCACATTTTGATTTTTCTTTTTTTGATTTGATACACTGCTAAGTGCCAACTCTTAAAAGATTGATCGAAACTTTTATCATAAAATTGTGAAACTGTGCTATAGTTACTAAATGAAAACAATTGGGATTTATTATTGAATCTAGGATTTTCTATTGTCTCTGGCTCTCCATGCTCTTGTAGCTGAACTGTTAATCAATAGTATGAACTTTAGGCATAGACCTAGAGTTCTACTTTTTCCTTACCCCTTTTTATAGCTCACCACCTGGCTGGTCTTGGTTATATTCTTTTGAAAAATTTAGAGTTTTTCCTCCCCCATTTTTGTAGCTGGCTGCGAGCTATGATTCACAATTTGGGGGTTTTGGATCTTCTCCAAAGTTCCCTCGACCAGTTGAGGTTCAACTGATGCTATACCAGTATAAAAAGTTGGAGGAAATTGAAAAATATGGAGAGGCAAAGGAGCATTTGAATATGGTACTTTTCACTTTGCAATGCATGGCAAGGGGCGAAATTCATGATCACGTTGGAGGTGGCTTTCACAGATACAGTGTGTATGAATGCTGGCGTGGTTAGTTCAATTTTCTTCTCTGTTTTTCCCTCTTTATTCTTCTACAATCTCGATCAAGATTTTAAAGGAAATTGACCGGGTAAAATGAACTGTATAGCAGCTGCATAGTAGCATTTACTATGCTAATGTAATAAGTTAAAAACCAGTTGTCTCAGCTTATATTTCAATGCCGAGGGAAGTTTACTTATTGTACTAATGTCAACTGTTCATATTCTCCTAGTTCTTTGCAGTTCCTCATTTTGAGAAAATGCTATATGACCAAGGGCAGCTGGCTTATGCTTACCTGAATGTCTTTTCTATCACCAAAGATACCTTCTATTCATGTGTGGTTCGAGATATTCTACGTGTGGACCAGCAATGAGGTATATGCATTGTTCCTTGTGATTTCAACTCAAAATACCATAGTGTTTCTATTACCACTATTTGATTTCATATGCTTGGATATGTGTTTCGCAGTGCATTTGTATTTTTAACGAGCCTGGTTATCAATCAAGGAATTGACTTTTCTGCTCGCTGGATTTCCAATTTCTTCTTTTTCTTTTCTCATCCCCACTACTTCTGTAGCTAATATCTCGGTCAAAGTTTTATCTTGTAGATCACATAATTTAGGTGTACGAGTGTATCTAATACTCGCTGCAGCTTGATTTTTTAAGCTTCCATTATGTTTTGCTGTGCATGTGTTCATTTTCCTTGTTTTATGGATTCTCTTTATTTTTTTCTCTCATAAGTAGTACCCATATTACTTCTTTAACTAATGTCTCAAGTGAAAGCTTTATACACTATAAAGTTCTTTTGTCTATTCTAAGGCTAACCCATTTTATCTGTTGTCTGTATGGTTGAAGACATAATCAAAGAGCATGCAAGTATATTGAAGGAACATTATTATAGGAACATTATTATATAAAATCATCCGGGAACTGTGCCCTCTCTACGAGCAGTGATCCATACAATGAATTTATGGGGGAAAATGTGCTTATAGAAAGAAATAGTACTTCTGCAATGGCATCTAAGCTTGGTATGCCTGTGGAGCAGTATCTTGAAATTCTGGGTGCATGTAGAAGGAAACTTTTTGACGTCAGATCAAAACGACCTCGGCCACACTTGGAAGGTAAGGTTTCTCTTGTTACTCTTCGAAAATTACTTTATATAAAAAGAAAAATTGCCACGGAATTTAACAGATTGATGTGTTAGGTCATTGTATCATGGAATGGACTTGCAATTTCAGCATTTGCAAGAGCTTCGAAAATCCTCAAAAGTGAACCTGAGGGAACAAAGTTCTACTTCCCTCTTTGATGGTATCGATGTAAGATTTCACTTTAGCAACATATATATGCCGTACTGATATTAT
This sequence comes from Hedera helix, assembly GCA_947179155.2. Classification (NCBI taxonomy): domain Eukaryota; kingdom Viridiplantae; phylum Streptophyta; class Magnoliopsida; order Apiales; family Araliaceae; genus Hedera; species Hedera helix. The sequence continues at coordinate 47,678,552 of OX359271.1, read as the reverse complement.
CTGCTCCAGTGAATCAGCAGTAATCATTGTTGAGGATCGTCTGTTGTATGCTTTTGGTTCATTTGGTATTTGGGGTGCTGTCGCAGGTAACCAAAAATAAAATCTTATTTTGATAAATAAATATGTAGTAGGGCAAGTAAGAGCTGATTTTACAGAAAATGATTAATTTAATTTTATGTTTTATAAATCAGAATAGGGAGTTTTAATTAAAAGAAATAATTTTAAAGAAAATAAATTAAAATAAAAGTAATACCAAACTAACTATGCAGAATAAATTAACAAAATAAATCAAAGTAATGAATCTTGGGTTAAATTAACATCCATCATCAGAAATTGACACTGATCATTGATTCAAACATAAATCAATTAATATTCACCGTAAGAATAATTACTCATATGTGGAATGATTTTTCTCCTCTCTCCTTAATTTTAGTTAAGTATAAACACGTGTTCTAAATACCCATTACTACTAAATAACCTCCGACGTGCTAAAGATTTAAATTAATAACAGCTTTAAGAATTAGAGAGATCGTTGAACTAAACAACACAAGTCACGCGTTTGCATTTAATTTAGATGAACATTCTTCTTAAGATATATTTCAACATTCGGGAGATACTATCAGTAGGCATTTCATATGGTGTTAAATGCAGTTTTACAACTTTCTTCAGATATTATTAGATCGAATGTCAATTATAATAATAGAGCACCATATCATGTGCCCTAGAATGACCGATATATTTCATTTTTAAGGTATAAATGCTTCCCTTTTTTTTAATAAAGTATATATATAAATTATACATGGTGTGACGCCCCCAAATTTGGGCCCACACAGCCCAAACTTGAGTCGTCAAAAGACTACAACAAAATTATTACAACAAAGCACAACGTACAACAATACAGTGTATAATAATACACAACTAAGTCTTCACTATTATTGTCACACTATTTTACAAAACATGAAGACTATGATAACTATTCCTCGGACCCTCACTCCATTCCCCGGCTAGACCCTGTTATGTTTTCATCTCCTGTTGAAAAACAATGGAACAAACGAAATGGTGAGCTCAAATAGCCCAGTAAGAAATATCATGACTAAGATAATGACGAATAAATTATCATTAGCCTTCAACAGTTGAGTTCTTGATAGAATACAATAGACTACAAGGTTTATATCAAAAACTGCAGTTAAATTCTTAAACAATGTTTAGATCAATAATAGCAGCGGAATGAGCAATTTATTAGAAGAATAATGCAGACTATAATGTCCACTCGCTTCTCTTTTTCGTAAAAAACATCATCAACTTTTATCATCTGAAATACCATTAGTCATGATAATATAAATTCACAGTTCCTGATCATAATCATGCACATCAACAGTTCATCTTTGCACTACGGGCCAAAGATATTCAATATAGCACCAACGGTCATGATTATACCAGATTCAGCCTTTGGTCATAATCATACCAATCAACAGTTCATCTTTGCACTACGGGCCAAAGAGAACATTCACCACGTGCCATAAAAGACACCGAACAGATGTATCGCCTTTAACCTATTATATCGCCTTTAACCTATCATCTGTTCAACAAATATATCACATCTGTGCCCCTGGCCACAAATATTCACCACAGCTTGATTCTTGATGATTAGTACAAATAACAGTGATACAAATGATGAACAGAAGAAACAGGATAAACAATAAGTATCAGAAGTTTACTTTGTGCAGATTCAAATAATGTCCAAATTGTCAACATGATGTGGAGTGAAATTTAAAAATGATATTCAAGATCCACAGTTCAGAATAACGGTTACAGTTCAATAGAAAGGTTCACGTAAATAGGAAGGTTCAGTTGAAATAATGAAGTTCATCTATTATGGAACATATAATATTTTCAGGAGTTATAGAAGCAATAGTTCCATAATAAATTTCGATTTAGGAGTATGAAAGAAAATAATATCCCTTACCGTAGCAGGTTTGATTAACAAAAGGTGAAGGAAATTAATAAAAAGGGTTATTCACCAACAGGCGGCAATCCGCTCCGTAAGGTTATTCCCACAATTTAATAGAATTTGAGTACAAAGAGTTATTCACCAAACAGGCGGCCATCCGCTCCGTAAGGTTATTCTCAGAGATTAATAATGAATGAATACGAAAGGTTATTCACCAACAGGCGGCAATCCGCTCCGTAAGGTTATTCCCACAATTTAATACATGGAAATAAAAGGCACGTCTTATGAGTAAGGAAGAAACAATATTATTATCGAGAATCAAATAATGATAATCCCTTACCATATTACGTTTGAATAATGGAAGATGAAAAAGATGGTATCCCTTACCTCAACACGTGACTGGATATTGATTTAAATGAGGTTGATTAACTTGAACAGTATACGTATACTTATAGATCTTCACAAAAACTCAAGATGACTTAAGCACACTTAGAGAGAACTTTCACAAGAAGTATTTAGAGAGAGAAAGAAAAAACAAGTAAGGAAGTTTATGAAAAATCCTTAAGTTAAGGCTTCTATTTATAGCCAAAAATCTTATCATTCCTTTAATCTAACCCATTCATTTAAAAAATCATCTTTTAATCTACACCATTCATTTCATATCACCTAACTTTATATTATAAACAAATTAATTCAATTATTCAATAATAATTCACACTTTAATCTACACCATTCATTTCATATTACCTAATAATCACCTAACTTTATATTATAAACAAATTGTTAGAGTTTATGCCCTAGAGGCTAATTATTTGATGTAATTGCTTAACATTTTTGATATTATATTTGATTGAATAAATAGATTATTTTATTATGATTTCATTTACTGCGTTATATAAATGTTAACATAATAAAAGCCCTTAGAATAATGATACGAATTATATAGCTTTAAGTATGTGACTTGAACATGAGATTATATAATTATAATTAGTATCATTGCTCTTAAATGTCCCTAGTCGAGTATCATTGTTAATGGGACAACAATGATGCATTGAGACTAGTATGTGGATTGACTGATGGCCAAATCTCATTGGTCATAAATATATGAGATATTTGAGTCAATGCATAGGTACATGTTAGAGAACAATGTACTGGACTGACCCACCATGAGAATTCTACATGGAGCATTATGCAAAGTGTCATAAGAAATTCTTATAGTGACAATGATGTAATGATCCTTCGACCTGAAGTCACTATATTATTACACGAGAATTTGTGTACTTTGATATCATCAAATGTCACCTTTAATAGGGTGGACAATAAAGGTGATTATTGGGTACATCATGAATCGTGTGAGGAATATGAGTGATCTAGATGGAATTTAACCCTCCTATATATTAGGGGTGATATCCATAGGCCTCTTGATTGAGTAGGACTATGAAATGCATGGCCATGCTCAAATATTGATTTGTTTCATATAGTCTACTCATTGATCAAGAAAACTCTGATTAAATTATGAAGAGTATGACACATTCCATGCCTCGAGTTTAATCTAGGATATAAGGTTAAAAGGATTAAATTACATTGAAACATTGGTCACGAAAAGGTTGTATCGAATCACCGATCTTATTATTATTTGGGTAGCAGTGATGCATTACTAGATGCCGCTCACTGTTTATAATTTTATAATATGATTTTAAAATTATTGCCAACATAATAATAACCTATAGGTGTAAGACCCCGAATTTTATGAAATACAAAATTTAATTTTTCTTCATATAGATATTTTTTTTTTTTAAACAGTAAGTGGTTAAATCGATAAAGTTAAAAGTTAAGGATGTTATGTGCAAATTTTATTTTGTCGGACAATATTCGTTTGGTCGGGGAATATTCGTTTGGTCCGACGGCGCCGAAATAACAAATTATTGGTGGACCCCACAACGGAATATTTGTCGGATATAGAAAACGACAGAAGTAACCTTTTTAAATAAAAATAGTCAACGGAACTGTTAAAATACCGGTGATAAAAGAATAGTAGCATACGGTAGTTTATGGTATTTTCTGTAGCACACGGTACTCTACAGTAACACACGGTATTGCATAGTGTCTCATATTATTGGTCTGATAATTGACACCGTAACTGTTACGCATCATTTCATCGATAATTGTCACTGCATAATATTTTATATTATCAATTCAATAATTGTTGTTACACAGTATTTTGCATTATTGATTTAATAATTGTCATTACACTGTATTTTATATCATTGAGTCAATAATTGTTGTTGCACTGTTTTTAAAATTATTGAACCTAATAATTGTCACAGTAACATATGCACAGTAATTCACATTATTGAATCAATAATTGTCATTACACAGTAACGTATGCTTTATTTTACATTATTGTTATCTCTATTATGATGTTATTTAAACAGTTGTATTTCATTAATTTATTGACTTGATATCTAAGAGCTAACTATACTGTATTTATAACAATTAGTCATAATAATTGAATTGATAAAGTTATTTGTTTATAATATAAAGTTAGGTGATATGAAATGAATGGTGTAGATTAAAGTGTGAATTATTGTTGAATAATTGAATTGATTTGTTTATAATATAAAGTTAAGTGATTATTAGGTGATATGAAATGAATGGTGTAGATTAAAGTGTGAATTATTGTTGAATAATTAAATTGATTTGTTTATAATATAAAGTTAGGTGATTATTAGGTGATATGAAATGAATGGTGTAGATTAAAGATAATATAATATTTGAAATGGATGGTGTAGATTAAAAGGTGATCTTTAAATGAATGGTTTAGATTAAATGAATGATAAGATTTTTGGCTATAAATAGAAGCCTTAACTTAAGGATTTTTCATAAACTTCCTTACTTGTTCTTTCTTTCTCTCTCTAAATACTTCTTGTGAAAGTTCTCTCTAAGTGTGCTTAAGTCATCTTGAGTATTTGTGAAGATCTATAAGTATACGTGTACTGTTCAAGTTAATCAACCTCATTTAAATCAATATCCAGTCACGTGTTACGGTAAGGGATACCATCTTTTTCATCTTCCATTATTCAAACGTACTATGGTAAGGGATTATCATTATTTGATTCTCGATAATAATATTGTTTCTTCCTTACTCATAAGACGTGCCTTTTATTTCCATGTATTAAATTGTGGGAATAACCTTACGGAGCGGATTGCCGCCTGTTGGTGAATAACCTTTCGTATTCATTCATTATTAATCTCTGAGAATAACCTTACGGAGCGGATTGCCGCCTGTTTGGTGAATAACTCTTTGTACTCAAATTCTATTAAATTGTGGGAATAACCTTACGGAGCGGATTGCCGCCTGTTTGGTGAATAACTCTTTGTACTTAAATTCTATTAAATTGTGGGAATAACCTTACGGAGCGGATTGCCGCCTGTTGGTGAATAACCCTTTGTATTAATTTCCTTCACCTTTTGTTAATCAAACCTGCTACGGTAAGGGATATTATTTTCTTTTATACTCCTAAATCGAAATTTATTATGGAACTATTGCTTCTATAATTCCTGAAAATATTATATGTTCCATAATAGTTGAACTTCATTATTTCAACTGAACCTTCCTATTTACGTGAACCTTTCTATTGAATTGTAACCGTTATTCTGAACTGTGGATCTTGAATATCATTTTTAAATTTCACTCCACATCATGTTGACAATTTGGACATTATTTGAATCTGTACAAAGTAAACTTCCGATACTTATTGTTATCCTATTTCTTCTGTTCATCATTTATATCATTCTAATCATCCAAAAATCAAGCTGTTGTGAATATCTGTGGCCGGGGGCACAGATGTGATATATTTGTTGAACAGATGATAGGTTAAAGGCGATATAATAGGTTAAAGGCGATACATCTGTTCGGTGTCTTTTATGGCACGTGGTGAATGTTCTCTTTGGCCCGTAGTGCAAAGATGAACTGTTGTTTGGTATGATTATGACCAAAGGCTGAATCTGGTATAATCATGACCGTTGGTGTTATATTGAATGTCTTTGGCCCGTAGTGCAAAGATGAACTGTTGATCTGCATGATTATGATCAGGAACTGTGAATTTGTATTATCTTGACTAATGATATTTCAGATGATAAAAGTTGATGATGTTTTTCCTAAAAAGAGAACCGAGTGGACATTATAGTCTGCATTATTCTTCTAATAGATTACTCATTCCGCTGCTATTATTGATCTGAACGTTGTTTAAGAATTTAACTGCAGTTTTTGATATAAACCTTGTAGTCTATTGTATTCTATCAAGAACTCAACTGTTGAAGACTAATGATAATTTATTCGTCATTATCTTAGTCATGATATTCTTTACTGGGCTATTTGAGCTCACCCTTTCTTTTGTTCCATTGTTTTTCAACAGGAGATGAAAACATAACAGGGTCTAGCCGGGGAATGGAGTGAGGGTCCGAGGAATAGTTATCATAGTCTTCACGTTTTGTAAAATAGTGTGGCAATAATAGTGAAGACTTAGTTGTGTATTATTATACACTGTATTGTTGTACGTTGTGCTTTGTTGTAATAATTTTGTTGTAGTCTTTTGACGACTCAAGTTTGGGCTGTGTGGGCCCAGATTTGGGGGCGTCACAGTTGGCATCAGAGCTTAGGGATATGGTCTTTAATGGAGATCTGGGGTTAGAACTAGGAGGGGAGAGACGAATAGAATCAATCACTAGTGTGTCCTACCTAAATTAGATTTATTTTTTATCTAATGAATCGATTTGAATGTAGGAACATGAAGAGATGAGTCAGTTTATTTGAACTAACATTTATTTTGTGACCACAGTTAATTATGGCATCTGGAAATCAGGAGGTTAATTATGAAATTACCGAAACAAATGTAGCTGCAAAACAAGAGGCGACGAATAATCTTCTTACAAACTCAGAGTTGAATCATTTGCCTAAGGCAAAAATTATGCGTGTTCTATCCAGTAAGGATGAAGGTGAAAGTTCTGCTACAGTCGTTCCAGATCCATTCTTAGAAGCAATTAAAGGAAGTAACGAACTTGCGGAAATTATTGCCTTTAATTTACTCACTAATTGGGAGAGTGATATCACCTGGTTATGCTCTATAACAAAGGATCAGAATATATGGACTTTTCATATTAGTCTTTGGGATTTATGGTGTTCTAGCTATGATTTTCAAGATTATTTAAAAATGATGTTTCTATACTTTTGGGCGTTACAATTTAGAGGAATTCAGGTTAAGTTAGTCACTATCGTGGAAACTGCAGTCTATCGAAAATACTATTTTAATGGAAATCATTGGTACCTTACTACTGATGAAGTTGATGAACCCGAGAAACAGTTTGCTAGAAAATTATTCAGTGGTATTCCCATGGTTGAAATACGTGAAGATCCGAATGAAGTATTCGGGATTCGATTTGACGATAACAGTCAAGAAACCGAATGAGGTGATAACCGGTAAGCTATTCATAAATTCTCGTGAAGTCTATGCCATATTAGATACTGACTCTATCCACTCTTTTATCTCACCTATATGTACTCAACGTTTAAATTTGACTATTGAAAACTTAAATCTTGTCTTATCAGTTGAAACCTCATTGGGAGAAATACCTATTACATTTACTATCTATAAATCTTGCCTAGTTCAAATCAACAACCTCACATTACCTGTTGACCTTATTTCTTTGGAGATGCGTGAATTTGATGTGATTTTAGGAATTGATTGGTTGACTACCCATCATGCTAAAATTGATTGTTTTCATAAGATTATTAGTTTTCATATTCCTAATCAACCTGTCATGCAAATTCAAGCAACTAAACCATTGAAATCTATAACTGTTATTTCTAGCCATAAAACCATTCGTTTATTGAAAAACGGATGTCAAGCCTTTTTAGCTCATGTCACTGATTTGAACAAAAACACGTCAAACTTGAATGATATCCTCATTGTTAATGAGTTTTCTGACGTTTTTCCTGAGGAACTTCCTAGCTTACCCCAAACCGTGAAAATGAATTTTGTATTGATCTTGAACTCGGTACCAAGCCCATTTCCAAAGCCCCATACCGAATGGCTCTCATAGAACGCCAAGAGTTAAAAGTTTAATTATTAGATATCGGTATCATTCGTTCTAGTACAAAACTTATATCGAGCGAGGAATGCAAGAAGAGTTTCCAAGAACTCAAGAGGAGACTTGTTTCAGCTCCTGTTCTGACCATACCATCAGGATCAGGAGAATTTGTTATCTACAGCGATGCTTCTGGCAAAGGTCTAGGCTGTGTCCTTATGCAACATGGAAAGGTTATAGCCTACGCCTCTCGACAACTCAAAGATTATGAGAAAAATTATCCTACTCATGATCTAGAGTTGGCAGCAGTCGTTTTCGCGTTGAAGATCTGGAGACACTACTTGTACGGAGAAAAAGTGGATATCTATACGGATCATAAAAGTCTCAAGTATTTCTTCACCCAGAAGGAACTCAACATGCGACAACGACGTTGGCTTGAGCTGTTAAAGGATTATGACCACACAATCCAGTATCACCCGGGAAAGGCGAACGTTGTAGCTGACGCTTTGAGCAGAAAATCTTATGCAAGTACAAGTGCACTGCTGACAACACAAAAGTGTATTTTGTACGACTTGCAAAAGATGGAGATAGAGCTAAAGACACCAGGGACCCGCTCGAAGATTGCTCACGTGCGAGTAGAACCAACTTTAATCGATAAAATTAAAGCTGCTCAAGCTACCGATCCGGAACTGATAAACATGATAAAGAAAGTACAAGAAGGTGCCATTCCCGAAGCAAGAATCGACGAGAAAGGAATACTTCGAGTCAACTCTCGACTCTGTGTTCCTAACGATCCTGAATTAAAGCATAAAATCATGATGGAGGCACACAACACGCCGTTTGCAATCCACCCAGGAGGTACCAAGATGTATCGAGATCTTCGACATACATTTTGGTGGAACAATATGAAAAGAGAGATTGCGGAGTTTATCTCAAGGTGCCTAACTTGTCAACGTGTCAAGGCAGAACATCAAGTTCCTAAAGGTCCATTACAATCACTTGAAGTTCCCGAATGGAAGTGGGAACACATCAATATGGACTTCGTGACGGGTCTTCCAAAAGTTTCTCAAGGCTTAGATGCAATTTGGGTGATCGTAGATAGATTGACCAAATCTGCTCATTTCTTGCCTATACGAGAAAACTTTTCACTTGAACGTCTTGCCGGTATGTACATAAATGAGATCGTGAGATTGCATGGCATGCCAGTTTCCATAGTTTCTGATCGAGATCCTAGATTCACTTCACGCTTTTGGATCAGTCTACAAAAAGCTATGGGCACTGAACTACGTTTTAGTTCTGCATACCATCCTCAAACGGACGGACAATCGGAAAGGACGATCCAGACCCTCGAAGATCTTTTGAGACTTTGTGTATTAGACTTCAAAGGAAGTTGGGATAAGTACTTGCCGTTGGTGGAATTTTCTTACAACAACAGTTACCAAGCAAGCATAGGCATGGCTCCATTCGAGGCATTGTATGGAAGGAAGTGTCGCTCTCCAATATGTTGGAATGAGGTAGGAGAAGCAAAATTGTTGGGACCCGAGTTGGTACGCTTGACGACCGAAAAGATCCAAATGATCCGACAACGAATACAGACCGCACAAGAACGACAAAAGAGTTATGCTGATCTTCATCGGAGAGACGAAAATTTCAACGTCGGAGATCATGTATTCTTACGTGTTTCTCCATGGAAAGGGGTTACGAGATTCGGAAAGAGAGGAAAGCTCAACCCTCGATTTATTGGCCCATTTGAAATCCTAGATCGAATAGGAACCGTAGCCTACAGACTAGCCCTACCACCAAGTATGTCTCGCATCCATAACGTTTTTCACATATCTATGTTACGTAAATATGTGAAGGACCCAAACCACGTCATTGAGTTAGAACCAGACGTTATAGCAGAGGATTTAACATACGAGGAGGTACCTGTTAAGATCCTGGATAAGAAGGAGCAGATCCTACGCTCAAAGGTTATACCTCAAGTTAAGGTTTTATGGAGGAACCAAGATACTGAGGAAATGACCTGGGAGCTAGAATCTGAGATGAAATCTAAGTATCCTTACCTCTTCGATATGTCAGGTACGTCAATTTCGGGGACGAAATTTCATAAGGAGGGGAGGTTGTAAGACCCCGAATTTTATGAAATACAAAATTTAATTTTTCTTCATATAGATATTTTTTTTTTTTTAAACAGTAAGTGGTTAAATCGATAAAGTTAAAAGTTAAGGATGTTATGTGCAAATTTTATTTTGTCGGACAATATTCGTTTGGTCGGGGAATATTCGTTTGGTCCGACGGCGCCGAAATAACAAATTATTGGTGGACCCCACAACGGAATATTTGTCGGATATAGAAAACGACAGAAGTAACCTTTTTAAATAAAAATAGTCAACGGAACTGTTAAAATACCGGTGATAAAAGAATAGTAGCATACGGTAGTTTATGGTATTTTCTGTAGCACACGGTACTCTACAGTAACACACGGTATTGCATAGTGTCTCATATTATTGGTCTGATAATTGACACCGTAACTGTTACGCATCATTTCATCGATAATTGTCACTGCATAATATTTTATATTATCAATTCAATAATTGTTGTTACACAGTATTTTGCATTATTGATTTAATAATTGTCATTACACTGTATTTTATATCATTGAGTCAATAATTGTTGTTGCACTGTTTTTAAAATTATTGAACCTAATAATTGTCACAGTAACATATGCACAGTAATTCACATTATTGAATCAATAATTGTCATTACACAGTAACGTATGCTTTATTTTACATTATTGTTATCTCTATTATGATGTTATTTAAACAGTTGTATTTCATTAATTTATTGACTTGATATCTAAGAGCTAACTATACTGTATTTATAACAATTAGTCATAATAATTGAATTGATAAAGTTATTTGTTTATAATATAAAGTTAGGTGATTATTAGGTGATATGAAATGAATGGTGTAGATTAAAGTGTGAATTATTGTTGAATAATTGAATTGATTTGTTTATAATATAAAGTTAGGTGATTATTAGGTGATATGAAATGAATGGTGTAGATTAAAGTGTGAATTATTGTTGAATAATTAAATTGATTTGTTTATAATATAAAGTTAGGTGATTATTAGGTGATATGAAATGAATGGTGTAGATTAAAGATAATATAATATTTGAAATGGATGGTGTAGATTAAAAGGTGATCTTTAAATGAATGGTTTAGATTAAATGAATGATAAGATTTTTGGCTATAAATAGAAGCCTTAACTTAAGGATTTTTCATAAACTTCCTTACTTGTTCTTTCTTTCTCTCTCTAAATACTTCTTGTGAAAGTTTTCTCTAAGTGTGCTTAAGTCATCTTGAGTATTTGTGAAGATCTATAAGTATACGTGTACTGTTCAAGTTAATCAACCTCATTTAAATCAATATCCAGTCACGTGTTACGGTAAGGGATACCATCTTTTTCATCTTCCATTATTCAAACGTATTATGGTAAGGGATTATCATTATTTGATTCTCGATAATAATATTGTTTCTTCCTTACTCATAAGACGTGCCTTTTATTTCCATGTATTAAATTGTGGGAATAACCTTACGGAGCGGATTGCCGCCTGTTGGTGAATAACCTTTCGTATTCATTCATTATTAATCTCTGAGAATAACCTTACGGAGCGGATTGCCGCCTGTTTGGTGAATAACTCTTTGTACTCAAATTCTATTAGATTGTGGGAATAACCTTACGGAGCGGATTGCCGCCTGTTTGGTGAATAACTCTTTGTACTCAAATTCTATTAAATTGTGGGAATAACCTTACGGAGCGGATTGCCGCCTGTTGGTGAATAACCCTTTGTATTAATTTCCTTCACCTTTTGTTAATCAAACCTGCTACGGTAAGGGATATTATTTTCTTTTATACTCCTAAATCGAATTTTATTATGGAACTATTGCTTCTATAATTCCTGAAAATATTATATGTTCCATAATAGTTGAACTTCATTATTTCAACTGAACCTTCCTATTTACGTGAACCTTTCTATTGAATTGTAACCGTTATTCTGAACTGTGGATCTTGAATATCATTTTTAAATTTCACTCCACATCATGTTGACAATTTGGACATTATTTGAATCTGTACAAAGTAAACTTTCGATACTTATTGTTATCCTATTTCTTCTGTTCATCATTTATATCATTCTAATCATCCAAAAATCAAGCTGTTGTGAATATCTGTGGCCGGGGGCACAGATGTGATATATTTGTTGAACAGATGATAGGTTAAAGGCGATATAATAGGTTAAAGGCGATACATCTGTTCGGTGTCTTTTATGGCACGTGGTGAATGTTCTCTTTGGCCCGTAGTGCAAAGATGAACTGTTGTTTGGTATGATTATGACCAAAGGCTGAATCTGGTATAATCATGACCGTTGGTGTTATATTGAATGTCTTTGGCCCGTAGTGCAAAGATGAACTGTTGATCTGCATGATTATGATCAGGAACTGTGAATTTGTATTATCTTGACTAATGATATTTCAGATGATAAAAGTTGATGATGTTTTTCCTAAAAAGAGAACCGAGTGGACATTATAGTCTGCATTATTCTTCTAATAGATTACTCATTCCGCTGCTATTATTGATCTGAACGTTGTTTAAGAATTTAACTGCAGTTTTTGATATAAACCTTGTAGTCTATTGTATTCTATCAAGAACTCAACTGTTGAAGACTAATGATAATTTATTCGTCATTATCTTAGTCATGATATTCTTTACTGGGCTATTTGAGCTCACCCTTTCTTTTGTTCCATTGTTTTTCAACAGGAGATGAAAACATAACAGGGTCTAGCCGGGGAATGGAGTGAGGGTCCGAGGAATAGTTATCATAGTCTTCACGTTTTGTAAAATAGTGTGACAATAATAGTGAAGACTTAGTTGTGTATTATTATACACTGTATTGTTGTACGTTGTGTTTTGTTGTAATAATTTTGTTGTAGTCTTTTGACGACTCAAGTTTGGGCTGTGTGGGCCCAGATTTGGGGGCGTCACAATAGGGTCACACACTTAGAACGTAATTAAAAGGGAATTAATTTAAATTGTAAGTATTTTAAATATGTCAATATGATTGATAGTATTTAAAAATTACGAATTTAAATTAATAGGATAATTTGTATATATGTATATTAATTAAGTAAGACTTAATTAAAATATAATATATATAAATTCGGATTTTATTTTTCTATTGATTTTAGGTTTTAGTTAATTCCTATTAACTACTATATATATGATATATCAGTAGTCTAAAAGTCACGTAAGGAAAAACTAAAACCCTAGCCGCTTTCAGAAAGAGGTTAGAGAGAAAAATAGGTTAGAAATCCTGATCTTGGTGGCTAGTACCGCGGTTCCTTTTGCTGCAGATCGTGGGACGATTCGCGGAGCGTTCGTGTGGATACCGTAGAGACGTAGTCACTAGATTGCGTTGAAGATTCAAAGCCGTTCCAGAATTCCATCGTCTTCTCAACATCTCAGATAATCGGTAAAATAATCTAAACCTCTGATTAATCTGTTTTCGCATGGATCCTGTCTTAGGGTTTCGAAAAAAAATTTTAAATTCCGCTGCTTTCATTGTGTCGAAACCCTAACACAAATCAATTCAATTATTCAACAATAATTCACACTTTAATCTACACCATTCATTTCATATTACCTAATAATCACCTAACTTTATATTATAAACAAATAACTTTATCAATTCAATTATTATGACTAATTGTTATAAATACAGTATAGTTAGCTCTTAGATATCAAGTCAATAAATTAATGAAATACAATTGTTTAAATAACATCATAATAGAGATAACAATAATGTAAAAGAAAGCATACGTTACTGTGTAATGACAATTATTGATTCAATAATGTGAATTATTGTGCATATGTTACTGTGACAATTATTAGGTTCAATAATTTTAAAAACAGTGCAGCAACAATTATTGACTCAATGATATAAAATACAGTGTAATGACAATTATTAAATCAATAATGCAAAATACTGTGTAACAACAATTATTGAATTGATAATATAAAATATTATGCAGTGACAATTATCGATGAAATGATGCGTAACAGTTACGGTGTCAATTATCAGACCAATAATATGAGACACTATGCAATACCGTGTGTTACTGTAGAGTACCGTGTGCTACAGAAAATACCAAAAACTACCGTATGCTACTATTCTTTTATCACCGGTATTTTAACAGTTCCGTTGACTATTTTTATTTAAAAATGTTATTTCTGTCGTTTTCTATATCCGACAAATATTCCGTTGTGGGGTCCACAAATAATTTGTTATTTCGGCGCCGTCGTACGACACGAATATTCCCCGACCAAACGAATATTCCCCGACAAAGCGAATATTGTCCGACAAAATAAAATTTGCAGATAACATCCTTAACTTTTAACTTGATCGATTTAACCACTTACTGTTTCAAAAAAATATATATGAAGAAAAATTAAATTTTGTATTTCATAAAATTCGGGGTCTTACACATGGTGTATGAAGGTTTTATTTTTCATATATTAATAGAGTTGTATTTGAGCAATTGATGGTACACACATAAAAGCTCAACTTCCAAAAGGGCAAGAAGTTCCATACATTGGGAGAAAGGCATTCCGACACAACATAATGGCAATATGTGATTTTAACATGTGTTTTACATTTGTATCGCCTGGATGGGAAGCTAGTGCTCATGATACTCGTATATTTACATTAGCATTTAATAGAAAAGAGCTCAAATTTTCGCACTCAGCTGATGATACGGTCTCATACTTTTTTGTTTTCTTCGTTTATTTTTATATAACATTTTTTATTGATTAAATTTTGTTATTGTATTTTCTTAGATAAATATTATGTTATCGATACGGGTTACCCAAACACAAAAGGTTATATGGCTCTTTATACAGGACAATTTATAAGGTATCACCTCCCAGATTTTCGTCGTAATGGAACAAGACAAACACGTGCACCAAGAGGGGTTAAAGAGAAGTTTAACTATTTACATTTCTCTTTAAGAAAAGTTATTAAACATACATTTGGAGTGTGGAATGCAAGATGGACTATTTTGCGTGATATGTCATTTTTCTCATTCGAGACACAACGAAACATTATTATTACATCAATGGTCATCCACAACTACATAAGAAAAAAATCTCGCTCAAACAGCATTTCAAGTAACTGCGAAGGAGGGATATCGTTCAGAAGATGCTATTGGGGGTGATGATGACAATATTGTACATTGGGGTTGAGCATCTTCAGTTAGTAATAGTTTACTTATGCAAGCAATGAGAGATAATATTGCATCAAGAATCTCTAACTTAGAATAACATTATAGTTGATATGTTTAGAGAATTTGTTAAGTGTTTTATTTAATAAAATTGTGGATGATTGTTATGATATAATACTGAATCAATGTATCTTTTTATTAATGTCTTTTTTAGTAATCTTTACATTAGATTTTAACTTATAAGTCACTATCAGTCGAACACTTTTATAACTGTTTTAACTTAATTTTTGATTTATCAGTCAAATTTAGTACCAAATGTTTTTACTTATATATTGATTTATATTTTAACTTTAAGTCAATTTAAAATAAGTCATTTTTGAACGGGCTCTAAATAATTATTTTGGTAGCTAATACATGTTAATATGTAGTATGTTAATATGTAATAGGGGGCAACTTGGCAGGAACAAACAGATATGTTTGTATGTTGTAGGAAGAGCATGTTATGTTTTTAGAATGTTGAGATTTGGTGCATGATGGGCACTTGTTTTATAACTTCATTTGTCAGCCATCAAGATCATCTCGTAAAAGGATATGAGCTATAACATTCAAATAACAATTTTTTTTGTGACTTGAAAGTGAGAGATTTTATTGTGGTTTCTAGTCTTGAGATTTTTTTTAACAATTCTGTTTGCTTATATAGGAACTCTGAAAAGTGTAAATAATACTTTTAAGATTTATTACAATACTCATTTTAAATTAAATGAATTTGTATAAATTTTGACTTAAAATGGTTAAAATTTTTGAATTATAAATATTACTATATTTATTTTTGGGATTTGAATTATAAGAATTCTTACACAAACACTAATGTTCTAACGTTGATTAGATTATTTTAGATAATTTTCATCTTTTTTTTGTAGTCAAACGGTGGTGCATACGTGTCGAATATAAGGTTCATTATAGGAAGGTGAGGCGAGTGTAAAATTTGTCTAATGCAGCGCCCACATCATTTATGCCCGCTTCATCCCTACAAGCTACCGGGGAACTGGGTTTCCGATTAGCGAATCTAGGGTTTAAGGAAAATTGTTAATCTTTGAGCGTGAGTAAAACGGAGGGGATTCCGATCTGATTCTCAACATTAAGCAGCAATTACATAAGCCACTGCAATTACATAACCCCCCTCGTATAAGGTGAGTTCTACTTTTTTAGATCTTAGCTGCGCAGTTGCATACTCCATTAGCATTTAAGCCCTAGTATTAATTGTACTTGTACAATGATTTCTTTTCTAGCTAAACGAAGAATTCTGTATACTGGGTGTGTTGAAAATATCAAAACCCATCTAGGTTCTCGTCATATATCAAGAACATTTGCAATTGCATCATCAACAACAACAAAAAATACTAAAAATCGAAAACACCATTCTTTTACTGTGTCTTATCTCATAAACACTTGTGGGTTATCTCCAGAAGTTGCCATTTCTATATCCCAAAAGCTGAAATTTGAATCTTTTGATAGACCCAGCGCAGTTCTGGCCCTCCTCAGAAACCAAGGATTTGAAAATGTCCACATTTCCAAACTTATCAGCAGAAGACCATCTTTGCTATTAATTGCCAAGCCTGAAATAACCCTTCTGCCCAAACTCAATTTTTTGGGCTCCATTGGGGCTTCAAGCGATGACCTTGCCTCAAACCCCAATCTATTGGCTTGTAGCTTGGATAACAAATTAATCCCATGTTATGATTTCCTCAAGAGTATGATTCTTTCTGACCAACAGATTGTTTACGTTCTCAGACGCATTTCGTGGGATTTTTTCCTCCTTGTACAGAGAAACCTCGGTGCTAATGTTGCATTTTTGAAACAAACTGGAGTTCCTCAATACTATATCACCCAACTGATTTGCACAAAATCTAGGGTCATGAAGCAAGACAGTGACAAGTTCAAGAACTATGTGCAGAAGGTTCTTGAACTGGAATTCCAACCATCAAAATCTTCTTTTTATCAAGCACTATATATAATTGGTGGAATGAGAAAATTGACGTGGGAACATAAAAAGAAAATTTACAAGAGCTGGGGTTGGTCTGACCATGAGTTTTTATTGGCAGTTAAAAAGCATCCAATATGTATGAGTTTATCTGAAAAGAAAATTATGAGTGGGATGGATTTCCTTGTGAATAAGATGGCCTTTCAGTCTATGGCTATTGCTAGGACCCCAATTGTGCTTTGTTTCTGTTTAGAGAAAAGAATAGTCCCAAGGTGTAAAGTTATGAGAGTTCTGCAGTTGAAGGGATTGATAAAAGAAGATTTAAGTTTATATTCCGTTCTGCAGCCTTCTGAGAAGCACTTCTTGGACAAGTTTGTCGTCCAATATCTCCAACAAGTTCCCCAGCTGTTGGCTGTCTATCAAGGTAAAGTGGGTCTTGTAGAAGTTGGGATTGCGCCTGGTAAGATGCTTGGGATAGCAAAATCGTAGGATGCCAATATTTCAAATTTGAATTGTTAACCAAAAAGTAGTGGGATTCAGCATTTTATCAAGGAAACAATCTTGTGAACAATTGCGAGAACAATTTCTTTTTCTGTTGAGCATCTATCAAGGGAACTGTGTGTATCGAATTAGGTTCCAGCCTGAAGATGCCTGGGATGAGTAAAATTTATAGTGGAGTATTACTTCGAGTAGCAAATGATTTCCCCTGCAATAGCTAAGAATTTTTGTAGCACTAAAGTGGTTTTTCACCAAATTATGTCGTGTCAATGGTAGCAAACTAATTAACTTTAGTTATGGCATCGTTTAAAAGAATTGCATGCTATACTTTATATGATACTGTTTTTGTCAAGTTTTGAGCTTTTTTTATTTTCCAGTTTCATTCATCTTTATGAATTGAATAAGAAATGGTGTAGTGATGAAGTTCTGGTGAGTTTTGAGTTCTACTTCTTATCATTTAAGGTTTAAAATGGAATGTTTGGATGATTTGTTACTTGCTATGCACAAAACATGAATGTTGTTGTAATAAATATCTTATAATGAAATTCTATGTTGATGGACCACCAAATTCAACTTCAATGTGTTTGCTATGCTATCCTTCCAACACTTTCTCTATGTTGTATTCTCTCCTCAACTGCGTGCTAAGTTTTCCAGATAAGTGCCTTTGTGATCCAGGATCACACTCGTGCTTGGAAACTACTACCGGTGTTCCAAAATAAGAGAGATATTTGGAATTTTTGAAGCCATTTTGTGAATTGCTAAAATTAAAATTTAATATGATTTTATTTCGTCACTTGAAAGGAAACATACTGCCTCTGTCCCAAGGGAGGGAGTATAAACATTTTTTTGTAACTTAAGATTTCAAATGTTATGACAAATTTATATAAATTTTAATAGTCATATGTATTACGATAAATTTGTGTCGAATTATAATTGTAAAATATATCAATATATGAGATTGGATAAAATTAAAATATGATCCATTTATTACATATCTGTTCAAAAGATTACTAATAATACTTATTCACGCAATTGACAATCAAAAAATCAAAAAATATTTTTGATAAATTTATATTTGATCATTTTTTTATTTTTAAGTAATTTTCACATTAAATTTTTTAAACTTTTTCATCTTGTCAAGCCACATGAACAAAGGAATAACATGTCAACTTTCTCTCTCACACATGACATACACATGCATCTTTTAGTTAGAAGTCAAATGAGTTGGACATATTTTGTTATGTTTTGTAAAAAAAATATTAGCCTAGTGAGTTAATTATAAAAAAAAACAATTTAACGATGCAAGTGTAAATTGAACTTTAGTTTAATAGGAAAAAAATGACTTAACCCAAGTGTGAGTTTCATACTTCTATTCGGATTAGATTTCAAGTAAATTTTGTCAATATAAACACTGATATAGAATTTTATTACAAATTTAAATAAAATTAAAATAATTATATTCTCATAATCATGACTAAATAAATATGCACTCATTCAAATGTGTAGTTTAATAATTGATCGAAATAACATATAATATATAATTCAATACTTATTATTTAAATAAATATTTAATAATCTATTAGCTATAATTATTTTCTCAAAATCCCAATTATATTTATCTATTTAATAATATAATAAATTATTATTCATACCGTTCGTACTTCATACAGAGTTGATGAGCTTGTATAATTAAAAGTGCAAACTTAGTTTGTTTCACTAATTTTTTGTTTCACAATTTTTTTGTTCATCCTTATTCCTTCCTATTCATATTAACATAAGTATGTACTATCTAAATTTGTATTAATTAAATATTATTCAAATTTAAATATATTCTTATTTTTTAATGGAAACAGAAAAAAATGATGATATCTTTTTTTCCTATTCAAATTCGTATAAGTACGACACAAAATTATAATAATTAAATACATATTATCCAAATTTATAAAGTATTCAAAAGAAATTCAATCAAATTAAAATTTAAAATTTTGTCAAATCACATAATTAATTATATTAATAATATAGTGAATTTTTTAAAAACACAGTAACTAAAAAAAATAGTTGAAAAATTATAATAATTCATAGTTCTATTCGGATAAAAATTTTAAGTAAATTTTATTAATATAAACACTAATGTAAAATTACATTAGAAACTTAAATAAAAATAATTATTTTTAATAATTATAACTAAATAAATTTACTCACTATTTAAATATTTAATTTAATAATTAATCGTATTATTTAAAAAAAAATATTCCCAAACACATGTTGTGGCAATTGGTAGTGGCTGCACGTTCCCTTTCCAAGAACTTGGGGGTACTTCGCTCTACTTTATGGGCCACGAAGGAGATAGCTGCCCTACAACCTTCCATTAATGCCCCAATTCACGTTACCAAGCCCCAGCTGATTCATCTTAATATTCCTTACTTTAATTACACGCCTAATATTGTGTACAAAGTCAATGTGGTTTGAATGCATAGTTGTTCCATCAATTAATTAAAAGTTTTATGGTTCACATTCCTCCGTAAGAATTAATTGAAAAATAAAATAAAAATTTAAAACTTTCTTAAACTTTGTGCAAGTTGGTGTTACAATATTTATGGGACAAAGATATAAGGGAAGTGTAGTTCTATCTATTATAAATTGGTATTAGGTCTTTTATATTATTTTTATACAATTATTTTTTTAATTCAAAATCAAATAATACTCCATATTTCTATTATTAGCAACATTATATATTACAAATGTTATGAATTTTTAATAAAATAACCTAAATAGTTACATAATTATAATTATATATAAATAATAAACATATATATAGTCGAGTTGGGAACGGGCGAGAGAGAATAACCCAGACCTGCCTGACCCATTTAAAAAATGGGGTCTCATTTTGGATCGCCCGCCTGGGGGAGAGGATCGCCACTATGCCATGAACCGTGTGCCGATTCAAGATTCGTTGCAGTCAACTGAAGAAGAAGACTTGTTACAATCTAGTGTGACATCTTTGAAGAATAGCCATTTGTAACTTGTCGGTTTTAAAATTATATATGGTGGTATTTTAATTTTGAAATAAAGGTATTTAATACATTACCTTTACCTGTGTTTTGTATATGTTGAATGCAATTTCACCGGCCTACTACTTTAAAGCCTAGCAGGCTAACACTAGTAACATATTACTCCTTCCTTTCCACATTATTTATTTTCATTTTGTTGGGGTTGAGATTTTCCATAGAATATACACTTGGGTTATACATTTTTCAAAATTATATTTAAGTATTAAAATTGTTATTAGATAAAGATATTTTTTAAATATCATATTAAAAAAAGAGAGGACAAAAGTAGCAATTAACCCATTGTACATATCCTATTTTATGCAATAACTCATTAAACTTTTAATTTATGTAATTGTCTCATTAAACTAATTAAAACAATAATTCACTAAACTTTTAATTTCTATAATTGTCTCATTAAACTAATTAAAAAATTTCAATCAGATTATTCTGTCAAATTGAGTTAACAAACGTTTGATTTTTTTTCTAAGGGACTTATTTTCTTACTTCGTAGTTCGTACTAATGACATGAAAAAACAAAACTAGCAATTAGCCCACTGTACTAGTTATGTTTTATACAATAACTCACTAAACTTTTAATTTATATAATTGTCTCATTAAATTAGATAAATTTATTCAATCAGGTCATTTTGTCAAATTGAACTAACATATATTTATTTATTTTTCCTACGTAACTTTTATTAACATCCTACCCGCTGTAGCCAGCAACTAAAAATATTAAATCAAAATACCAACAAATTTGCAATACATATTGAGACTCTTTTGGATATGAATTAAAAAGAATAAACAATAGAATTGTGTAATTATACATAATAACATTTTCTCTTTTTTATGATTTTTACATATTACTGTATGTACCATCGGTATATGACAAACTACGGAGAAAATTGTATGCTAAGAAGGATAGCTTGCAGGTTTCCGAGAGTTCAATTTAAGTACGAGGTTTACATCATCTTGTAGACTAAAACATCATAAAAATTTTCAATGACAAAAGTTGTTCTCGTTAGTTTAGTTGCGAGTATCTTCCCTCTTCCTGTCTGTGCATCTTCTTTCCTCTTTGCTTGTCACTTTTTGTTTTATTTAATTAGCGTATGACTGTAAACCAATAATAAGCTAATGAAATTATTGAAGCACACCGTCTATTTGATGAAATGCCGAACCTAGATGTGATTACATGGACGACTATGATTTCGGGGTATATCAAGCGTGGGATGATAAGGGAAGCAAGGAGATTATTTGATATAGTTGATGCTAAAAAGAATGTACTTGGACCGCTATAATTTCTAGGTGTTTGTGCAGGAATTGCATTTTGGAGGTGGAGGAGCTATTCGATGAGATGCCTGAGAAGAATGTTGTTTCTTGGAACACTATGACTGATGGGTATGTCAGAAATGGTCAAGTAGATTCAACTTTGAATATGTTTGAGGTAATACTCGACATAAATGTAGTTTCTTGGAATACTATTATCCAAAAGACTTATTTTGATTTCATTGGTATTATTTATTGTTAATTTGATTTAATATTTTTTATTACTGAGTAGGATGTTGATAAAAGTCACGTAGCAAAAAACAAACGTCTATTAGTTCAATTTGACGAAATAATCTAATTGAACAATTTTAATTAGTTTAATAGGACAATTATTGAAATTAAAAGTTTAGTGAGTTATTACACAATACATGACAAAGTATAATGGACTAATTGCTAATTTTATTTTTCCATGTCATTAATACGAAGTAAAAAAAAAATCACATAGGAAAAAAATAAACGTATGTTAACTCAATTTGATAGAATGATGTGATTGAACAATTTTATTTAGTTTAATGAGACAATTACATAAATTAAAAATTTAGTAAATTATTATATATAATAGGATAATTACATTGAGTTAATTGCTAATTTTGCCACACAAAAAAAAGATATACTAATGTAAATCATGTTTAAATGTGTCCGTTCCTTGCAGTTTGCAAAGCTTCTTAAAAATGAAAATTAAAAAAGAAAAAGTTGAAGGTTAGTTGAGTTGGGTATGTGCTCATTCCTTTTAAAGCCGGAGAAAATGGCCGTCGCTCTGATAAAGTCAACCCAAACATTCTTTTATCTATAGGTGGGTTATAGCTAATTTTGGCCTGAATCTTAATAGGCTAAAAATGCTATTGAAATGCTCAATAATGCACTAATTATTTTATAAAAATAATCTCATTTATAATATTCTTTATTCTATAAAAAGAATACTCAACTACATATAAATATAATGGCTTAGTTAGAGACACTATTTCAACAAGTTTATTTTTCACCGTTTAATACAAAATCTA
The DNA here is from genome assembly GCA_947179155.2 of Hedera helix. Lineage (NCBI taxonomy): Eukaryota > Viridiplantae > Streptophyta > Magnoliopsida > Apiales > Araliaceae > Hedera > Hedera helix. The sequence goes on along the minus strand of OX359271.1, from coordinate 47,655,379 downwards.
ATAAATAGGAAAAGACATCGCCGCTAGTCTTAGTAGCGTTTAGAGAAATTTTTTTATTTTTTTTTAGCCTACCGTTAGTCTTAGTAGCGCCAAGATAAACTAAGTTATTTTTTATTTTGACTTCACCGCATGTAAGAGTTACGTCTAAAAAAAAATAACTTTTTTTTTTTTGTACTTCTCAATTAATACTTTGTCATACATAAATGAGCCTAATGATTATAATCAACTATAACTATAATAAATTTATGTACACACCTAAAGTCTATATCCCAAAACACACTCATCAAGTGTAAAATAATAGGAAACGAGGGGAGAGAAAGTGTTCTAAAGAAAGAAAAAAACATTATACATTTGAGTGTGTTTTTAAATATGTACATAAATACAATCTTATTTTATATTTCATTCTAATAATTAATATTTAATCATCAAAACATTATTAGTAAAATGTACCGCTGCCAGATAGGAACAAAATCTCATCTGTTATGCGCGTGCTTCTAACTCGCCGTTTGGTCGTCTGGTAGTCTTTATTCGTCACCTTTCTCAGACATACCGTTGTATATTTCCGGAATTTTTACGGCGTGATGTGAAGCGGTAGTAAAGGAAAGGTGCTAAAATTGGTTATTCTAAAATAAAATAATTTTTATTTATCTTTATTTATTAATATCAGTAAGTTCTTCTCTCTGGACTTTAAACAATTAATAATTTTCCTTACTGTGTTCAGAACCAAAAAAAGAATTGAAAAAACAAAAAAAATACAAAAAAAAAACGCGGCTGCTAAGTGCTATACACCAAAACCAGAGTCTCTCTCTTTCTCTCTCCTCTTTCCTCTTTCTGCTCATTGATTCAAGCTTTAGAGATCGAATAAGACGATCTAAGCTCTGTGTTATCGGAAATAAAGAATTTTGATCGAAGATCGTCGAACTGAGAATATATAGTTATATTAGTTTTTTATAGAATAATTTATTTCAATAAGGGGTTGTCTCATGTCTGGTTGGTGAATTCACGCTGTTTCCGATCTTGATGTTTCCGAGGAATTCGTTTATGGGTTTTCTACTTGTTGAAATGGGTCCTTATAATTTCAGGTTTCAATGATGTGTTGTTGTCGAGCTTGAGGATGAGTTTGGGGGTTTGAAAGGCTTGTTCGGTTTTTCTTTTTGGAATGATTTCTATAGAGAGTAGTGATGGAAGAAAGGGGTTAGGGTTTGATACTGCAAGAGAAATGGAAGAGACTGAGCTGGAAGAAGGAGAGGCTTGCTTTTATCAGAATGATGCTGATTCAGCTCTTGACCCCGATGTTGCTCTCTCTTACCTTGTAAGCTTTTTGTCAAGTTATTTACTTTGAATAAGTGTTGATCTTTCAAATTTAGCTACTAATTTGCATGAATTTATATGTTTTAAATGTGTTTACTTTGGTAGGCATTGGTGTTGACTTGCTATTTACATCTTATATCATACTAGTAATCTGAGTTATATCTTGAGTTTGTGTTGTTTAATAACGCTAAAACATTTGTTGGATTCGTAGTTTCACACTTTCAATTAGTATATCAATGTGAATATAAGCACTTATTAACAAATAAGGCTTTTACTAGTTAGTACTTGGAATTATGATTGCAATATGAATATCCACCATAGACTAATGACTGGAGAAGTTAAACATTGTATGAAACAATTATCTCAACTTGTGTAGGAAAAAAATTTGGTCTTAATTTCTGTTTTAGAAAACAGCTATGCGCTACTTGTGGAGTGTGTATCTTGTCTGGATTTCTACAATTTGGAGCTAACCAGTGCTAAAAGGTTTGAACTTTTAGTGCAGAGACAGTAAACAAAGTGTGTGGGTACTATCATTTAAGCCTTGTAAGTACTTGATGATGAATAGTATTCTGAATGCAATTTGAAGCTCTATAAGAACTGAGAGAGTAAACTGGAGAGAATTCACTCACTTATGGTTGAGTCGTAAAATTTAAGTTCTTTCAGCTTTTGCTTTCATTTCTACATAGTAACTCTCATATATGTATTACTTTTCTCTTTGAAGGATGAGAAACTTCATCATGTACTTGGACATTTTCAAAAGGATTTTGAAGGTGGAGTCTCAGCTGAGAATTTGGGTAAGTGAAAAAAATAGAACTTTGGATTTTCTACATACAACAAAGAAAAAGTATAGAAACATGGATCATGTAGAACCCAAAGGGCAACCACAGTGGGAAGTCATAGCTTGAAATGCTGATATGGCAGTTCATACAATTTCACAGGGTCCAAATTTGGCGGATATGGTTCATTTCTACCCACATATCAACGATCTCCTGCTTTGTCTCATCCGAGAACTCCACTGAAAGTTCAAAACAACAACTCGTCCAGATCCCCAAACAATTTGCATCTAGAGGTAGATTTTCTTAATGAATCCATTGTTGTCTTTGACTATTATTGTTATGTAAGGAGGAACCATGATTAATCTTAGTTGACATGGGAATTTAGTTTGCGTGAGCCCTTTGAGCTATGTTATCATACAGGCAGGTCGTTGTAGCTCTGGTTTATCTAGTGCATCAGTATCTGCTAGACTTGGATCAGCTGTGTTAAGTGTAGGATCTGTGCCTGCACTTGGGACTTCATCTGTGGATGGGAAACGAGAAGCAACCTTGTCATCTACTAATGCTGAGAACAAGTCTGATAATCTTTCTGATCAGAAAAGTCTGAAGGTTCGGATCAAAGTGGGTTCTGATAATTTACCGACTCGAAAAAATGCTGAATTATACAGTGGGCTTGGCCTCGATGTCTCTCCCAATTCGTCATTGGAGGATAGCCCCACAGATAGTGAATTGTCTCGTGAGCCTCTTGATTACCCAGATGAATCTCCTACTAGTATTCTTGAGGTGAAGCATCTCCCCTGCACTATTCTCATCTTTCATTTTTTCTGTCTTTCTTTTAAAGATCCTCACATAACCAATTTCTGCTGCTTTCTTTTGTCAATGTGGTGAAGCAGATTATGACGTCGTTTCCAGTGCACGGGAGCCTTCTGTTATCCCCTCTCCCTGATGGTCTAATTTGCTTGACTGAAAAGGAAAAGCATATCAGAGAGAGTAGATCTGTAACCATGCACAGAGTGAGCCAAGAGAGTCCTCTGATTTCCCTGAATGGATCTGATTCTGCTAGGGGTGATTGGAGAGGATTAGGAGAGAAGAGACCTAAACCATTGGAGAAGAAAGCCTTCGCAATGGGGTTGAAGAATGATAATGGTCACAATGCTCAAAATGAAGTTGGTGTTCTGTTGAAGAAGGAAACAGATCTTGACAGTTTGGCTTGTGAAGAACTAGTGTCTAATGCTTTGAAACTCCCACTTCTTTCCAATTCTTATTGTAGCGTTGTCGACTCAGGAAAAGCTGCTGCAAGGACTGCAGATATCCCTAGAGTGGGAAATAAAGGCGGGGAGGAGGAATCCATCTCTGATCCAGCAAAAGATGAACAATTGGGACTAATACACGCAGAAGAAAATGGCTGGGTTGAGAAGTCTAATGGAAAGGCTGGTTCAGATGGGAATGTTTGCGAATTTAAGAAAGTAAATTCTGATGATGGAGAATCTGGACACCTAGTGAAAGGAGGTAATCTCATAGGAGAAAAGAGTGGTATTCCATCCAAAGCTGACTCAAATGTGTCTAAGGGAGGAAAACATTTTAACGCTGAACTCGTGGACACTGCAAAGCACAAGGCTGGTCAGAAATCTAAATCTTATGATGACGATGACATGAAAGTGGTTCCTGCGAAGGAGCACTCCTCTTCTGGGATCAAAAGGAAATCAAAGGGAAGTCAGAGTCAGGGCGCCCAAGTCATCACAGAGGTACTAAAAGACAATATGAATACTGATATGGTTTCTGCACCTAAAGATAGGAAGAGCACTCATGTTAACACTCGTGTGTCTAATAGTGAAGAGGAAGATATTAAAAAAGAAATTGGAAAAGCCGGAGACAGAGACAGAGACAGATATGCAGATTTCTTTGGGGATCTGGAACTTTCTCAGGATGATAATGAAATTGCCGAGGAAATGACTTTTGCTGACAGTTTGAATAATTGTTCGACGGTTGAAAAAGGCACTTGCGAATTAAATAGAGCATCAAAAGAGAGATCAATTGGACAGAAAGTTGATAAGCCATTTATGTCAGAGGCATTTGCAAGAGAGGCTTCAAGTGTGGTTCCACCTGCTGGAATTAGGCCAGTAACTGATGCAACTACACCAGTGGCACCTTTAGTCAAAGAAGATTGGGTCTGCTGTGACAAGTGTCAAAAATGGCGGCTTCTTCCTGCTGGTACAAATCCTCGGAGTCTACCTAAAATATGGCTGTGCAGCATGCTTAACTGGCTGTAAGTTTTCTGCATCTTAACTTTCGATACATGTAAGTTGTAACTGTTGGTAACATGATGTATTATTATACAACCCAAAAAGAGTCGTTAGCTATTACACTTACATAGATGTATAACGTCAAACAACTATATCTGTGAGAATGCACAAGTAGTTGATTTAAATAGCACCTATACAGTGAAAATTTGTACCTATTGTCCGATGAATCTTTTTTCCTCTCACTCACATGTGAATAGCTGTTATGGCATGTTTATAGGGATGGAATGAATCGGTGTGGTATAAGTGAGGACGAGACAACAAAGGCTGTAATCTCCCTTAACCAAATTGCTGCTCCCGGTCCTGCTCCTGGTCCTGAGGACCATAGTAGTCGGTATAGGTATCCCGGTGGGACATTATCAGGAGTATTTTCGGTTGATGCTCTGCATGTTGACCAAAGTCACCAAGACTTGGATGGAAAGAAGAAACATGGTTCCAAAGATGTTTTAAATGCAACCAACCTAGATGACTCCACACCTTTTTCAAACTCTATGAAGAAGAACAGTCCGGCATCAGTTAAAAGTAGAAGCTTAAATGGTGAGAACCAATCTCCTAGTTTGAATGAAGTTGACTTTCGGCATTCCAGTCAGTCTAGTGGCTTAGTTGGGGAGAAACACAGACACAAGAAGAAAGAGAAGAACAAACTACTTGATAATTATCCTGGTGAAGGTAGTGTAGGGAGTGATATTTTACTGTCCCTTTCAAACTCCTCTTTATATTGCAGTAATTAAGTTTATTCCTTTATCTAACATGTCCACAGGTGATACCAAGAACTCGAAGATAGGTCTGATAAGAAACAAAAGGGAAACTGATCAAGATTTTTCCAAAGCTTCTAAGAAACTCAAGACAAATGGTGTGCATCATACCGATAAAGATTGGAAATCTAACAATTGTGGGGCTGCCTTGAATGTGGGTGGTAGCTCAAGTAGTGGTTTGTCCATATATGAGACAGGGAAGGATCGGCACAAATATGATGATCCTCCTAAGGACTCAAAGCGAGACTTAAAGGCTTCTGTTAGAAATCCAGTTGACAAAACTCAGTTTGCCTCAAATGCTGCATCACTTCATATGGGAAAACATATTGATAGAGATCTGATGAAGAAGAAAGCAGATGATTATCAGGATATTCAGCTCTATTCCACATTACATGCTGGTGGAGGACATCATCTTGAGGACCACAGGGATTTTATGGAAGAAAGTAGTGAAAACAATCACCGCAAGGAAAAGAAAGCAAGGGTGTCCAAATCTGGGGGGAATGAAATCTCTATAAACAAAGGTAGTGGTGGAGCTGACATATATGACAGGAGTGTGAAAGACCAACAACCGTTACCAAATCTTGGAGACAATCTGTCTCGACGGAGCTTGGATGCTGTAGATTCAGTCAAAAGGGATATTGGATCCATGCAGCCATCTGTTGCTGCCACTTCAAGCTCTTCCAAGGTTTCGGGCTCTCATAAAAGTAAATCTAATTTCCAGGAAATGAAAGGCTCCCCAGTTGAGTCAGTTTCTTCATCTCCTCTAAGGGCTTTCAATCAAGACAAATTTACGTCAATTAGAGGGAACCTTGAACGTAAAAGTGAGAGTATCACAGTCGCTAATCATGGTTCCCTGGAGTCCTCTGGGCCTGATTTTCAGAAAAGGGATTTGGTTCACATATCGAGTAGGAAAGCAGAGGTGGAATCTGTACATTCTCTTGAATTTTCAACTCACCTTGTTAGCAATACCTCACTAGGCGATCAATATCCTTGCAAGCCTCGGATTTCAGATCAATACCACAATGACAGATGTGAGAAGGAGAGTCAGTATCATGGTAATGGGTCTCGTCGGAAATCTGGAAAGGGATCTTCACAATCTAAAGACAAAGGTCAGGATACCAGATCTGAATCTGATAGTGGTAATTTAAAGGCATCCCATGTCAATAAATCTGTAGATCATTCAAGTTGTGGTGAAAAATCGAAGGCAAGAAATAAGTCTCAGGAGGAAATTGCTCTTTGTCCTGAAAAAGTTGAAAAGAATGTTATTTCTAAGAAAGATCTTGCTGGGAATCTGCTGACTGAGAGTGGTGTAAGAGAGAGTCTGTCAAACTTTGGCTCGCTTGGTTCGGATAAACAAGTTGTTATTTCTAGCAAGGATTTGAAGCAGCACCTGCCGCTGGATTGCAATGATGAAAGATCTTCAATGAGGTTTCCTTCTGACAAAACAGACCGGATGGATGTAACAGGAAAAGGGAAGTCACACTCGTTACCCCCCTCAGAAAGAGGTCAAAATGAGACAACACGCTGTCCCCAACCAATTTTTGGATCACATAAAGAAAATGGTGCAAGTATGTCATTAGTTGATGCTGCTGAAGATGATGATGCATTAAAGCCACCAAAACAGATTAAGAAAGCAGAGAACCAGAATGGGAATCAGCCTATTAATTCCGGACATCCCACCAATGGTCACAAGGTAAGGGATGTCAACGCCCCAAGTCCTGTTCGAAGGGATCCATCTAGTCAGGCTGCTACTAATGCTGTAAAAGAGGCGAAGGATCTTAAACACCTGGCTGACCGTCTCAAGGTTTTTAAATTGTTTTTCTTTCTGAAATAGTTATTGTGATTCAATTTTTTCCTGACTTCTGGTGCAACTTGGCTATCTTTCACAGAATTCCGGATCAGCCCTTGAAAGTACAGGGCTTTATTTCCAAGCAGCCCTTAAGTTTCTTCATGGAGCCTCTTTATTAGAATCTTGCAACAACGAGAATACTAAGAGTGGAGAGATGGTTCAGTCGATGCAAATGTATAGTAGCACAGCAAAACTTTGCAAGTAAGTTATATGAAAGCTCTTAAGCTGCCCTATCTCTCTGGACAGGCGTAATCTTGTTCTTCATTTATACTGAGTTTAGAGAGTGGGATTTATGCTCTTTGATGACTCTCTGTGTGCAATTATATGGTTGTGCGTCTGTCTCTGTTTGTGAATGCTGAATATGACTTAGAAAGGAGGCTCAAAATCTGCCTTTCCTAAACCTTAGGCTTTTACTGCTTAAATGCCATTATACTTCGTATAAGAGAACTACTCAAATCCGTTGTACCTTTGAAACAATTTTTTTTGGGTGGTTCTTTTTACCTTCAAATTCTAAACAAAGGAACTGTTTGTTACAGCAGATATATGAATTTAATCTATTACTCAATTTTGGGGGAGGATTTCTGTCTTTCAAGGGGGCAGACTAATATTTTTCTTTTACTAAACTATAACGTATCTTTTTTGGAATACCTTTCCAAATTCACTCAATTTAAATTTGTAAGCACATCCAGGTGTAGTTGTACATTGCATTCAGTTTTGATTATTCGCGGTCAAGTGCTATAAGAACTCACAATTATTGATTCAAAAAATTAAACATAAACCACTGTCAAATTGATCTGTACACAAATAATCAGTTCAATTTGGATGGCGGATTTTGATGAACTTGTAAAAGGATTTCTGAGATTGTTAAGTTAGTGTCCCAGTTGCAAGTTACTGTCTTACGAAGCAGGAATATTTTGCTACTAATTTTGTCTTATTACATTTATTTTGATCATATATGCTCAGGGTTTGGTCAGCTCAAATTTAAAGAAGCTGTTTTGAGACCTTGAATCAATGTGGTTTGATGTTTTCTGACCAGACACTTTAAAGCTATGCATCTTTCCGTGAAGAACAGCCTTAAATTAAATTTAAATTTGAACTCGAAACTTCTTTGGAAGTAATTGATGACATCAATGAACACATAATTGATTCACTTGGAGTGCAAAAGGCATCACCCTTTTGCAAAAGTTTGATTTCCTCAGTTATGGCGGAATGTAATCAGCATCTAGGCAGCCATGATGAGTGTTCTACCTTTATGTTGTGTTTCTCTGTTTCTTTGTTTTTTCCCTACCTCTTTTCTTGTTTACATTTTAGCTTTATTTATATATGTGTGTGTGTGTTTCTGTACGTGTATTTTATTTTACTTATTTTCATTCATTTCTTTTCTTTTAATTATCCTTTTCATGTAACATTTGTTTCATCTTTTTATTTTTATTCCTACCATTCTACATTTATATGCTTACATCGAAATTCATTTTCAGCCTGCCCGAACTAGTTTATTGAATTGAGATTTCCTCAGTTTTGGGGCCTGCTAGTTTTTTGGGAGTTCCGAAGCTCACTTATTGTTGCAAAGGTGTGAAAGAAGTTACATAAAATTTGACAGACTTGAGAACTTGTTCTTCTTTCCTTATTTGTATGTTTGTTTCCATAGTGAGGTTTCCTCAAGCTGTGCTTTCCCCATGGTGCAGAAGGTGGAGGTCAAGGTATCCAAAGGGAAAAGTTTGTGATGAGTTTGAGTTAATTAGCAAGGGCATTCTTCACATTAGATTAATTAATTAATTGCATCTCATTCCTGTTAATGCCTGGAGTTTATTGTTGTTCTTTACTTGGTGTGCTGAATAAATTTCATCACTAGTGCCTTTTCTTTTGAAATCTGAAAGGACTTATGTAGCTTCTTTTTCTTGTTATTACTTCTTTTTAATAGGTTTTGTGCCCATGAATATGAGAAATCCAAAGATATGGCTTCTGCTGCTCTGGCATACAAATGTGTAGAGGTGGCATACTTGCGAGTAATTAATTCTTCACATGCCAGTGCAAGCAAAGATCGGAATGAGTTGCAAGCAGCTCTACAAATAGTTCCTCTAGGTATGTGAAGGGATAAATAAACTTGTGTCAATATATATGTAGATTTTATAATCTCACTAGGAAATCCCTGTACTTGTAGCCAAAATTACCTATTATATAAGAAATTTAATCTCACTAGGAAATTTTTATTTTTATTTGACAAGTCACTAGAAAAAATATGTAGTCTTTTTATATTTGCATTTAATTTCTACTAGAATTCTAGTGCCAAAAATTCACTTCCCTTTTCAAGATTTAGGCATTCCACTACTGATGGAAACCATGTGCTTCAGTTGATTCCTGCATTTGCCTCTAATCGTGGTTCTAAAATCTAATTACCTGTAATGTATTGGAAAAATCAGCACTAGAGGAACCAACAGCGGATAGCATTTCTCAATATTCTTTTCGACTGTCGGTTCTGGATAATACTGTATATGGCTACCTCCTTAAAATACTAAAGTAAATTTCAAAAAAGAGATATTTTATAAATCTTCGCATCTTACAGACAAATATTCCCATTTTCTTGTTATACTTTTTGTGCAAGCAGCTTAGTATCTTTAATAAGTTCCATCACTTGATATAAATCGGCTATTGTTTGTTCTATTTGAGATGCAAGGCTTTTGGTGACTTTCTTTAGTTGATCTCACGTTGTTTCCATTATTACCATTCGTTAGGCGAGTCTCCTTCTTCCTCTGCCTCAGATGTTGATAATTTAAACAACCCAGTGACAGCAGACAAGGTTCCTTTAGCCAAAGGTGTTAGTTCTCCTCAAGTTGCTGGAAATCGTATAATTCCTGCCCAAAACCGACCCAACTTTGTGCGACTGCTCAACTTTGTAAGTGCATGTAGAAATTTGTTACCTTAAATGTTTATGCTGTAAGTTAAACAAAAATGAGAACAGACTCTGGGCTTGCGGATATCTCTTGATGAAATGCTTTAATCATGATGCATGCAATGCATAAACTTGCTCTGAATAAATGGTACTTCTACATTTTGCAACATACAGAAATATCCCGGACTGAAGGCATATGATTTAACAGATAGTTGTGGTTCTCGAATCTAATTTACCTGTTATGGGTGTAGAGAAATGCTACCTGCTATTGGTTCCTTGTAGTATCACTCTCTAATTATATATAATGTCTGGAAGGCATACTGAATGCAGAGCACTTCAGTTCCGTGCTCTTGTTATCAAAGTTTAATATTTACCAATGTGGCGACATTTGGTGTGTACAATTATTTTCATCTTAAGAATGTTGATGTTTTCAGGCACAAGATGTCAATTTTGCAATGGAAGCCTCCAGAAAATCACGAATTGTTTTTGCAGCTGCTAATTCAAGACTAGAAGAGACCAAGTATCGGGAGGGAATGTCTTCTGTTAAAAAAGCTCTTGATTTCAACTTCCAAGACGTGGAGGGATTATTGTGTTTGGTAAGGCTAGCAATGGAAGCCATAAGCCATTAAACTGATGGCTATAGCTGAAGTAATGCTATATATGGGGAATAAATTTTGTTTACCCCCCCCCCCCCCCTCCCCTCCCCTTCCAATGGTTCAATCGTGTTGGGTGGAAACGTGAGGAAATGGATCCCTTGGCTTCAACATGTTATTCTTGATTTTGCCTCTGATTTCCAACTATTGAGGAAGAGTAGGAGATCTCCTTTATTCATCTGTTCAGAGAAGGATTTTACCAACTCCGTCGCTTCATGCTCTGTACAGTTCTAGGATAAATTTCTGTGGATATGTCTGCTATTTGTCACAGATGTGGGCCCAAAAGTTAAACAAGGAATGACGGTGGATATCAATCGAGATTTGTCCAGAAAGGAATCAGATTTGGTTTTTTATGAGGAAAAAAAAAAGCATTGAAAATGGCCCGTCAGAATAATTACTAGAGAATGGCATATGCAGGGATGGTTGGAAACCCATCCCACATTTTGGAAAGGTGGAACTCTCAAATTTTGGCTTGCCATCATTCTGATATTCTTTCACGGGGGCATTTGAGATACAGAACCCTGTTGATTTGTTGCTCTTGATTTCATTTGGAAAAAAAATAAAATAATAACAATAGAGTTGCCAGCAGGAGGAATTGAAGGGCCCATTTGTACAGACTGAAGACCCCACTTTGCCTGGTCTATAGCAGTACAAGGACAGTCTCTGTTGGCTAATTTCAGGTAGATTAATTCACCATTTATCATTATGCTCGTTTGTCCAAAATGAGACTTTTTCAGTTTCTAATATTCCTCCTTAATTAATAAGATGTTCTATGCAGTATTCTGCTTCTGCATTCAACACAGTTTTGATCTTCAATGTTGACTATCAAGTAGAGAGAATTTGGTAAAGAAAATAATTGATTTGCAAAAGAAACAGTAGTTTACATATGGTTCCCTGAGTTATTCTTTTTAAAGGCACATATGGGTCGTTAGTTTTTTTGCGTGAATTGTACCTGCTTATTACCAACTGTTTACTGGTTTTGGTTGCAGTTGATATTGCTGTAGATAATCAATAGTTTAGTTCAAATTCATATTGTAACATGAGCGTTTGTCTTATAGGATATATTTCATACGAAATCATCAGAGTATTAATAAGTAAGTTAACAATATCTACAAGTCCTTTGATAAGTAGCTTCAATTACAAGTACTTTTCATAAGCATTCTTTCACAAAAATTATTACAAATATTAAGGTTTGCATAGGAACACTTTGTGAACATAATTTTTTTGGCAATTGTACTTTGTAGATGCTTTAGTTTAATATTGAAATAAAAAACACACATAAAAGTTCAGTATGTCGTATGCGTGCCTGAATATTCTTGAAAAAATTTAAGAAGAAAAATCAACAGGAAAATATGACTCTTTTGTGCTGGGTGCATGTGATTTTGTACTTGAAATTTTTATTAGATGTGCCCGCCACCTTTGGTTGGCAGAGTTTAACCGCTTGGTGCTAACTAACTGAAGTTTTTCTTTTTACAGGTGCACAAGTGGGACTAAATGATGTACAGCAATAGCATTGGATTGGGAGAAAAATCTATGGTTTTAATTTGGGTTTTTTTTTTTTACCTCCTAATCATTCTTACGAAATTGTATAGCAGGCTAGCAGAAATTAATTGATTTTTTTTTTGCCTTCCCCCAATCCCTTACATGTATAAATAGCATTCCACATTTGTTAATTTTGTAGATCTCAAGGCTGCTGTTGACGCACTCTGATTTTGTATATAAAACTTAATCTGTACGCACTGTTGGCTTGGTGTCGATGTTATTAACGCACTTGGTTGGTTGTGGATGAGAAGAATCATATGAAAAATATTACTACTGTGTAAACCGTGAGGTCAGTTTTTATTTATTTATTTTTTAAATGAACTTCTGATGATGTTTTACTATTTATTTTTTAAATGCATATGCACTTTTCCCGCATGATTCGTGCACATGTAACACCCCATTTCTGACTTTTGATGCCCTAGAATTTTATACATGGTAGGGGTGAGTGTGTCATTTGAAGCCCAAACTGCACATGAAACCGCTTGGATACGGTTTGACAAATTCAAAACCACACATAAAATCGCTTGTGATTGGTGCGGTGCGGTTTTATTTGATGCGATTTCGGTTTCAAAACCAATTGATAGAATTAAATCTTATACAATTTAAATTAATAATTTAACATCACACAATATTAAATACCACTTTAATAACAAATACAACCTTATTTATAATATTTTGTCTAAACAAAAGTAAAATAGAAGTTACATGAGGGATAATTTTAAATGGATTAATTGAAGGATTAATTGAAGGGTGACTTTCATAATAATGTTTCTTGATATGGTTCATGTTGAAAATAGTCAAACAACAGAAGAAAAAAAAAGAAAAAAAAAATGGTGCGGTGCGATTTTGCCCAGAAACTAAACCCAAATCGCAAATTCAGTTTTTCAATCTACCTAAAACTGCCACATACGCCAGAACCGTTGGTGCGGTTTTAATTGGTACGATTTGTACGATTTTTGGTGCGGTTTCGAAGTTAAATCGGTTTCTTGCTCACCATTAATACATGAATAAGTTTACAAACACAAATTTTATCTACATCATTCAAAAGTGAAATGTAACACGAATTTTTATGTCAAATTTTATTTTTTTATGATTTGAATATAAATTTGTGTTTGAGTTTGTACACAAAATTTTTGCGCTTTGACTTGTTCTTTCTACACAAACCATTTCTGACTACTGATACTCTAGAATTTTATACACAACTTAGAGATGCAAATTTAAATGAGATTGGTGCATTAGAACCAAATATTAATTTAATAAACGGTTATTGTCAATTTAAAATACTATTATTGTTAAATACTTCTACAGCATAAATTTTAAATCAAACCCTTTTTTTTTTTGCTAAGCTTAAAATTTCTTTAATTGTAAAATACATAACAATTGTTCAAGTAAATAACTTTCAAATTTTACTAAAGTACTTCAGAGTAATTGGTACACAAAATACTTGGGGAAATGTAAATTGATGATTTCCGTCAATTATCATATGCCAAGGTGCTGCAATAAAACCAATTCTCTATATAAATTTTGAAACGGGTTCAACTTCCTTCTTTCCCCTAAGAGATTATATAATATAAAATGATATTGGTCAAGATAATCGAAAGGATAGCATAGACATTGCAGAAAACCGTGGCAGAAGATGCACATAACGCCCAATTCCTTGGAGTCTCTTGTCATCTAACTTCCTACTAGCTACTAATCTGTACGTTGACTGCACAAAAATGGTTATATATGCATATTAATATAAAAAAGACTTAACTACTCCTATAGGCAAAACTACTACCATGTCCCACCAAACTATAGGCATTTCAAGAGACATGACAGTTCTATTCCCAGCAAACTTCACTTGATATATATAGATGTCCAGGAGCTACCCTCCACTTGGAGATCAGCATCTCATATCAAGCCAAGTACTTGAACGTATTTGGGTTCTCCTTGTCCCTCTCCAAATAATCCCTTGATATCAGATCTTCAATCCGCTTTTTGATTACCTTGAAATCGGGCTACAAAAAAATAGCGAATCAAATTCTGTAACAAACATAAAATCCTCAGAAGAAAGAAAAAATATGAACATAAATCCCTCCCCATGCAGCATTCCCACTTCTAAGATTAAACTTACGGAATGCATATTACCATGTTTATATGGAATACCTTGAACATGCGGCTTAATTGCTCAACACACTCCATTACTAACTGTTGATGGCCTAGAACTTTCCTGCTCTTCATTATGCGCACAATTGAGGCATCAATAGCATAACGCCTGTCCTTGTCAACATCTTCAACAACTTTCTTCCTTTCATCCACAGGTGGCAAAGGAATCTGAAATGGTGAGAAAATAAATATAATCACCGAAAGAAAGGGAATTAAAAGCAACAAGAAAATTTACTAACACGGGCTAAAGAAGGGAGGGGGGGAGGGGGAATAAAGATATGACAGTGTTGTAGACAGTTTCAAACCTTGATTCTCCTCATCCTGTCAGTAAACTTGGAGTTGAACTCAAAAGAGTCAGTTGAGGAGACGGTTCTTGAGCTTGGACTCTTGTTTAGAATCTTGTACTTGCCACATGAGAGAGACTGTAGCACTCTTACCAAATCATCATCAGCTAAATTTAACTGCATCTTGATTTCCGAGTAACTCAGTTTATTTGAAGCATTGAATAGCAACAAGGCTGCAGCCTGAAAAAGTGACCACGTGTTCAAAGCCTTGTACCAAAGGCTGATTAACAATCTACTAAAAATCAAATTTGACTGACTTGATAGGTGCCCACAATCAATTCAAAAGTTTTTGCATCAAAATTTCCGTTAATGTTGCAAGTCCCCAATGAGTAAATCCAAGTAAGTTTTCTATGTTTTGTTTTTGTTTGATAGAATTCCTTGAAAACTTCTACACACTTAACCTGAAGAAGGGGGGGAAATACCAAACAAATGTAAGTATCAAGCTTTTTAAGACAAAAACTAAATTTGTAACAGCATTGGATCTTTCATAAATTATTATAAAATAGAAGCAGGTCCTACCATCTCCGATGGGAGGCTAAGATCAGAGGATTTATAACTTGGCCAGAATCCAGTAGTGAGAACAGTAACCGTCAAATCCATCCCTGCACTTGCAACTATACTACTTCTAAGATGATCCTCAAACTGGTTTTGATTTTCTTTGGCTAAGGCCAAATCGGTCACCTGGAAAGAAGGAAATAACAAGCATAGGTATACAATTTTCAATTATCAAGGGAGGCAGAAAAAAACTAAATGAAATAGTCACAAATTCTAGCAGTAAACACACCATTCCCTCCATCTTTGATGTAAACTGCCCCCCGCACTGCTGCTTCAGCTTTGTCAGGATAAGTCTTTCATGGTCATCGTTAGCACTCTTGTCAAAAAGTAGACGTCGAGAAAGCTTTTTCCTAATAGCAGATAGAAAGAGAAAGATGAATGAGCTAGAGTTGCTTAAACAATTTCCATGATAAATGAAATAAAATAACAATGAAGATAAAACCATAAAACTTAGACCTGTAAAACTCAGCAAAGAGATCTTTATCACTAACATATGCAAGAAGATTAACCACCTGCGAGGTTAAATAGCGCAATTTAATTATAATTCCACTGTCAGTTCTATGACAACATATAGAAAAAAGGTTACCTTATCTAGTGTTTCCTCAACAGCTTCATCACTCAAATTTTCACTTCCACCCTTCTTGAGGATATTATCACAGAATGAAGCCAGCAGCTCAGCAGTTGAGCAACCAGAAACGACTTTTTTGCAGAAAACCTCAAAAGCCTCTTTCAGGGCCTAGAGAGTAGCCAAGAAAGTAAACTTAATCAAATAACAGAAAGAAAAAAGAAGGGGAAAAAAAGAGCAACAAACACGCAAACAGACCTTGTGAAAAAGCGTGTGGTTCAAAAAACAATCATTCACATATGCCATATACTTGTCGTGCAGTTCAATGACTTTTCTGACAAAGACCTGAAGTAGAGAGAACTATACTTATCAAATTCTATCTTCCCAACTATGACTACTTAATTTTAGGATTGGATGAATGGGTTATTAAAAATTACCTGCTCATGCGGAGCACCAACATTGTGTGCCTGTATACATATACTTTATATGTTAGCACTTGGAAATACAATAATTTCAGAACAACAACTTCTATCACCAAAAGAGTGCACTTCATTCTTACTCTTGCTTTCTAGTCCTTTTGGACTATACTATCGAATTATTAATTTCATTAAAAATTATTGCCGGTCATGGGAGGACACAGCCAGGAAATCTTGGAAGGAAAAAGGACTACAATAAAGATTTACACCACAACATCCCGTCTTAAAGCTATACAACACCAGACAACAAGATCCTTGCTGTGTCATATATAAGCAATGGCTACTTACTGAACAGTTGTGCCCATATTCACGAATATGGTTTGAGAAATAAAAGCAAGACGACCAAACCATCTCCTCCGAAATTATTTCAAATTCAGTGCCAGGGCAAAGATGAGATGATTTCCTTTTCAAATATGAGGATCCATTAGGTGCAACCGTAACCTTTGATTTTGGAATATCATTAGTATTCAACACTTGTACAATTCATACTTACACTTACCAGCATAGTTATTAAAATTATATCTTAAAAAAAGCATAAACTTTATCAATTGATCCTGTTATTTTTTACTCTTTCTCCAATAGTCACAAGTAGTCCTAAGTTCAATATTTCAAAAAAAGCACGAAAATTGGTTAGTTAAGCGGAACAACTTCAGACATAATTGGTAACTGAGAGTTGCACATTAATGATAGGAAATTGTTATTTATACAACTACAAGTCTTTCTGCTAGTTCCATAACCCCCACATGAGTGTCTATTCATATGAGAGAGACCTTGTAGAACTATCAAAAAAGACTTGAAAACTGGTGTACACGGATATTTGAATAAAGTGCGTTCTAAGAAATAATTACGCAAAACCTATATTATTACAGATCCCATTAAATCTCGCACTTGTAGCCAACATGAAAGATATAAAATAAAGAAGCATGCACTTAAGACGTCTACAACAGGGGGCATAGACTAGAATGAGCCTCTTACCATTATCTTTAAGACTCATAAGGAACATAAACATTGTTAGATGTCAAGAGAAAATTTTATTAGACAAAGAAAGACAAATCAGAATACTTACTTTGTTACTTGCAGCATCTTCGGCCTGTTGGACCAAAGATGTACCTTCAGAAGTAACATGCTGCATCATGGAACACAGAGAGAGTCAAGAAATGATAATAATCATTTCAGACTTGTAATTTGAAAAATATACAAGGAGAAACACAAAGAACCTGTTTAAATAAACTGGCAACTGGTTCAAGTCCCTTGGGAACTTTAGAGAATAGCCTATACATCCGAGAAAGATCTTCAACCTGATATAGAAAAAGAGCATCTGGGTTACCTGTAACATATGCCCTTATTTGCAGTAGTACAAAGTAGTCACCACATACCTTGTCATCTCGAAGCAAAGCTTGGCAACCAGAGTGCTCTTTTTCAAGCAATTGGCTAGCATAGATCACCAACAATTCATGTTGCACTTTCTACAAAACACATACTATTAATTAATATGCTTCTGTATACATCAAGATACTAAAGTACAACCCTCGTTAGCAGACAATGTCATCTCACATGTAGAAGGCATGTACATGGAGAACAAATTTTAAATATGCTTACCTTATAATTCAAGATGCCAAAATATTTTTAAGTTTCTGACAAAAAAAAAAAACTAACCTCCAAAAGCTTTTCCTCGCTACTTGAGTGCAAATAATGAGAGACTCTGTCCTTCTCCCTTTTAAAGCATACCTCAGCCTATTGTTTCATTGATAGGCGTTACACTGTCAAAGTACATAAAAAATAATCATAGCAAGGAGACACTCACACTATAAATAGTAATAACTTGCCTTGAGCATGTAATCCGGACAAGAATCTTCACCGATCCACATTAAAGCTTTTCGAGAATAATAAGAAGCAGAATCTTTTAGCATGGGTTCTTCAAAGTCATTTTCATAGTTTTCCATCGTTCCCATTCCAATTTCAACAAAGATATCTAGAACTTTCTTCAATAGAGCTCTGTCAATTTGCTCACCCTCTCGTTCTTTATCAATCTATTCCACAAGAATTATCAACTTTACCATTAACTCATTACAAGGACACGGATTCTCTAGATGAATAAGTAAATAAACTTACGAGCACGAGAACAGCATCTTTAGCTTTACCCTTCATCTCCTGGTAAACCTGAATTTGCAAAAAAATTATACATTGTTGTCATGAATCCATATTAAACCAGAGGAGAAATGATTCAAATACAAAGAAACAACTAAAGGTACAAACCAAGTCCCGGAAGCAAGTAAGTCCAACTTCATTTAATGCTGGAAGCGACCTCCTACCAATGAAGTAGCGATCAAGATAATGGAAGAATCTTGAAAGCCACCTGACCATAACTTTATGGTTCGTCCATCTTTGCACAAGCTCCCTCAACATGAACTCATCATGCTTCTCACTTAAAGAGGGTAACACCTACGAAAATTAAAGCAAAATAGCATACATGTCACTATCTAGAAGGGATTTCATCTCCAAATAAAGAAAATTGTAAGACTTGATAACAGCCAGATCCACCAATAATATGAGAAATGCTTGCCAACATGCTACGGATATTACCTTTAAACTAACGAAGTAGAATGTCAATTCCTAAAATAATCTTAAAAAATTGAAGACCAAATTCAAAACAAAATCTCTAAAGATAAAATGGGCGAGTATTTCCAACTGTTCTAAAGTAACATATCTGAGCAGACCTCATTAGAATCAATTTAATCAAATACACCTCGGAACATCAAAAGTCAATAATCCATATCTAATTGAAAAAAGACAGGACTAACACAAAAACACAATCAACAGAGGTGGTCTAAAACGACAGGTACAACATTCAGTCACGATGTTGGAAATTCCATAACTGTTCTTGAAAAAAACATCATATACCAGCCGGAAATGTATCAGTGCCAGCATAATGCTCTCTTTTTCTTTTTCCTTTTTCATAGTCACACAGTCACAAGTCATTAACTCATTTTTAATAGTACCAGCCACACTTAAAAGCAGACAAGGAAGCACAGTCAGCAGCCAATGCCTTTATACTTTAACAACAGCTAATACAATATTCAGGACACCATGCTGGAAATTTCCATTACACGTCATTGCCATGACGCCGGCTGTAAAGTGTTCTTTGAAAAAACCATGAATTGCGGCCATTATAATTATCTCTTTTCTTTATTTTTTCTTCAGTAGTCTCACAGTTACACGTTCAAACTCCATGTCTCAAACTTTATGTCTCTTGAGTGTGCAATAACTATTTTAAGCTTAGTCAAGTTAACGTATCATACTTATATCAGTATTTATGACCTATCCCAAAACAATTAAAGTATAATATATGCACATTCATGTTAAAGTATAAATACATGGTTTCCCATTCACTTTTAAATTTTAATTCTCTATCTAATAGGAACTAGCGCAACACTTAACTCCCATGAAGAATATTTTTTACCTGAGATTCACTAAGCAATTCCTAATGCACAATCTTATGGTACGTAAATAATTGTATCTTGAAAGAAACTATAAAACATAAACACTGTATTGTATTTTGTGGAAAGAAAGATATCCCGTGCAGCAGGCAGTTTACATATTTGTTTAACCATTAAGTTGCCTCACCGATGATTTAAGGTATTCTACGAATGCGTCCTTGTACTTGTCATATAGCTGTTGAGAATAATCATTTGGGGGTTTCTGGATGCACATATTATAGATAGTTCTGTATTTCAGAATTAAGGAGAAAGACACGATCGAACAACAATCATATCCCTAGAAAATAAAAATTAACTGAATAAGTGAAAGGGAAAAGGAAGTTAAGATAAAACACAATTCACTTCCTAATTGGTTATTCAACAGATTAAAAATGAAAGTGAAAAAGAAATACAATTTATTACCCAAAGGGGGGCGGTGGAAAGCGATGAGAGAGAGAGAGAGAGTGAGTGAGTGAGCATAACTTTAAAAATAAAAGCAAAAAAGGATACGTGTACAGGTTCATGTACTCTTCTGAGCTGAACTGGGGCTCTGGCAGCCCTTCGAGAATGTTCTTCAGCTTTAAAATTCCGCCCTGCATGTACGACCATCCATCCTCCAGCTCAATATTAGTCTGGCCCGTCGTCATATTTACTCAGATTTCTAACAACCACGATCTGCAAGTGGTGTGTAATATAACAATCACAATCCTCAACAAATTGCAATATACCAAAGCAATTACATCAAAAACCTTGTTCGAAAGGAACACCAAAAGGTTGAATAACTTAACTCAAGCCTCAAACACATGTATATAAAGGTTCGCTATAATGATATCAAACTAATAAGGACAAATCACTTTATGCGTGTGCGCATGCATAAAGTTATATAAACACACATGTTAGTGTATTACATCCAAATAATCAGGAACCAGCCTTATATTCAAGTAACCTATCTGTAGCCATAAGATTTTCGATAGTCACAATTTAAAATAAATCTTTGTTACAAATAAAAAATTGTCAACTTATACATCATTAAAAAAGAAAAAAACTCTTCTGAATAGTTCTTCAAATAGCTATTGAAGAGCTCTTCAAAGCCTAGGTTCACTATATTTTGTGATTTTCACCAGTCAAACTTTAAAAAAAATTAAATTCCAAAAAGCAGACTCAAGAGGACCAAAAAAATACTTTATACATCTATACTTGCTCCTCTTATCCCAAAATCATGATCTCGGCAGTGTCTATATAGATTATATAACTTCAATAGGAATAAATTGACAGTAGATACATATTATGGCATAAAATGTGTTAATAACGTATAATTCAATTAATACTGCGAAAGTAGAGCGATCACAAAACAATGTTATATGAATTGTCGGATTATGATGGCTTAGAAAGTATAGTATAGTACCTGAGATTCAGTCGTGGACGCAGTAAAACCCTATTCACTCTGTTTTAATCGCAGCAGCAGCTGTTAAGAGAGAGACAGAACAAGTAGAGTCCCTCCCGGTTTACACTGGAGGGGAGAGCGACTTCACTGCTTAAAAAGGAAGTCAAGGGCGGTAGAGAGAAATTTTGGACTCGAAAAAGTCTTTTTCTATCTTACTTCGGATTTTATTATAAAATTAATCTATTAACTAGGATCCAAAAAATCATCGAACTTTACATCTTTATTAATATAACTTACGAACCTTTTTATTTTATAAAAAAAATAAACTCTATTAATTGGATAAAAAATATCTTTGAAACATTAATTAAAATTAGGGTTGTGACGACCCCAAATCCGGGTTCTTTAACCTCGGGTTTGGTTCTCACTGTACAATACTAAACAATAATAAAATACATAAATTGTATTCAACTTCGCGGAATAATACAAAAGGTTCCTTAATCAAAAAGTTACACTTCCCAAGGTCTATTACCTTAATCTTATCATTACATATCTTAAAGGAAATACAAAAGATTTACAACAGTAATTACATAACAGTAAATTAAACTAGCATGCAATTACTTAAAACTAAGCATTCGCTTTCCCTTTGCCTTTGTCCAATTTAGAGCTTTCGGGAATGGCTGAAATATAGTCATGATATAGCAAGAATGAGCAACTAAATGGCTCAGCAAGTTTATAAACAACAATCATACGATATATCATGATGAATGGAAATAACTTCAAGTTTTCAACAATAGCAATTGTGAAAGATAACAAGAATCAATGTTTAATAAAAGAAGGGATTGACTATTTACTGCTGAGTGGTCTTTAAGGACCATGAACTGCTACTAAGGTAAAACAGACATACAATGTCTGACTCCTTGTTTAAAAATAGCGGGACACTTGAGGGGATCAGTCCTCTCATGTCCTATGTATATGCATCACATTTAGTTTTCTTGTGCGCTGTCGGGTATCCGACAAATAAAATCCCCTTTAACTAGGATTGTTCTATCTCAGTCTTACTGTAAGAATCCGCACCAGCCAATGGTTTGGATAAGCTTTTATAATATTCAATTAAATG
Organism: Hedera helix; assembly: GCA_947179155.2. NCBI lineage: Eukaryota > Viridiplantae > Streptophyta > Magnoliopsida > Apiales > Araliaceae > Hedera > Hedera helix. Next base: position 47,633,241 of record OX359271.1, on the reverse strand, counting down.
AATTTAACATGCATTTGTCTAGCCGAAACAATTAGCTTAGACGTTCTTAAATAGTTTGTAAAGCACTATGTGCGAATACAATAATCAATAGCGATGTGAAGTAATTTTTGATAATTAATTCACTTACAGGTCCGTCAAGTAACTACGAGTGTAGAATACTTGCTCAACAATAATTGAAATGTAAATACGGTTGAATAATAATTGCAACGATAAATACAAGTTAAAGTTAGGAAACTTGCAATAAGAATTACAAGTTAATGATAGAAAACTTGCCTCGTGCGTTGTCTACTGCTTATCAAATTAATCTAACAATCCTTGAACGGACCTAACAATTAAATCAATTTGATCTTAAATTAGTATCATATACTTGTAAGTATAATGACCTTTATGAACCTTACGAACCACATAATTGATTAATTATGGGTAATTAAACACTTAGGAAATATTATTATTATTTGATAATATTTCAAACACAAAGAACTTATATTAATTGTTTAATATAGTTCAAAATAAATATCTAATATTATTAATCATTTAATAATATTTTATTGAGTATCTAATATTATTAATCATTTAATAATATTTTATTCATTACCTAATATTACTAATCATTTAATAATATTTTATTCATTACCTAATATTATTAATCATTTAATAATATTTTATTAAGTATCTAATATTATTAATCATTTAATAATATTTTATTAATTATCTAATATTATTAATCATTTAATAATATTTTATTAAGTAACTAATATTATTAATCATTTAATCTAATATTATTAATCAGTTAATAATATTTTATTAATTATCTAATATTATTAATTATTTAATAATATTTTATCAAGTAACTAATATTATTAATCATTTAATAATATTTTATTAGGTTTCTAATATTATTAATCATTTAATAATATTTTATTAAGTTTCTAATATTATTAATCATTTAATAATATTTTATGGATTATTTAATATTATTAATTATTTAATAATATTTTATTATATCTCTAATATTATTATTTCTTTAATAATATTTTATTGATTATCTAATATTATTAATCATTTAATAATATTTTATTGACTTTATAATATTATGATACACTTAATAATATTTTAATAATTTTCTAATATTATTATTTATTTAATAATATTTTATTCCTTTATTATATTATTAATTCAATAATAATATTTATACACCTTTAAATCATTAAGTCAATTATATATATATTTAAAAATATATTTATTAAGTCAAAAAATACTAAAATGATTTTTGGAACATTTTTCATTTTCTGACCCGAACCAGACCCGACCCGACCCGGTTGACCCGGCCCGACCCGACCCGGTTCGGGTTTTTATTTTTTTCCAAAACAGTGGACTGCGCCCCGGCGCAGTGTTTTGTTCTACACACTGCGCCCCGGCGCTGACTCACAGAAACATTTTTCAACTTTTGATTTTTTTCCAATTTTGATACCTTTTTATCAAACCTTGATAAAATGAAATCTACACATCCAAATAACACCAAATCAGTGTTGATGTGTTCCTAACTTAATTTTTTACAATATTCCATGGTTCGATCGTCTTTTTGAAAACGTTTTACACGAAATTTACGGATCGAACCACATAGGGTTGAAAAACGACATCCTTTTTGGTAAAAGCTATAACTTCCTTGTTATTCATTATTTTTGAAAACTTCCAAAAGGTTTTATCTTTAAAACTCATAGATCTAGCTTTCTAGCCATAAAAATCCATTTTTGGATTTGTACATTTCAAAATACAACATCAAACATAGCATGCATGGTTAGGGTTTACCGGTAAAATTGTGTTACACATATTTCTTTAACTTCTATGCATTTCTAACCTACCAAATCATGTTATAAACACATAGATCTATGAATATACATATATTACATAGTTAAATACATCTAGATCGTCAAAACGAGTTTTGATCGGTTAAAAATAGATTTTAACCGATCAAAAACTTTCTAGACTACAAAAAATGAAATGAGAAGGTTTTTAGAGAACTTTTAAACCTTAGTGATTTGCTTGCTCTCCTTCTCCTCCTACCAAAGTAAGTTATGAAGCTTGAGGACATCCACCAAGACCTTCCTTAGCTTTTCTCACACAAACTTATGTGTATTTTCTCTTTAGCTCTCAAAGTCTCTCTCTCTTTTCTCTAGAAATGTCTAGCAAATAAACTAACAACCTTGTAACAAGTGTAGAGCTTCTTATTTATAGCCAATCACTAACCTAGGATTAACTCACTAATCAAGCTATGTTGGTGAAATTAATTGCTAAGCATGCTTACTATTCATTTGATTGACTAGTTGATTGACTCATGGAATGACTAGGGTTGTTCAACCACTATATGACATGGATGGATTTTCAAGCAATCTAGGAAATCAATTATCCAAGTGGGGCCCTCACAAAAATCAGCAAAATGGCTTTTCCAAGCCATTTCCCTTTATTTTTAATGCAAAAATGTGCATATATACATCTATATATATATATATACATATATATATATATTGACCAAAGTTTGACCCTTAATGGACTTCACATTGGGCTTGGGAATAACTTCTATTAGGCTCATTCAATTAAATTGTTTGGGCTCAATTTAAATACCACATTGGGCTTATTTTAAATAGTCTAGGTTACATTTAATTAAATCAAGCATTGGACTTGTTTAATTAATTACATGGGCTAGTAATTAAATTAATTACATGGGCTACTAGGTTAATATCTGTGACGACCCCAAATCCGGGTTCCATAACCTCGAGTTTGGTTCTCACTATTCAACACATTGCTAACAATTAAATACATACATTGCATTTAAATATCGCGGAATAATACATATTGGTTCCCTTACAAAAAGGTTACAATACCAGGGTCTATTAACCTTAACATAAACAGTTCCTATCATAAGGAATTACAAAAGGTTTAACAACAGTAAACACAAATTTAAGCATCTAATTAGCATGCATAAACTACTTAAGCTCTGGCCTTTCCTTTTCCCTTATCTTTCTTTGAGCAATCAGGATTATCTGAAAAATGGTTCATGATATAGCAAGAATGAGCAACTAGTTTGCTCAGCAAGTTTAGAACAATCATAAAGATTTAATATATCATGAATGAATGGGAAATATCATCAATGATTCAACAATAGATATAACAATTGTGAATGAAACAGAATTCAAATTTTAATAAACAGAATATTTGAATCTTAAAATGCTGAGTGGTCACTAAGGACCCTGAACTAACTAGGGTATAATAGAGTTTCCTCTGACCCTTTGAGTTGTTTGGTTTTCAAGGGGATCAGCATATTCAACCCGCTGTATATGCATTACATTTAGTTACTGGCGCCCAAAGTCGGTTTCCCGACACAAAATCCCCTAATTTAGGGTTGTTCAATTCTCAGACTTAATACAAGAAATCCGCACCCAACAATGGTTTGGATAAGCTTTTAAAAGTATTCAAGTTATTGAATTTAGAAACGTAATGTCTAGCTGAATTATTAGCTTAAGACATTTTTAATACAGTTCATGAATTAAGAACTAATAAGCTTCAAATGCACTAAGTGCGATTGTATAAACAATATGGATGTGGAATAATTTTAAATAATTAAACCACTGCAAGATTTAACAATAAATACAAGTATGGAAACTTGTTCAACGATAATAATTGAGTAGGGTTAGAGAACTTGCCTGTTTGCTCAGCTACAATAATTGTCTAGCTTTAACTAACTTGCTTTGAAAGACCTAACATTAATAAAGTCGGTCTAATAATTAGTACGGCGTATTTGCATAACTATACGCTTAATAACGAACTTATTTACCACACATAAGTACTAACACATAATTTACATTTAGTCAAAACAATATTACTAACCTTAAAGACACTTAATCATTTTAGGTTAATAATTTAATAAGTTAGAAAATATTTTTCTTAAGTGTTGGACACTTATTAAACCTTTAAACAACTTATTATAATTGTTTAATTAAATTCAATTTATTTTATTAACTCAATCTCTTTTTAATTACTATTTAATATTGATTAAATAGAAATTAATTAATTAACTCTAGTTATTATTTAAAATAAATAATAACTAATTGTACTTACTTATTATTTAATTATAATTAAATAATAAATAATTATTAACTTAATTTTAACCTTCTTTAATTTAATGTTAATCAACCAATAATTAACTAAGTAATTAACCTTACTTATTATTTAATTAAGGAAATTAAATAATAGTTTACTAATCTTAATCCTCTTTAATTATTATTTAATGTCAATTAAATAATAATTAATTATTTAATTAATTTTAATTATTATTTAAGGTTAAATAATAATCAAATCATTCTTATTTATTATTTTAATTAAATAATAAATTATTACTCTAATAACTTAATTTTCATTAATCGTTATTTAATGCTAATTAAATAATAATTAATTACTTAATTATCCTTATTTATTATTTAATAATATTTAAATAATAAATAATTCATTTATAAATTTTATCTCTCTTTAAGTATTATTTAATAGGCATTAAATAATAATTGCTAATTTATCATCTTTATTTATTATTAACATTTAAAATAATAAATAATAAATTTATTTAACTTAACCATGATTAGCCAACTAGATTAATATTTAAAATATTTAAATATTAAACTTAATGAAAAATATCCTCCCCAATATTATTTTTGTATTATTATTATTTTTGTTATAATTTTAAATTAATTTTTAAATATTTAAATTAATTAAAATTAACCCGAATGGCAGTTTCGTAATTAAGTTGGAAAACCGGACCGATGGCAGTTTCGTAAATAATCAGAAAACTGATCCGAGGGCAAAAACGTAATTTTACCAAGAAAAACACGGAGGGGCATACACTTAATTTCCCCGAAAAAATTATTACCGCGCATTGCGCGCGTTTTAGTTTTTACGGGTCAAAACGCTGTCGTTTTGTAACCCCGAACGCTGGCTTCCGCGCGTTACGCGCGGAGTAAAATTTCCTTCTGCCAAAACGACGCCGTTTTGTCTCCGCGTTTTCTCGGTGAACAGTGGTCCGCGCATTGCGCGGAAACCCTTAAAATTTTTCTTCCGACATAACGTGAACAGTGTTTCCGGCTACCCATTTTAAATAAAAATATACCTTCAATAAATCTTTAACTCTTCAATAAAAATCCAAAAAAATTACCAATCATCTTATATTAATTTATAACATGAAAAATTAATTTTTCATGATTTAATATCAATATTTTTTTTATAAAATTTTTTACATCACATAAACTACCATAAATCATAACTTTTTGTGTATAACTCCATTTTAAGTGATTCAAACTTTGTTTTTCTCATGATTTAATGTTCTATAATATTAGAACATCAAACCTAAGTTTTACAAAAATATTTTTGGTAATATATTTCAAAACTTGTTTACACACTACTAAATACATATTTTAGCATATAAAATATACCAAAATACAAACCAAACATATTAAACTCAAGCATGGCATATATATTACCACTACACATTAATAACCATATTAACATGTTTATACTAACATGATGATTTATTTTATTTAAAAACAAAATTTCATTTAAAATAACCATTACCTTGATTTAATGGCTATTCTTCTTTTTCTCCCAAAGTATGTTGTGAAAGAAGATGACATGCACTAGCTTAGCACTCCTTCTCCTTCTCTTGCTCTCTCTCAAAATATTTTGCTCTCAAACTCTCTCTAGCTTGGAAAATGGAAGAAAAAAAAATGACCAATACAAGCTCCTAAATTGTAAGTATACTTACAATTTGGAGAGATATAAAATCTATATCTATGAAAATTGCCATCATGAGATAACAATGATACTTACACAAGAAAACTAGCCCATACTAAGTTGGTGAGGATTTTGTGGGAAAAGACTTTCCCAAAAATCAAAACAAGCAACCTTTAATTAAATAAATAAATAAAAGAAAATAAAAGAAATCATTTTCTCTCTCCTCATTCACATGATGCTCGGCTGATGGGTGAGTGATTTGTCCCAAAATAATTGTCCTAAGTCACCTTTTAATTAATTAATAAGTTATTTAATTGTTTTTCCAAGTGGGCCAATCATTGGGCTTTAATTTAAAATACCAATTGGGCTTCTATTAAATTGTTTGGGCTACTAAATTGTCAAATTTTATTATTCCCCACTTGGGCTACTAATTGACCCATGTTGGGCTAATTTAATAATTTACACATTAATTATTCAATCCATGATTAAATAAATAATTAGATTGAATAAATAATTAAATATTTTAACCCATTAGTATTAAATTACTAAATGGACTTATAAATATTATTTATTAATATTTCACATTATTTACATTAATTAATAATCATATTAATTAATTTATTATATTTAATTCACTCATTATATTCAATTTAATTGAATATTTAATTAATAGGAAACTTATCAATTAATTTGATACTAAAACTTTAGGGTTTGTTCACTAATTTAATAACATATTAGTGACCCCCTTTAATTAATTTTAGTAATTAATTACATAATTATTTAATCACATAATTAATTAATCACATAAAAAGATTTAAATAATCTCGTAAAAATAACTCGTTGGAAATTAAATTAATAATTTAATTAATAAAGATGTGGAAATTCTAGGACATTACATTCTCCCCTCCTTATAAAAAATTCCGTCCTCGGAATTGTAAAAATAAGGTTACTCAAATAAAAACGGGTAATTTGCCCTCATTTCCTCCTCTAATTCCCACGTAGCTTCTTCAATGGCGTGATTCCTCCAAAGTACTTTGACAGAATGAATTATCTTATTTCTCAGTTTCTGTTCCTTCCTATCGAGTATCTGAACAGGAACTTCTTCATATGATAAGTCCTTACCAACTTGAATTGGTTCATAGGAGATAACGTGCTTGTAGTCTGGTTTGTATGGCCGCAATACCGACACGTGAAACACATTGTGAATATGTTCCAATTCAGGAGGTAAAGCTACCTCGTATGCTACTTCACCCACTCTTCTCAATATTTCGAACGGTCCTATGAACCTTGGACTCAATTTCCCCTTCTTTCCAAACCTGATCTTCCCTTTCCAGGGAGATACCTTAATGAACACAAAACTCCCCACCTCGAAGTCTCGTTTCTGTCGATGTAAATCGGCGTATTTCTTTTGACGGTCTTGAGCTGCTACTAGCCGAGCTCTTATTACCTTGATAATTTCTACCGTCTGTTGAACCAATTCTGGCCCCAACAGTCGGCGTTCTCCTACCTCATCCCAACATAGAGGTGTTCTGCATTTTCTGCCATATAAAGCTTCGTAAGGCGGCATACCTATGCTCGCATGATAACTGTTATTATATGCAAACTCAACTAGTGGTAGATGGATTTCCCAACTGCCCTTGAAATCCATCACGCAGGCCCTGAGCATATCTTCCAATGTCTGAATTGTTCTCTCACTTTGCCCATCAGTCTGCGGATGATACGCTGTACTCATTCTCAACTGTGTCCCCAATCTCTCCTGAAGACTTCTCCAAAATTTTGACGTGAAGCGCGGATCTCTGTCTGACACAATCGATACCGGCACCCCATGTCTTGAAACTATCTCTTTGATGTACAGTTTGGACAACTGATCCAAACTGAACCTAATCTTGATCGGCAAAAAGTGCGCTGACTTTGTTAGCCGATCCACAATCACCCAAATTGCGTCATATCCCTTCTGTGTTGCTGGAAGTCCTACCACAAAATCCATTGTGATATGCTCCCATTTTCACTCAGGAATTTCTAACGGCTGTAACAATCCACTTGGTCTCTGATGTTCGGCCTTTACCCTTTGACAAGTTAGGCATCGGCTGACACATTCTGCAACCTCCCTCTTTAAATTCGGCCACCAAAAATGCTGACGTAGATCTTGATACATCTTCGTACTCCCCGGATGTATCGAGTATCTCGTACTGTGGGCCTCTTGCAAAATTTCCTCTCGTAATTCAGGCACCAGCGGTACCCAAACACGATTTTCAAATCTCAGCAATCCTATGCTATCAATTTTAAACTTGACCTCTTCTCCATCGGTCATCCTCTTCCGGATTCTGTCACACTCCTCATCTTTGTCTTGAGCCTCTTTCACCCTATCTAACAAGGTTGGGCTCACCTCGACTTCTAATGACTCGTTTGGACTTCTCACTTCCAACTCCATTCGAGCCATCTCTTGAACCAATTGTTCTTGATCTGTCAATATGAACAATTTCTCCCTGCTCTTTCTACTCAGAGCATCCACTACTACGTTGGCCTTGCCGGGATGATATAGAATCTCACAATCATAATCTTTGATCAATTCCAACCATCTCCGTTGCCTCATATTCAACTCCTTCTGTGTGAAGATATACTTTAGACTCTTATGGTCTGTGAATATCTCACATTTTTCTCCGTACAGATAATGTCTCCAAATTTTAAGGGCAAACACTACCGCTGCCAGCTCCAAGTCGTGGGTAGGATGTCCCTTCTCATAATCTTTTAATTGTCTGGACGCATACGCAACGACTTTGCCGTTTTGCATAAGCACACAGCCAAGCCCCTTGTGCGATGCATCACTGTAGACCGTAAAACCTCCTGTATCGTCTGGTAAGGTCAATACAGGTGCTTCACTAAGTCTTTTCTTTAACTCCTGAAAACTTTCCTCACACTTCTCTGTCCACACGTATTTCACCGTCTTTCTTGTTAAGTTGGTCAACGGTGTTGCTATCTTTGAGAAGTCTTGAATGAACCTCCGATAGTAACCCGCTAACCCTAAGAAACTTCTTACTTCTGTCGGCGTCCTTGGTTGCTCCCAATTCATTACCGATTCAACCTTCGCCGGATCAACCGAAACTCCCTCCTTGTCAATAACATGACCTAAAAATTGGACTCTTTCCAACCAGAATTCACACTTTGAAAACTTAGCGTACAACCGCTCCTTCCGTAAAATCTCCAACACCAATCTTAGGTGTTCAGCATGCTCCTCCTCCGTTTTGGAATACACCAGAATATCGTCAATGAACACGACTACAAATTTATCCAAGTATTGCTTGAATATTCTGTTCATCATGTCCATAAATGCGGCTGGCGCATTCGTTAGTCCAAACGACATCACCAGAAACTCATAATGCCCATATCGAGTTCTGAATGCCGTCTTGGGTATATCCTCCTTCCTGACTTTCAACTGATGATAACCAGTCCTTAAGTCAATCTTTGAAAAGTACTTCGCCCCTTTCAATTGATCGAAAAGATCGTCAATTCGTGGTAACGGGTACTTGTTCTTAATTGTCACCTTATTCAGCTCTCTATAATCCATACACAATCTCATCGATCCATCCTTCTTCTTTACAAACAGCACCGGTGCTCCCCATGGAGAAACACTTGGCTGAATGAACTTATTGTCTAACAACTCCTGCAATTGCACCATCAATTCCTTTAGTTCTACCGGAGCCATCCTATATGGTGCTTTCGATATCGGTGCTGTTCCCGGTACTAAATCAATCACAAATTCTATCTCCCTGTCCGGCGGTAAACCCGGCAGTACATCTGGAAAAACATCCATAAACTCCCTAACTACTGGTATTTGTTCCATCTCGGGACTCACCACTTGTGTATCAACCACATGAGCCAAATACCCTACACAACCTTTCTTCAATAGTTTCTTGGCTTGCATCATCGTCAGACAAGAAGACTGTCTTGACGATTTGCTGCCATAAAATACGACCTTAGACTTATTTGGTGTCTTAAGGTGTATGCACTTCTTCTGACAATCAATTATCGCCTCGTGGTTAAACAACCAATCCATCCCAAGTATTACATCAAATTCCCCCAGACGTATTGGAATTAGATTCACATTTAATTTCTGACCCCTGATTTCAGCACAACAATTTCTATGTATGTACTCTACCAGAATCACTTCTTTATTAGCAACTTCTATGTTCATTGAGTTTTCTAGTTTGTCCCTAGGCAACTCTAATCGTCTAGCGAAATCATCAGACACAAATGAACAGGTAGCACCCGAATCAAACAATACATATGCATTTATATTATTGATCGGAATAATACCTGACACCACGTCTTTTGACCCCACGGCATCTTGCACCGTCATATTGAATGTCCGGGCTGTCGGCTTGTTCTGTGGTACCGGTCCCCCGATAGCCAGTTTACTGTTATTGCCCTTGTAGCCGCTACCCCCGTCATTTTTCTTCTTAGGGCAATCCTTTATCAGGTGGTCAGATGCTCCGCAAGAAAAGCATCTCACTTTCTTTGGGAGGGGACAATTTGGAGAAATATGTCCCACCTGACCACAATTGTAGCACGTGTTCTTGCCTTTCCTGCACTCCCCGAAATGATTCTTTCCACAAATATTGCATGCTGGCTTTTTCTGAACACTTCCTTGTTGATTCCCCGAGCTCTTGTCATTACTGTTGTCCCATTTGCGCTTATTGTTGTTATTGTTATTATTGCCTCCACTGTTGCTGTTCTTGCTTCCCCCTTCATTTTTCTTCTTGTTTCTCTCCTGGTTGTACTTGGTTAATGCGTCGCTTCCTCCTTCAGCAATGATTGACTTCTCTAGCAAAGTTGCGAACGAGTCAATCTGCAGTACTGCTACCTTGTTGAATATCCAAGGTCTCAATCCATTCTCGAACCTCCTGGCCTTGCGTTCCTCCGTGTCTACCTGATGTGGAGCGAACCTGGCCAACTCATTAAATTTTGCCGCGTACTCCGGTACCGACATGTTCTCCTGTTTCAGTTTTAGAAACCTTACCTTCATCCTACTCTTCATACTTTTCGGGAAATAATTCTCGTCGAATATTTCCTTAAATTTCGTCCAGGGCACCACACCATCCCCAGCCCTATTCTGATTGGCTTCCCACCAGAAATTGGCTTCGCCCTTCATCATGTAGGTAGCAAAAACTGTCTTTTGCTCCTCAGCTACTCTTGCGATAACAAACGCCTTCTCTATCTCCTTTATCCAAGACTGGGCCTCTATCGGGTCCGACGTTCCCCTAAACTCTGGCGGTCCCACCGCCTTAAAATCTTTAAAATTCGCCAACTGATTTGGTGGTGGTGGCGGATTTGCTACTACAGGGTGGCGGTTTTGCATTGCCTCAGCTAGCATGTCGACGAAGTTTTGCATAGGGTCTACGTTGTGTCCCCCCGCGTCGTTGTTAACTGACTCTTCTACCCCCTGGTTCCTTGGTGGTTGTCTACGTGGCGGCATTTTCTGTTATAAACAAAAATTTACATTATTATACTGGTTTCATCTTTTTCATTTCATTATTTTGTATCTTAGACAATGTTTAGCTAAAATACAAGTAATTATTTCAACACGCATATAAACATAAATTCAACTGCATTTATACTCATATGCTAAAACAGGAGTGCGTAGCACTTTACATCAAAAGCATACTGCTATAAATGCTTCTATCCCAGAGAAGCTACAAAAGATGGGATCTGACATATCCTACAACTTCCTAGAGTTGGGATTTAGTGACATATTAACCCTCTAATAAAACAAAAGTTGGGTTCTACTGCATCTATTTACATACGAAATTAGAAAATAACTACTACTACTACTGACTGCGCATCCCCCTACGGATCGCGTCGTCATACTCCTCATCCCCGATGGTCATCACCACACTCCTGCTGATGGTGTGCATAGACTGGCCCTCCTCAGCTGGGTAGTAGTGCACCCTGCTCTGAAGCCTACCATATGAAGATCGGTAGACGTAGCTAAGTCTATCCGTCCTCACCCGCTTCTCGCGGACCTCCTCCTCTAGCTCAATCATCTGACCATAAGCGGCATCCCGCTGTCTCTCCATCTCCATTCGGTCCTCTATCGCCTCCTGCCAGTGTGCACGGATGGCGGCCTTCTCTGCCTGTACTTGCTGAACCTTCAGCTCAGCCTCGGCCAACCTAGTCTCAGCTACTGCCAATTTGGCCTGCAGTTCTACGTCCTGATCTACCATGTGACGCCCCCAAATCTGGGCCCACACAGCCCAAACTTGAGTCGTCAAAAGACTACAACAAAATTATTACAACAAAGCACAACGTACAACAATACAGTGTATAATAATACACAACTAAGTCTTCACTATTATTGCCACACTATTTTACAAAACGTGAAGACTATGATAACTATTCCTCGGACCCTCACTCTATTCCCCGGCTAGACCCTGTTATGTTTTCATCTCCTGTTGAAAAACAATGGAACAAAAGAAAGGGTGAGCTCAAATAGCCCAGTAAAAAATATCATGACTAAGATAATGACGAATAAATTATCATTAGTCTTCAACAGTTGAGTTCTTGATAGAATACAATAGACTACAAGGTTTATATCAAAAACTGCAATTAAATTCTTAAACAACGTTCAGATCAATAATAGCAGCGGAATGAGTAATCTATTAGAAGAATAATGCAGACTATAATGTCCACTCGGTTCTCTTTTTAGGAAAAACATCATCAACTTTTATCATCTGAAATATCATTAGTCAAGATAATACAAATTCACAGTTCCTGATCATAATCATGCAGATCAACAGTTCATCTTTGCACTACGGGCCAAAGACATTCAATATAACACCAACGGTCATGATTATACCAGATTCAGCCTTTGGTCATAATCATACCAAACAACAGTTCATCTTTGCACTACGGGCCAAAGAGAACATTCACCACGTGCCATAAAAGACACCGAACAGATATATCGCCTTTAACCTATTATATCGCCTTTAACCTATCATCTGTTCAACAAATATAACACATCTGTGCCCCCGGCCACAGATATTCACAACAGCTTGATTTTTGGATGATTAGAATGATATAAATGATGAACAGAAGAAATAGGATAACAATAAGTATCGGAAGTTTACTTTGTACAGATTCAAATAATGTCCAAATTGTCAACATGATGTGGAGTGAAATTCAAGATCCACAGTTCAGAATAACGGTTACAATTCAATAGAAAGGTTCACGTAAATAGGAAGGTTCAGTTGAAATAATGAAGTTCAACTATTATGGAACATATAATATTTTCAGGAATTATAAAAGCAATAGTTCCATAATAAATTTCGATTTAGGAGTATGAAAGAAAATAATATCCCTTACCGTAGCAGGTTTGATTAACAAAAGGTGAAGGAAATTAATACAAAGGGTTATTCACCAACAGGCGGCAATCCGCTCCGTAAGGTTATTCCCACAATTTAATAGAATTTGAGTACAAAGAGTTATTCACCAAACAGGCGGCAATCCGCTCCGTAAGGTTATTCCCACAATTTAATAGAATTTGAGTACAAAGAGTTATTCACCAAACAGGCGGCAATCCGCTCCGTAAGGTTATTCTCAGAGATTAATAATGAATGAATACGAAAGGTTATTCACCAACAGGCGGCAATCCGCTCCGTAAGGTTATTCCCACAATTTAATACATGGAAATAAAAGGCACGTCTTATGAGTAAGGAAGAAACAATATTATTATCGAGAATCAAATAATGATAATCCCTTACCATAGAATGTTTGAATAATGGAAAATGAAAAAGATGGTATCCCTTACCTCAACACGTGACTGGATATTGATTTAAATGAGGTTGATTAACTTGAACAGTACACGTATACTTATAGATCTTCACAAATACTCAAGATGACTTAAGCACACTTAGAGAGAACTTTCACAAGAAGTATTTAGAGAGAGAAAGAAAGAACAAGTAAGGAAGTTTATGAAAAATCCTTAAGTTAAGGCTTCTATTTATAGCCAAAAATCTTATCATTCATTTAATCTAAACCATTCATTTAAAGATCATCTTTTAATCTACACCATCCATTTCAAATATTATATTATCTTTAATCTACACCATTCATTTCATATCACCTAATAATCACCTAACTTTATATTATAAACAAATCAATTTAATTATTCAACAATAATTCATACTTTAATCTACACCATTCATTTCATATCACCTAATAATCACCTAACTTTATATTATAAACAAATCAATTCAATTATTCAACAATAATTCACACTTTAATCTACACCATTCATTTCATATCACCTAATAATCACCTAACTTTATATTATAAACAAATAACTTTATCAATTCAATTATTATGACTAATTGTTATAAATACAGTATAGTTAGCTCTTAGATATCAAGTCAATAAATTAATGAAATACAACTGTTTAAATAACATCATAATAGAGATAACAATAATGTAAAATAAAGCATACGTTACTGTGTAATGACAATTATTGATTCAATAATGTGAATTACTGTGCATATGTTACTGTGACAATTATTAGGTTCAATAATTTTAAAAACAGTGCAACAACAATTATTGACTCAATGATATAAAATACAGTGTAATGACAATTATTAAATCAATAATGCAAAATACTGTGTAACAACAATTATTGAATTGATAATATAAAATATTATGCAGTGACAATTATCGATGAAATGATGCGTAACAGTTACGGTGTCAATTATCAGACCAATAATATGAGACACTATGCAATACCGTGTGTTACTGTAGAGTACCGTGTGCTACAGAAAATACCATAAACTACCGTATGCTACTATTCTTTTATCACCGGTATTTTAACAGTTCCGTTGACTATTTTTATTTAAAAAGGTTACTTCTGTCGTTTTCTATATCCGACAAATATTCCGTTGTGGGGTCCACCAATAATTTATTATTTCGGCGCCGTCGTACGGCACGAATATTCCCCGACCAAACGAATATTCCCCGACAAAGCGAATATTGTCCGACAAAATAAAATTTGCACATAACATCCTTAACTTTCAATTTTGTTAATTTAACCACTTACTGTTTCAAAAAAAAATATATATATGAAGAAAAATTAAATTTTGTATTTCATAAAATTCGGGGTCTTACAACCTCCCCTCCTTATGAAATTTCGTCCCCGAAATTGACGTACCTGACATATCGAAGAGGTAAGGATACATAGATTTCATCTCAGATTCTAGCTCCCAGGTCATTTCCTCAGTATCTTGGTTCCTCCATAAAACCTTAACTTGAGGTATAACCTTTGAGCGTAGGATCTGCTCCTTCTTATCCAGGATCTTAACAGGTACCTCCTCGTATGTTAAATCCTCTGCTATAACGTCTGGTTCTAACTCAATGACGTGGTTTGGGTCCTTCACATATTTACGTAACATAGATATGTGAAAAACGTTATGGATGCGAGACATACTTGGTGGTAGGGCTAGTCTGTAGGCTACGGTTCCTATTCGATCGAGGATTTCAAATGGGCCAATAAATCGAGGGTTGAGCTTTCCTCTCTTTCCGAATCTCGTAACCCCTTTCCATGGAGAAACATGTAAGAATACATGATCTCCGACGTTGAAACTTTCGTCTCTCCGATGAAGATCAGCATAACTCTTTTGTCGTTCTTGTGCGGTCTGTATTCGTTGTCGGATCATTTGGATCTTTTCGGTCGTCAAGCGTACCAACTCGGGTCCCAACAATTTTGCTTCTCCTACCTCATTCCAACATATTGGAGAGCGACACTTCCTTCCATACAATGCCTCGAATGGAGTCATGCCTATGCTTGCTTGGTAACTGTTGTTGTAAGAAAATTCCACCAACGGCAAGTACTTATCCCAACTTCCTTTGAAGTCCAATACGCAAAGTCTCAAAAGATCTTCGAGGGTCTGGATCGTCCTTTCCGATTGTCCGTCCGTTTGAGGATGATATGCAGAACTAAAACGTAGTTCAGTGCCCATAGCTTTTTGTAGACTGATCCAAAAGCGTGAAGTGAATCTAGGATCTCGATCAGAAACTATGGAAACTGGCATGCCATGCAATCTCACGATCTCATTTATGTACATACCGACAAGACGTTCAAGTGAAAAGTTTTCTCGTATAGGCAAGAAATGAGCAGATTTGGTCAATCTATCTACGATCACCCAAATTGCATCTAAGCCTTGAGAAACTTTTGGAAGACCCGTCACGAAGTCCATATTGATGTGTTCCCACTTCCATTCGGGAACTTCAAGTGATTGTAATGGACCTTTAGGAACTTGATGCTCTGCCTTGACACGTTGACAAGTTAGGCACCTTGAGATAAACTCCGCAATCTCTCTTTTCATATTGTTCCACCAAAATGTATGTCGAAGATCTCGATACATCTTGGTACCTCCTGGGTGGATTGCAAACGGCGTGTTGTGTGCCTCCATCATGATTTTATGCTTCAATTCAGGATCGTTAGGAACACAGAGTCGAGAGTTGACTCGAAGTATTCCTTTCTCGTCGATTCTTGCTTCGGAAATGGCACCTTCTTGTACTTTCTTTATCATGTTTATCAGTTCCGGATCGGTAGCTTGAGCAGCTTTAATTTTATCGATTAAAGTTGGTTCTACTTGCACGTGAGCAATCTTCGAGTGGATCCCTGGTGTCTTTAGCTCTATCTCCATCTTTTGCAAGTCGTACAAAATACACTTTTGTGTTGTCAGCAGTGCACTTGTACTTACATAAGATTTTTTTGCTCAAAGCGTCAGCTACAACGTTCGCCTTTCCCGGGTGATACTGGATTGTGTGGTCATAATCCTTTAACAGCTCAAGCCAACGTCGTTGTCGCATGTTGAGTTCCTTCTGGGTGAAGAAATACTTGAGACTTTTATGATCCGTATAGATATCCACTTTTCTCCGTACAAGTAGTGTCTCCAGATCTTTAACGCGAAAACGACTGCTGTCAACTCTAGATCATGAGTAGGATAATTTTTCTCATAATCTTTGAGTTGTCGAGAGACATAGGCTATAACCTTTCCATGTTGCATAAGGACACAGCCTAGACCTTTGCCAGAAGCATCGCTGTAGATAACAAATTCTCCTGATCCTGATGGTATGGTCAGAACAGGAGCTGAAACAAGTCTCCTCTTGAGTTCTTGAAAACTCTTCTCGCATTCCTCGCTCGATATAAGTTTTGTACTAGAATGAATGATACCGATATCTAGTAATTAAACTTTCAACTCTTGGTGTTCTATGGGAGCCATTTGGTATGGGACTTTAAAAATGGGCTTAGTGCCGGGTTCAAGATCGATACAGAATTCAATTTCACGGTTTGGGATAAGCCAGAAAGTTCCTCAGAAAAACGTCAGGAAACTCATTAACAATGGGAATATCATTCAAGTTTGACGTGTTTTTGTTCAAATCAGTGACATGAGCTAAAAAGGCTTGACATCCGTTTTTCAATAAACGAATGGCTTTATGGCTAGAAATAACAGTTATAGATTTCAATGGTTTAGTTGCTTGAATTTGCATGACAGGTTGATTAGGAATATGAAAACTAATAATCTTATGAAAACAATTAATTTTAGCATGATGGGTAGTCAACCAATCAATTCCTAAAATCACATCAAATTCACGCATCTCCAAAGAAATAAGGTCAACAGGTAATGTGAGGTTGTTGATTTGAACTAGGCAAGATTTATAGATAGTAATTGTAATAGGTATTTCTCCCAATGAGGTTTCAACTGATAAGACAAGATTTAAGTTTTCAATAGTCAAATTTAAACGTTGAGTACATATAGGTGAGATAAAAGAGTGGATAGAGCCAGTATCTAATATGGCATAGACTTCACGAGAAGTTATGAATAGCTTACCGGTTATCACCTCATTCGGTTTCTTGACTGTTATCGTCAAATCGAATCCCGAATACTTCATTCGGATCTTCACGTATTTCAACCATGGGAATACCACTGAATAATTTTCTAGCAAACTGTTTCTCGGGTTCATCAACTTCATCAGTAGTAAGGTACCAATGATTTCCATTAAAATAGTATTTTCGATAGACTGCAGTTTCCACGATAGTGACTAACTTAACCTGAATTCCTCTAAATTGTAACGCCCAAAAGTATAGAAACATCATTTTTAAATAATCTTGAAAATCATAGCTGGAACACCATAAATCCCAAAGACTAATATGAAAAGTCCATATATTCTGATCCTTTGTTATAGAGCATAACCAGGTGATATCACTCTCCCAATTAGTGAGTAAATTAAAGGCAATAATTTCCGCAAGTTCGTTACTTCCTTTAATTGCTTCTAAGAATGGATCTGGAACGACTGTAGCAGAGCTTTCACCTTCATCCTTACTGGATAGAACACGCATAATTTTTGCCTTAGGCAAATGATTCAACTCTGAGTTTGTAGGAAGATTATTCGTCGTCTCTTGATTCGCAGGTACATTTGTTTCGGGCACTCCATTGTTAATTTCCTGATTTTCATATGCCATATTCAACTGTAGTCACAAAATAATTGTTAGTTCAAACAAACTGACTCATCTCTTCATGTTCCTACATTTAAATCGATTCATTAGATAACAAAATGTAATTAGGTAGGACACACTAGTGATTGATTCTATTCGTCTCTCCCCTCCTAGTTCTAACCCCAGATCTCCATTAAAGACCATATCCCTAAGCTCTGATGCCAACTGTGACGCCCCCAAATCTGGGCCCACACAGCCCAAACTTGAGTCGTCAAAAGACTACAACAAAATTATTACAACAAAGCACAACGTACAACAATACAGTGTATAATAATACACAACTAAGTCTTCACTATTATTGCCACACTATTTTACAAAACGTGAAGACTATGATAACTATTCCTCGGACCCTCACTCCATTCCCCGGCTAGACCCTGTTATGTTTTCATCTCCTGTTGAAAAACAATGGAACAAAAGAAAGGGTGAGCTCAAATAGCCCAGTAAAAAATATCATGACTAAGATAATGACGAATAAATTATCATTAGTCTTCAACAGTTGAGTTCTTGATAGAATACAATAGACTACAAGGTTTATATCAAAAACTGTAATTAAATTCTTAAACAACGTTCAGATCAATAATAGCAGCGGAATGAGTAATCTATTAGAAGAATAATGCAGACTATAATGTCCACTCGGTTCTCTTTTTAGGAAAAACATCATCAACTTTTATCATCTGAAATATCATTAGTCAAGATAATACAAATTCACAGTTCCTGATCATAATCATGCAGATCAACAGTTCATCTTTGCACTACGGGCCAAAGACATTCAATATAACACCAACGGTCATGATTATACCAGATTCAGCCTTTGGTCATAATCATACCAAACAACAGTTCATCTTTGCACTAAGGGCCAAAGAGAACATTCACCACGTGCCATAAAAGACACCGAACAGATGTATCGCCTTTAACCTATTATATCGCCTTTAACCTATCATCTGTTCAACAAATATAACACATCTGTGCCCCCGACCACAGATATTCACAACAGCTTGATTTTTGGATGATTAGAATGATATAAATGATGAACAGAAGAAATAGGATAACAATAAGTATCGGAAGTTTACTTTGTACAGATTCAAATAATGTCCAAATTGTCAACATGATGTGGAGTGAAATTCAAGATCCACAGTTCAGAATAACGGTTACAATTCAATAGAAAGGTTCACGTAAATAGGAAGGTTCAGTTGAAATAATGAAGTTCAACTATTATGGAACATATAATATTTTCAGGAATTATAGAAGCAATAGTTCCATAATAAATTTCGATTTAGGAGTATGAAAGAAAATAATATCCCTTACCGTAGCAGGTTTGATTAACAAAAGGTGAAGGAAATTAATACAAAGGGTTATTCACCAACAGGCGGCAATCCGCTCCGTAAGGTTATTCCCACAATTTAATAGAATTTGAGTACAAAGAGTTATTCACCAAACAGGCGGCAATCCGCTCCGTAAGGTTATTCCCACAATTTAATAGAATTTGAGTACAAAGAGTTATTCACCAAACAGGCGGCAATCCGCTCCGTAAGGTTATTCTCAGAGATTAATAATGAATGAATACGAAATGTTATTCACCAACAGGCGGCAATCCGCTCCGTAAGGTTATTCCCACAATTTAATACATGGAAATAAAAGGCACGTCTTATGAGTAAGGAAGAAACAATATTATTATCGAGAATCAAATAATGATAATCCCTTACCATAGAATGTTTGAATAATGGAAAATGAAAAAGATGGTATCCCTTACCTCAACACGTGACTGGATATTGATTTAAATGAGGTTGATTAACTTGAACAGTACACGTATACTTATAGATCTTCACAAATACTCAAGATGACTTAAGCACACTTAGAGAGAACTTTCACAAGAAGTATTTAGAGAGAGAAAGAAAGAACAAGTAAGGAAGTTTATGAAAAATCCTTAAGTTAAGGCTTCTATTTATAGCCAAAAATCTTATCATTCATTTAATCTAAACCATTCATTTAAAGATCATCTTTTAATCTACACCATCCATTTCAAATATTATATTATCTTTAATCTACACCATTCATTTCATATCACCTAATAATCACCTAACTTTATATTATAAACAAATCAATTTAATTATTCAACAATAATTCACACTTTAATCTACACCATTCATTTCATATCACCTAATAATCACCTAACTTTATATTATAAACAAATCAATTCAATTATTCAACAATAATTCACACTTTAATCTACACCATTCATTTCATATCACCTAATAATCACCTAACTTTATATTATAAACAAATAACTTTATCAATTCAATTATTATGACTAATTGTTATAAATACAGTATAGTTAGCTCTTAGATATCAAGTCAATAAATTAATGAAATACAACTGTTTAAATAACATCATAATAGAGATAACAATAATGTAAAATAAAGCATACGTTACTGTGTAATGACAATTATTGATTCAATAATGTGAATTACTGTGCATATGTTACTGTGACAATTATTAGGTTCAATAATTTTAAAAACAGTGCAACAACAATTATTGACTCAATGATATAAAATACAGTGTAATGACAATTATTAAATCAATAATGCAAAATACTGTGTAACAACAATTATTGAATTGATAATATAAAATATTATGCAGTGACAATTATCGATGAAATGATGCGTAACAGTTACGGTGTCAATTATCAGACCAATAATATGAGACACTATGCAATACCGTGTGTTACTGTAGAGTACCGTGTGCTACAGAAAATACCATAAACTACCGTATGCTACTATTCTTTTATCACCGGTATTTTAACAGTTCCGTTGACTATTTTTATTTAAAAAGGTTACTTCTGTCGTTTTCTATATCCGACAAATATTCCGTTGTGGGGTCCACCAATAATTTATTATTTCGGCGTCGTCGTATGGCACGAATATTCCCCGACCAAACGAATATTCCCCGACAAAGCGAATATTGTCCGACAAAATAAAATTTGCACATAACATCCTTAACTTTCAATTTTGTTAATTTAACCACTTACTGTTTCAAAAAAAAATATATATATGAAGAAAAATTAAATTTTGTATTTCATAAAATTCGGGGTCTTACATACCAGCTGATGTGTTAGCACTGCAAAGTGCTCCACCGAATCCTCGTACTCCTGTACCTGATCCTCCAGTCCTACGATCCTCTCATTCAGCTCTGTGTTCTCGCCAGAGAACTGGTAAGCCGCATCCCTATACTGATCCTCCATGTGCTGGTGGGTCAGATTCTGTTCCTCTAGATGCTGGACCCTTGCCTCCAGCCCCTCGTTCCTATCGGTCAGTCCCTCTATGATGTCAGCGACAGTGGTGCCCATGCCATCAGCTGACTCCTCCTCCTCAGACTCCTCTGACTCTGCCTCATCCTCACTGTAAGGCCTCATGACTCCGCCCCAGACGGGCTCCACATGATCCCCCTCCTCAGGATCCAACTCTGGCTCCTCTACGGGTGCAGCCACCAGCGGCTGTGCAATATCCATATGGATATCAATATAGTCCTCCTCAGCAGTGCGACTCGACTGTCCGATCTCTGCCATCCTATATCATAAAACAATAACACACGTTAGTACAGCAATAAAATATATTCATTGATGAAATGAAATGATATTTTATCATGTACATCTCGGCTCGATGGATTTTCTCAATCCATCTCCAAAAATACGCAACATGATGAATCTCCCCGATTCATCTCCTAACGCACTCGATATGAGTTTAATAATAAGGTTATAACTTAGGTTTCGCAAATCCTAACGTTTCTAACCTACAGCTCTGATACCAACCTGTGACGACCCCAAATCCGGGTTCCATAACCTCGAGTTTGGTTCTCACTATTCAACACATTGCTAACAATTAAATACATACATTGCATTTAAATATCGCGGAATAATACATATTGGTTCCCTTACAAAAAGGTTACAATACCAGGGTCTATTAACCTTAACATAAACAGTTCCTATCATAAGGAATTACAAAAGGTTTAACAACAGTAAACACAAATTTAAGCATCTAATTAGCATGCATAAACTACTTAAGCTCTGGCCTTTCCTTTTTCCTTATCCTTCTTTGAGCAATCAGGATTATCTGAAAAATGGTTCATGATATAGCAAGAATGAGCAACTAGTTTGCTCAGCAAGTTTAGAACAATCATAAAGATTTAATATATCATGAATGAATGGGAAATATCATCAATGATTCAACAATAGATATAACAATTGTAAATGAAACAGAATTCAAATTTTAATAAACAGAATATTTGAATCTTAAAATGCTGAGTGGTCACTAAGGACCCTGAACTAACTAGGGTATAATAGAGTTTCCTCTGACCCTTTGAGTTGTTTGGTTTTCAAGGGGATCAGCCTATTCAACCCGCTGTATATGCATTGCATTTAGTTACTGGCGCCCAAAGTCGGTTTCCCGACACAAAATCCCCTAATTTAGGGTTGTTCAATTCTCAGACTTAATACAAGAAATTCGCACCCAACAATGGTTTGGATAAGCTTTTAAAAGTATTCAAGTTATTGAATTTAGAAACGTAATGTCTAGCTGAATTATTAGCTTAAGACATTTTTAATACAGTTCATGAATTAAGAACTAATAAGCTTCAAATGCACTAAGTGCGATTGTATAAACAATATGGATGTGGAATAATTTTAAATAATTAAACCACTGCAAGATTTAACAATAAATACAAGTATGGAAACTTGTTCAACGATAATAATTAAGTAGGGTTAGAGAACTTGCCTGTTTGCTCAGCTACAATAATTGTCTAGCTTTAACTAACTTGCTTTGAAAGACCTAACATTAATAAAGTCGGTCTAATAATTAGTACGGCGTATTTGCATAACTATACGCTTAATAACGAACTTATTTACCACACATAAGTACTAACACATAATTTACATTTAGTCAAAACAATATTACTAACCTTAAAGACACTTAATCATTTTAGGTTAATAATTTAATAAGTTAGAAAATATTTTTCTTAAGTGTTGGACACTTATTAAACCTTTAAACAACTTATTATAATTGTTTAATTAAATTCAATTTATTTTATTAACTCAATCTCTTTTTAATTACTATTTAATATTGATTAAATAGAAATTAATTAATTAACTCTAGTTATTATTTAAAATAAATAATAACTAATTGTACTTACTTATTATTTAATTATAATTAAATAATAAATAATTATTAACTTAATTTTAACCTTCTTTAATTTAATGTTAATCAACCAATAATTAACTAAGTAATTAACCTTACTTATTATTTAATTAAGGAAATTAAATAATAGTTTACTAATCTTAATCCTCTTTAATTATTATTTAATGTCAATTAAATAATAATTAATTATTTAATTAATTTTAATTATTATTTAAGGTTAAATAATAATCAAATCATTCTTATTTATTATTTTAATTAAATAATAAATTATTACTCTAATAACTTAATTTTCATTAATCGTTATTTAATGCTAATTAAATAATAATTAATTACTTAATTATCCTTATTTATTATTTAATAATATTTAAATAATAAATAATTCATTTATAAATTTTATCTCTCTTTAAGTATTATTTAATAGGCATTAAATAATAATTGCTAATTTATCATCTTTATTTATTATTAACATTTAAAATAATAAATAATAAATTTATTTAACTTAACCATGATTAGCCAACTAGATTAATATTTAAAATATTTAAATATTAAACTTAATGAAAAATATCCTCCCCAATATTATTTTTGTATTATTATTATTTTTGTTATAATTTTAAATTAATTTTTAAATATTTAAATTAATTAAAATTAACCCGAATGGCAGTTTCGTAATTAAGTTGGAAAACCGGACCGATGGCAGTTTCGTAAATAATCAGAAAACTGATCCGAGGGCAAAAACGTAATTTTACCAAGAAAAACACGGAGGGGCATACACTTAATTTCCCCGAAAAAATTATTACCGCGCATTGCGCGCGTTTTAGTTTTTACGGGTCAAAACGCTGTCGTTTTGTAACCCCGAACGCTGGCTTCCGCGCGTTACGCGCGGAGTAAAATTTCCTTCTGCCAAAACGACGCCGTTTTGTCTCCGCGTTTTCTCGGTGAACAGTGGTCCGCGCATTGCGCGGAAACCCTTAAAATTTTTCTTCCGACATAACGTGAACAGTGTTTCCGGCTACCCATTTTAAATAAAAATATACCTTCAATAAATCTTTAACTCTTCAATAAAAATCCAAAAAAATTACCAATCATCTTATATTAATTTATAACATGAAAAATTAATTTTTCATGATTTAATATCAATATTTTTTTTATAAAATTTTTTACATCACATAAACTACCATAAATCATAACTTTTTGTGTATAACTCCATTTTAAGTGATTCAAACTTTGTTTTTCTCATGATTTAATGTTCTATAATATTAGAACATCAAACCTAAGTTTTACAAAAATATTTTTGGTAATATATTTCAAAACTTGTTTACACACTACTAAATACATATTTTAGCATATAAAATATACCAAAATACAAACCAAACATATTAAACTCAAGCATGGCATATATATTACCACTACACATTAATAACCATATTAACATGTTTATACTAACATGATGATTTATTTTATTTAAAAACAAAATTTCATTTAAAATAACCATTACCTTGATTTAATGGCTATTCTTCTTTTTCTCCCAAAGTATGTTGTGAAAGAAGATGACATGCACTAGCTTAGCACTCCTTCTCCTTCTCTTGCTCTCTCTCAAAATATTTTGCTCTCAAACTCTCTCTAGCTTGGAAAATGGAAGAAAAAAAAATGACCAATACAAGCTCCTAAATTGTAAGTATACTTACAATTTGGAGAGATATAAAATCTATATCTATGAAAATTGCCATCATGAGATAACAATGATACTTACACAAGAAAACTAGCCCATACTAAGTTGGTGAGGATTTTGTGGGAAAAGACTTTCCCAAAAATCAAAACAAGCAACCTTTAATTAAATAAATAAATAAAAGAAAATAAAAGAAATCATTTTCTCTCTCCTCATTCACATGATGCTCGGCTGATGGGTGAGTGATTTGTCCCAAAATAATTGTCCTAAGTCACCTTTTAATTAATTAATAAGTTATTTAATTGTTTTTCCAAGTGGGCCAATCATTGGGCTTTAATTTAAAATACCAATTGGGCTTCTATTAAATTGTTTGGGCTACTAAATTGTCAAATTTTATTATTCCCCACTTGGGCTACTAATTGACCCATGTTGGGCTAATTTAATAATTTACACATTAATTATTCAATCCATGATTAAATAAATAATTAGATTGAATAAATAATTAAATATTTTAACCCATTAGTATTAAATTACTAAATGGACTTATAAATATTATTTATTAATATTTCACATTATTTACATTAATTAATAATCATATTAATTAATTTATTATATTTAATTCACTCATTATATTCAATTTAATTGAATATTTAATTAATAGGAAACTTATCAATTAATTTGATACTAAAACTTTAGGGTTTGTTCACTAATTTAATAACATATTAGTGACCCCCTTTAATTAATTTTAGTAATTAATTACATAATTATTTAATCACATAATTAATTAATCACATAAAAAGATTTAAATAATCTCGTAAAAATAACTCGTTGGAAATTAAATTAATAATTTAATTAATAAAGATGTGGAAATTCTAGGACATTACAATATCTTTAACTTAGTTTATCAACTCATTTGGATTTAAAATATAATCCAATTAGATTTGCTTTAATTAATTATACACTTTGCTTTAATTCTTTAAATAAATATACAAGCACATAAGTACATTTATTTAATTATCTAATGCACAATTAATTAATGAGAAAAATTTTAAATTCATTGCTAAATATTTATTAAGTATATTTACAATGACTAATGAAATTCGTGGTCATTACAAGGGTGACATGACATGTAAATTAAATAATTTTATAATTATTTTTTTGCTAACATCAGTCTATCTTTCTTAAGAAATTATTAAAGTGTAAAGAGTTTTTTGTGTAAAAAAACAGAGTTTATATGTTAAATTGAAAAAAATATAAAGTTCAAGTATTTTTTTTGGATCATTAAGTCTTATTGTATTATTTATGTTTTTTATATTACTCCGTATATTATACTAATATATTAATTATATTAATAATTAAATAATATTGTGTACAATTAATGCGTTTAGTATGTTATTTCAAAATTATATTACATTAATGCGTTAACTATATTAATAATCAAATATTTTATTAATGCATTTAGTATGTTATTTTAAAATTATATTGAAATGAAATAAAATAAAATGATCAAAATATCCTTAATATATATATATATATATATATATATATATATATATATATATATATATATATATATATATATATATATATATATATATATAATAGTTCTTATTTGTAAATACATACAAACAAACACACACATACACACACGTATGATAAATGTAATGACCACGAATTTCATTAGTCATTATAAATATACTTAATAAATATTTAACAATGAATTTAAATTTTTCACATTAATTAATTGTGCATTAGATAATTAAATAAATGTACTTATGTGCTTGTATGTTTATTTAAAGGATTAAAGCAAAGTGTATAATTAATTTAAGCAAATCTAATTGGATTATATTTTAAATCCAAATAAGTTGATAAACTAGGTTAAAGATATTAACCTAGTAGCCCACGTAATTAATTTAATTACTAGCCCATGTAATTAATTAAACAAGCACAATGCTTGATTTAATTAAATGTAACCTAGACTATTTAAAATAAGCCCAATGTGTTATTTAAATTGAGCCCAAACAATTTAATTGAATGAGCCCAATAAAAGTTAATCCCAAGCCCAATGTGAAGTCCAATAAGGGTCAAACTTTGGTCAATATATATATAGATATATGTATATATATATATAGGTGTATATATGCACATTTTTGCATTAAAAAATAAAGGAAAAATGGTTTGGAAAAGCCATTTTGCTGATTTTTGTGAGGAACCACTTGATGTTGCTTGATTTGCTAGATTGCTTCTCTTTTACACTAAATCAAAGTTGGCCAACAACTCTAGTCAATCAACTAGTCAATCACCATGTCAATCCATCAAATAGTAAGCTTGATTAGCCTTTAATTTGACCAACATAGATGAATTAGTGAGTTAATGGTGTGTTAGTAGATGGCTATAAAAGAAACACCCCACACTTGTTCTAGGTTGGTTAGTTCATTGCTAGAGAATTTCCTAGAGAGCAAAGTGTGAGCATTTGAGAGTGTGAGAAAATATTGAGAGCAAAATACTAAGGGAGGAGAAGGAGTTCTTGGTTCATGCCTTCAAACCTCATCACCTATTTTGGAAGAAAAAGAAAGATAGCCATTAAAACAAGGTAAATATTATTTTAAATGTAGTTTGTTTTTAAATTAAATAAATCATCATGTTAGTATAAACATGTTAATATAATTATTAATGTGTAGTTGTAATATTTATGCCATGCTTGAGTTTAATAGGTTTGGTTTGTATTTTGGTATCATTTGTATGCTAAAATATGTGTTTAATAGTGTATAATCAAGTCTTGAAATTTATTACCAAAAATATTTTTATAAAACTTAGGTTTGATGTTCTAATATTATAGAACATTAAATAATGAGAAAAACAAATTTTGAATCACTCAAAATGGAGTTATACACAAAAAGTTATGATTTATGGTAGTTTATGTGATGTAGAAATTTTTATAAAAAAATAGTGATATTAAATCATGAAAAATTATTTTTTCATGTTATAAATTAATATAATTTGATTGGTAATTTTTTTGGATTTTTATTGAAGAGTTAAAGCTTATTTGATGGTATATTTTTATTTAAAATGTGTGTGCCGGAACACTGTTCACATTCTGCGAAGAAGAAAAAAATTAAGGGTTTCCGCGCAATGCGCGCGCAGCCACTGTTCACCGAAAACACGGAGCCAAACGACGTCGTTTGGCGTCCGTAAAAAGTTACTCCGCGCGTACGCGCGGAAGCCGTTTCAGGCTTTCCAAAAACGGCGTCGTTTTGGGCCGTTTAATCTGAAACGCGCGCCATGCGCGGTAAGGAAAATTCCGGCGAAATTACCTTTATGCCCCTCCGTGTTTTCTTGGCAGAATTACCATTCTGCCCTCGGATCCGTTTTCAACTTATTTACGAAAATGCCATTCGGGTTAATTTTAATTAATTTAAATATTTGAAAATTAATTTAAAATTATAACAAAAATAATAATATTACAAAATAATATTGGGGAGGATATTTTTCAATAAGTTTAATATTTAAATATTTTAAATATTAATCTAGTTAGCTAAACCATGGTTAAGTTAAATAAATTTATTATTTATTTATTATTTTAAATGTTAATAATAAATAAAGATGATAATTTAGCAATTATTATTTAATGACTATTAAATAATACTTAAGAGAGATAAAATTTATAAATTAATTATTTATTATTTAAATATTATTAAATAATAAATAAGGATAATTAAGTAATTAATTATTATTTAATTAGCATTAAATATCAATTAATGGAAATTAAGTTATTAGAGTAATAATTTATTATTTAATAAATAAGAATGATTTGATTATTATTTAACCTTAAATAATAATTAAAATTAATTAAATAATTAATTATTATTTAATTGACATTAAATAATAGTTAAAGAGGATTAAGATTAGTAAACTATTATTTAATTTCCTTAAATTAAATAATAAGTAAGGTTAATTACTTAGTTAATTATTGGTTGATTAATATTAAATTAAAGAAGGTTAAAATTAAGTCAATAATTATTTATTATTTAATTATAATTAAATAATAAGTAAGTATAATTAGTTATTATTTATTTTAAATAATAACTAGAGTTAATTAATTAATTTCTATTTAATCAAGATTAAATAGTAATTAAATAGAGATTGAGTTCATAAAATAAATTGAATTTAATTACGATTTAATTAAACAATTGTAATAAGTTGTTTAAGGGCTTAATAAGTGTCCAACACTTAAGAAAAATATTTTCTAACTTATTAAATTATTAACCTAAAATGATTAAGGGTCTATAAGGTTAATAATATTGTTTTGACTAATGTAAATTATGTGTTAGTACTTATGTGTGGTAAATAAGTTCATTATCAAGCGTATAGTTATGCAAATACGCCGTACTAATTATTAGACCAACTTTATTAATGTTAGGTCTTTCAAAGCAAGTTAGTTAAAGGTAGACATTTATTGTAGCTGAGCAGACAGGCAAGTTTTCTACCCTTAAACTTGTATTTATTGTTGCAGATATTCTTCAACCGTATTTACATTTCAATTATTGTTGAGCAAGTATTCTACACCCGTAGTTACTTGACAGACCTTTGAGTGAATTAATTATCAAAAATTACTTCACATCATTATTGATTATTGTATTCGCACATAGTGCTTTTGCAAACTGTTTAAGAACGTCTAAGCTAGTTGTTTCGGCTAGACAAATGCATGTTAAATTCATTTAATTGAATATTATAAAAGTTTATCCAAACCATTGGCTGGTGCGGATTCTTACAGTAAGACTGAGATAGAACAACCCTAGTTAAAGGGGATTTTTATTTGTCGGAGACCCGACAGTGCGCAAGAAAACTAAATGTGATGCATATACATAGGACACGAGAGGACTGATCCCCTCAAGTGTCCCGTTATTTTTAACAAGGAGTCAGACATTGTATGTCTGTTCTACCTTAGTAGCAGTTCATGGTCATTAAAGACCACTCAGCAGTAAAGAGTCAATTCCTTCTTGTATTGAACATTGATTCTTGTTATCTTTCACAATTGCTATTGTTGAAACCTTGAAGTTATTTCCCTTCATCATGATATATCGTATGATTGTTGTTTATAAACTTGCTGAGCCATTTAGTTGCTCATTCTTGCTATATCATGACTATATTTCAGCCAATCCCGAAAGCTCTAAATCGAACAAAGGCAAGGGGAAAGCGAATGCTTAGTTTTAGTAATTGCATGCTAGTTTAAATTACTGTTATGTAATTACTGTAGTAAATCTTTTGTATTTCCCTTAAGATATGTAATGTTACAATTTAAGGTTAATAGACCCTGGGAAGTGTAGCCTTTATATAAGGAACCTTTTGTATTATTCCGCGTAGTTTGAATACAATATATGTATTTCATTGTTGTAAGTATTGTACAGTGAGAACCAAACCCGAGGTTAAAGAACCCGGATTTGGGATCGTCACAATAAAAGTATAAATTTATATTATATATTTAATTATTTATAATATATATAAATATATTTTACATTTCTACATTAATATGTATATAGTAATGTATATTAAAATATAATATATATTATTAAAATAAATATGAATGTACA
The DNA here is from genome assembly GCA_947179155.2 of Hedera helix. Taxonomy (NCBI): domain Eukaryota; kingdom Viridiplantae; phylum Streptophyta; class Magnoliopsida; order Apiales; family Araliaceae; genus Hedera; species Hedera helix. Next base: position 47,602,482 of record OX359271.1, on the reverse strand, counting down.
GATAGATACAAATAATATATATATATATACTTATATATGCTAAAATTATAAATATTATAAATATATAGTAATGTATAATTATTTATGAATATATGTGTTTTTTATATATAATTGATATGTATTATCAAAGTAATATATATATATATATATACACACACACACACACATATATTAGTGACTAGTGAGGACATTTTACTGCAATGTTTTTCATATTTCATCTCATCACTCGTTAAAACGACGATTACTAATCTCCCCATAAGAAATTATGATTCCAATGCATAAAAAAAACAAAATTTTCTTTGAACATATCAAAATGGAATATTTAGCCGAAATGGCTTCTTTTTTTTTTTGTCCTCCATTCCTTCAAATCAAATTGCCATTAAGTAGTGTTCTGATTTCTTTTAAAACACTAGGTTGAGTTAATTTGAAATAGAGCATGAACTGAACTAAAACCTAAAAAAAATACTTATTTATTGTGCAATTATAAGATAAAATATAAGTAGTCATACCCCGCATATATTTTAAATATTAATGTATAGTTTAGTTTATTTTTTAATCAAATTGATTATTTTTGTAACCATTTATACTATTTCTTATAAATATAGGTGAAGAGACTATAACTATTGAAAACTAATTTGAATTTACTGCTAACTCTAAATTTCATGAATTTGATAATATAAATAAATATGGTTAATTTTTAATTCAAAACTTAATTAATTTGACCAAAAAAGTTAAATTAAGCCAACTTTTAAGAAATGAGGTAGTAAATACTATAAATTGTTTAACAATTATTATTATAGCAAAGTTATTTATTTTAATTATTTAAAGGAATCGTATTAACCTTATATTTAAAAATTAGCAAATTAACTCCAAAAAAAATAATTTATCCTATTTCAATACAAATGGAGTATTTAAAGTTTGCAAAATCTATTTGTAATAAGTCTCAGTGCTATTTCTCAATAATATTTTATTTGTTATCTTAATCTGTCAGAGAGTCATTCAAAAAATCATGATTGAATATATTAATGATAATAACTTAGGTCCTTATATATTAAGTATGTATTCCACATTAATGAATTAGGGTCTTATAAACTATCAACTTAAATATCAACGGGCCTACTAGGCCTACACATGTTACAATATGTGACTCAGGTGTTACAATTTTTCTTACTTTAATGTTAGTATTTTGGAATGTTACAAACTCCTCCACTTAAATACTACTGACCTACCAAATTCGTTTTCGTATCTTTACCTCCGATAATTCGACCAAATAATTCGACCCGAGTTTTCTAATCATATCATATCATAATAAAGCCTAATGGTTCAATAATATTTCTTTTAGTCATCGTAACATACCACTAACTTACCCAATAAATCATGAATGAAAATATTAATAATAATATTTTGAATTTTTATATACATACCTAAATATTTTACATATTATAAATGTGAGACGGGAGTATTACACCATCTCTTATTGTGTCCTTCCTAGTTCCATCTAAAGATTTTAAATATTCCATATATATATTTATCATAACACACATAATTATTATTTTAAAAAGTTAAACAAAATTTCTAGTAAGATTATAAATCTTAAAATGATTTTATAAAACAATTATAAAATCATTATTCCTTATAAACGAACAAGCGTATCCGACCCTGAATTTAACGGCCGGCACTCAGCAGGCTTCAAGCGTAGGCGCGTGCGTCGTGAATTTTCCCCTCTTGCGAGTCTCTTCTCTTGTCTCTCTAACCACTTCTGACCACATTTCTGAAACCCTAACCCAATCACTAACCCAACGAAATCTTGATTAGCTGTTTGTAATCCCTCATTCGGAACTCTAATGCGCGAATTGTCTCGATCCGTTCTATTTAGATTCGAAGGATCGTTTCCTGGAGTCGATAATGGAGTTTCCGAAGGAAAATCAATTACAGCTGGTGGTCTCCAGTTCCACGGCGCTGTTTCAGGAATTGGTGGATTCACAAAAGGAGCTATTCCGCAGCCAGATTGATCAATTGCAAAACATAGTTGTTTCGCAATGCAAACTCACGGGCGTCAATCCTCTTTCTCAAGAAATGGTTTGTTTTATTCTTAATTTATGCATCAATTGCCTTGATTTTGCCTTAATTAGGGAGATTTTAGGTTTTCTGTTATGAATACTGCATGTAAAGTTAGCATTTACCATTTTTACTATTTGATATTGTTTGCAAGTAATTAACATATCAAGGATAAATAGAATGGAAATAAAATGAGCAGAATGAGAAACAAAACGGTGGTGATGTATGTAGCACAATTATTGCTAAAATATGACGTTTCAGGTTAATTATATACAAGTAATATCTTAGCAACACATCAGAATTTTTCCCAACAATCGACAAAGCACAATTAAAATATGTGGTATAGTTGTATGCTTGATACTTTACTGGAATTTGCTGTGAGAAGTTTTTATTTTTAATAAAGTTGAAATTGTGCCTAGATCTGGTAATTACTGTGTTTATACAGTTTTATCCCAGGCAGTTTAACTAGTCATTTTCATTTTCTTGTAGGAAGGAGACGCAATGTGAATATTTATGTGGAGAAAGTTGTTTTGATTTTTTCATAGTTTAATGGTTCATCTTTTTCTTTCTTACTAACTTTTGGAATTTCCCCCCTTTACATGCAGGCAGCTGGTGCTCTATCAATTAAAATTGGTGAGCCTTGTTTATGCTTTTATTTTCACTATAAATTGATTAAAATAACTGTCTATTCAGCAGTCTCTTGTATTAAGTATTATCAACTTGATCATTATGAAGTCACCAATTTTGAGATGGTAATTTTTGCAACTGATTATTGTTCCCTTTTCTCTTTAATGAAGCTGAAGTATAAAGAGGAGTTTCTATATATTTCCTTAAAAGAAGCTAATCAGTTCTAAACTTTATGCTTCATTATGAATTTCTTTATGAGGCAGCTCTATGTAAAAGTACTACCTATTTCTCATGTCTGTAAACTCTTAACTAGAATGCAGTTTTTAGATCATTTGCAGTTTATGTTCTGCTATTTTTTTTTCTTTTATTTACTATATTGATAATTTATACAATGACTCTTGCAGGAAAAAGACCTCGAGATTTGCTAAACCCTAAAGCTATGAATTATATGCAAGCAATTTTCTCTATTAAAGATGTAACTAGCAAGAGGGAATCTCGAGACATAAGTGCTCTTTTTGGTGTTACAGCCACACAGGTTTTCTGTTACCATTAATTTTATTTTTTGTTGCAGTTGTTCTTTTAGTAATGCACTTACAATGATCTTTGAGATTGCCTTGTTTCATGGGTCAAAAAGTTGTCTCTGATTGTTTATGCTTTAGTGGCGCGTAGGGGCCTTTTTCTTCTTCTTTCTTTTGGGGGGTGAAGAGAGTTGTTCCAATTTTTGCACTATAGAAGTATGTCAACTTGGAAGATATTCCAGTACGTGTGGGTCCAGAATTACCTGTCAAAAAATATTAATAAATTTCAGCACTTGTTGTCAATAAACCTATTGTGTTTTTATCCTTTTGTTTTCTGATTTTCCTTATCTTCAGGTTCGGGAGTTTTTTACTGGTCAACGTTCAAGAGTGAGGAGGTTCATTAGGTTGTCGAGAGAGAAGGCAGTTAGATCTAATGCATATAAAAATGAGCTGGAAGAACCCTTATACTCCGATCCAAATGTAACTATTGACTCAGTTCCCTTGAACACGGTGTGTCCTGCCAATAACGAAGGGTCTTCATGCTCTACACAAGATGAAGTTCTACCTGGCATGAATGACTTAGATAAACATTTCGTCGAGAATTTTTTTATTTTAATGTGGAAAGAAGAAAAATTCTCTGGGCAGGCGAAATTGATGGAGTGGATCTTGCAGATTCAAAATGCTTCAGTACTACATTGGTAGGTATTGTGTCATTACGAGTGAGGATATGTTTTCTGTAGGTTGTCTGTTTAACCAATCTGGATTCTTCTCATGGACTTTTAGGTTCTTAACAAAAGGTGGTGTAATGATTTTAGCAACGTGGCTGAGCCAAGCAGCAGTTGAAGAACAAACTACTATTCTTCATGTCATTATTAAGGTATATGAATTACATGTGAGGTTTATTTTCTTCATTCTCTAACTTTAAACCTTGTACTGGATTTAAATAGCTCATTGGCCTTTTCAGGTTCTTTGTCATCTCCCACTACATAAAGCTCTTCCAGCACATATGTCTGCTATATTGCAAAGCGTTAACAAACTTCGGTTTTATAGGTCATCAGGTGTGTCTTTTGGCAGATACTTGTTGCGCATTTATTTTGTGTAATTATTTCATGTGGCTTCTGTGTTGGATGTCAATTTGTATCTCAAAATGCCATTTTTTTAAAATATCTACCTTAAAGTTTTCAGATAGATGTTGTACAGTCCAACTTCTTCTTCTTCTTTTTAAAGAGAATACACATTAATGCTGTAACTCTGTTCAAGCCTCTTTGATATGCTGAATCTCATTTATCTTATTTGAAGATCAGACATAGCAAATAGGGCAAAGGTTCTTTTATCCAAGTGGAGCAAAATTTTTGCGCGAAGCCAAACCATTAGGAAACCCCCTGCCATGAAATCTTCAAGTGAAGTTCAGGACGAGATGCTGTTGAAGCAGAGGCTAGCCTTTTTCCTTACTGATTGCGCTTTGTTTTTTCTTGACTGAGTTATTCACCATCATATTCTGTTCAAATGCAGCATTGGTGAAATAATGGGAAATGAATCATGGGAGACTAAATCTGATAATCATGTAAGTGCTTCACACAAGTGGTACTCTCTCTTCTAATTAAACTCCTTTTATTAAAAAAAAGTACTTGACAGAATTGGAATGATTCATTTAAAGCATGATTGCATTTTGGAGGTCTGTTAATATTATTTTTTGATCAACAGCAAGAGACTTCTACTCAGTGTTATGCTGGTGCAGAGAACTTAAGGTAAGTGATAATTTTGGTGACCATCTGCTTGCAATTTTTTTGATCATAGGCTGAGTTTTAAGCATGCATTTCTTGTTCAGGAAATCGGAGTCTTCACAACCACTAAAATTGCTTACATCATCTGCAGATGACTCTAATAAGAAGCTTATACGAGGTTCTTCATCCCGTATCCTTAGGATTTTCTTTTGGCTCTGAAAAAGTAGCAATTCATTATGACTGGATGCCCTTCTGAACAAGTAATTATAAGGTGATGTCTAAGCCGTGTTAATTTTATCGGATGTGTTGCAAGAGTAAGGAACTTTGGATTAACTAATGTTAATAGAATTAATTTAAAAAATCATAATTATCACATTTCGATCATAAACCCTAGACAACGTAGCATGCTAAATAGACAATGCATTACCAATTGACTGAATGGCTTAATTTTGTGCCTCTTATGTCACCAATGAATTCATTTTCCGCTTCATTAAGTTTAGATGTGGATAGGAGAATGAGTTTGATGAATGGGACTCGTTCACCTAATCTCTTAGTAGTACCTAATTTTTCTTATAAAAATTATTTAGTTAATGTATGCTTTTGTCTTGCTTTCTGAATGCCTATATATATATTGAAGAACATAGAGTTCATTGCCTTAGCTAATTACAGAAATCAGAGAGCGTAGAAAAGTTCAGTTGGTGGAGCAACCGGGCCAAAAAGCTACTGGAAGAAGTTCACAGGTTGCAAGACCAGTACCTGCAACTCAAGGACGTCCACTTTCGGCTGATGATATACAAAAAGCAAAAATGCGTGCTCAATTCATGCAGAGTAAATATGGAAAACTGGGCATGACTACGGATAGAGGCCCCAACAAAGGCTCCTCTCCTCAAGTGAGCGTGTCTACATCAGCATCTAGGTCTTATGTACGCTCTAAAGCTGTGGAGACCAAGAAGCCTGTGAAGATTGTCTCTAATGAATCAATTCAGCAAGTAGCTCCTATTGATAACAAGATAAATCCGGATTTGGGTGAACCCTTGTGGAAGAAGTGCAAGAGGGTCCAAATCTTATGGAAGACACCCCCAGGTACATTTGCCTGTGCTTATTTAATTAGCTCTTTCTATTTTGAAATCTTTTTGGTGTACCTAGAACTAACACTTCACAATTAACATGAAAACCCTTTTGCAAATTTTCCAGAAAGTAATTGAAATGAGATTCTAGCACATATATATTCTACCATAAATTATAAAATGATTCAATTGCTTCTATAGTATATTTATTGCTAACATTTAGTTTTATGCCGTCACAAAATTGAAATTTCATCTCTAAACTTCGCAGTTTTTCACTGGTAACTAGATCCTTTACACCCCTCCTACCCAATCCCCTACCCCACCCCACCCCAACAAAAAAAAAAGAAGAGAAAAAGAATCCCTTACCATGCTTCTCCCCCATCTGAAATGCTTTTTTTTTTTTTTATCATCCTGCAAATATGTATATCTCGTGACTCCATCATTGCATTCTTGAGTTATTTCAGACAGGACACTTGGATGTCTTTGAAAAGTAAATCTACTTGTATTAATGTAGTCTGATGTCACGAAACCATTAGAACTGGGGACTTCTTTTGGAGATCTCCTAATTGATTGGCCTTTAAATGAATGCAGTGAACGGTTTTGTCCTCCTATTATTAATAATAAATTAATACTACTAGGTAAATACCAAATACTATTAAGATTTCAAGATGATCTATTATCAGATTACTGCAATGTATCTCATAAATAACTGTGATTTGATGAGTGCTCTCTTAAGTATATATCCTGGTCTTAGTATTGTGATGCTCAGCGCTAAAATGATTGTGAATGAAGCTATTCATCGAACTACATGTCTTCACTGTACCATTTTGTAGCAAAAAATTGATGGATTGTTATTACTAGTTAACAAGGCAAGGCTTCCTGGGATGCTTGCAAGAATTGTGCCAGATAATGGGGCAGAAAGTGCACAAGAGGTACTTGTAAAGAAAATGAAAAAAAGAGTTGGTAAAAAATGCCCGTCCCTACTTTCCTCATGATAATTGTGAACAAGTTAATCATCTATTTTCAGATGAATAAAAAATGAGTCAAATTTTCCACTGCGCATACAGTTAAATCTGAAACTATATAACAAACCTCATTTTGTATTCTTTGCAATTCTGACAAGTGTTTACTCCAATTATTAGACTTTCTGAGGAAAGCAGATAGGTTCGATGGAAATTTCAAGATGGTAGAAAAAAAGTGGGGAGGGAAGGGGATAGGTCACTGGATGGGGACGAATTGTTCAGCGTTCAGTTCATGTTTGCAGGATGTTAAATGAATTAGTCACCTACTGTGCAGATTTTATGAAATTCGAAAATTGAAACCAATAATTTTGTTGCCAAATATTATATCAAAGGCCGTTTTTAGTTTTTCAACAAGCAGGCTGGAGTGTGCATCTTTAGTGAGTTTCATGGGAAGAATATCTTCTGTTCTGGTCTTTTCCCATTTTAAAAATAAACAATCAAAATTTCTTATACATAAGCAGAATATGTGAAACTGATATAGACAGGGACCTGTTGCAGTCTAAATTACCTGCCTACTTCTCAAGTTTCCACTTCAACCTCGACAGGTTCTTCATTATCCAGATAAAATTATGGAAGTTTGAGAAAAAAAACAGGGTGATGCAATTCAACCCAGTAATTGTAAATGAGCTTGTTAAAGAATCATAACTATCTTCTCTTTCTTCTGTATTTCCAGTCTCAACTTTAACCAGTGATAAAAACTTGTGAAACATTTTAGTTTGTTTATTTAATGAGAAATGTGAACCTTGGATAATAAATGAAATGGCTGATTTTAATTTTAACTGTCTACTGCTATGATATGAATTTACCAAAATGGGGTTTTCTGATAACTGTATAAATATTTTAAATTAAAATAAAACAACAGTCTTTGTTTTATTTCAAAAGCAAATTAGGTCAATGGACCTTTTGACATTTATCAAACAAACAGGTAGTGAGAGGATAATGGGAAATTGCCTTGAAGAATAAGGGAAGTCTTTGTCAAACAAACTAGTCCTTTTTCATTTATGTTACATTTGGATTGAATGGAACGAGTGAAGAAGTGAAATAGAAAAGGGAATATAATGAAGAGTGAAATGATTTATTTTATTTCAGGTAGAATAAGTCATTTTATACTCTCCTCCAAGGAATAAAATTCATAAATTTAGAAGGAATGAGAATGATCTATTCTATTTTAATGGAACAATCGAATACAATTTTTTCATTTTATAAGAATAAGTCATTATGTTCTTACATTCATTTCTCCAATTCAAATGTATCATTAGTCTTTTTTATTTCCACAAGAATATTGTCAGTTATATGCTTTATCGGCAGATAGAAACACTAATATTACGTTTGGATTGAAGGAATGAAATAGAGGAAGAAATGTAATGATTTTAAGTTATTTCAAATATATGTTTGATTGTTGGTGGGAATGTGTAGTTTAATATGATGAAAAAAATTATGATACATATCAATTTTATTGGAATAAATTTTATCTCACATCTCTCACATGGAATAAAAATAAAAGAGATTGAATGAATTTTTATTCTATTGGAATAATTTATATTTCAAAATGATCATCTAATACGCTATTTTTTTATTTCATTCATTCCTTCGTTCTATTCTCAAAACCAAACGTAGCATAAAGGCAATCATTCATTATTTTTTCTACTCCCTTACTATGAAGCATAATGGATGCAATTAAATTAGAAATTTTCTCAGATTAATGGTGGATGTGTGAAATATGATACAGTATGGCTCTTGTTATCCACCTATCATGGTTTCATCTTTGGCTTGTTAGTTTCAGCCTTTTCACCCTTTTTCCCTTAATGCAGAAATGAGAATCAATAGTGGCTGGATGATTGGCACGGGAGAAAATAGCAAAGAGGTTGAGATTCAGAATAACAGAATCCGCCGTGAGAGAGAGATTGTTTATATGACAGTCCAGGAGATGCCACCAAATCCTAAGGAACCATGGGATCGTGAGATGGACTATGATGACTCCTTAACGCCGGAAATCCCAACTGAACAGTTGCCTGATGTTGAGGGTACAGAAACAGTGGTTTCCCCTCGTGAAAGTGAAGAAATTCCAGTTAATTCTGCCACCATGACATCCCAGAGTAGTAAAGGGAATGGGAATGGGAATATGCCTGAGCCTGATCTGGAATTGCTTGCTGTATTGCTTAAAAACCCTGAACTTGTTTTTGCTCTGACATCTGTCGAAGGTGGTGGTAGCTTATCAAGTGAAGACACCGTGAAGTTGCTTGATATGCTCAAGTCAAATGGGGTTAATTCACTGGGTAATTTAACTGGGGTAGCCACCAAAGTCGAGGAGAAGGTTGAAGTTTCTCTCCCATCCCCAACTCCTTCCAGCAATCCTGTAACGGTGCGTGTTTTGAGCACATCATGTACAACTCGTGAAAGTTGTGAAATTGTGTTGGCAATTTCCAAATCTTCTTCTACATTTTTTTTTCTTCTTCCAAATATCTCCTGGCTTAGAATTAAAATTTAATGGTCCTATATAAAGTATAAATGGCAGTGAAATTCTTGCATTAGTTTCTGAAAGAGTTCATGCAGTTGAGTTTGGAAAATGGTGAAAGACGTAATAAAGGAGTCCTATTTGTTCTATTATAAAAAGGTCTTCAAATGGAGTTGACTTAAAATTTGGTTAGCATGGAAACAGAGAGCCATAAATAGCATGAATCTTCAGAGGGATAGATTTCAAGTTTACAAGTTATTCTGTTGGGGTCTTCTTTCTGGTTGGTGGGGTTCTTATAAAGTGGGATTAGTTGATGCTAGAATCAAAAGTAGAATCCAGACCAATAATTTATTAAAATATTTATCAAATCCTGTTTCATAATTATTTCCATTCATTTGGGCTTACTGATGGATTTGATACGTTTTTCTTCCATCCTGTTGCAGAGTGGATGGAGACCGGAATTTGCTAAAAATCCATTTTCACGGCAAAGTGCAACAGTTAACGGAGAAGCAAATCACATGCCAGCTGTTATGGCAGTCACCGTGCAGTCCCAGATTCAGTCCACCAGCATGGTTGTCCCCCAACGACAAGTAATTGTACCGCCACCTGTCCAACCAACAATTTCTCAATTGCCCTTGCACCAAGGAACCGCAAGTACCACCTTACCTGAGAAACGATCCCGTCTTGAAGTTCCTTCGTTAAGCCAAAATGCTCCAGAAATATTCCATAGTAAGAATAAATTTCCGGCTGGTAATTTGCCTTTACCCAATATGTCGGCTGCAGCATCACCATCAATGAGAGTTGAAACTTTAGGCAATGTCAACCAAGCGTTCCCTGTGACGCAGCAAGCTTCATACCCTTTGCCCCCCGTAATGCCAAGGCCAGCTCGGCCTCAAGTACGACAACACCCGTCGATGATCCCCGAGCCTCGGCTTTCGACACCTTGGAGAGAGAGGCAGGGTTTGGCTTCAAGTTCTCATTCTCATGCTAATCACAACAATTATAATAATGTATTCGCGGGAGGACCTTTGCAGGCTCGAATGCAGCAGCCTGGTCCTCCGCGCAATAGAAACGAAATGATGGTTGATGCGTGGTATGAATCGTGGAGTCCGGATAATAGTCCAATTCGATCACAGCCCGGATGGAATTATGAGGAGCCTAGAATGAATATGGGTCCTAATTATAGATTTCCTAGGCCAAGGCCTCGGAATCCCGAGTACAGGGATCTTGGTCGGAATGAAAACCGGAGATGGCGTGATCAGAGAAGATGACAATATTTGCCAAAATTGGTGGGAAGATACTAGCTATATGCGAGCGAGGTTAAGTTAATCTGGGGGTTTCAAATTTTTTAGGAGATGAAAAGCTAGTGGTACATTAGGTTACTGGATGTTTGACTTATCTTTTTATTCCAAACTGCAAAAATATTCCGAACAACATTTTGTTACCCATTTGGTTAAAATTGCCAAGTTTATTCTGCCCTGTGTCTTTCAATCCACTCAAATACACAAGAACAAGATATCAATTATTATTACTGGTTAAAGACATTAGAGCTTAAGATAAATAATATCTCTGTTTGGGAAATAGATAAAAAAGGTAGTATTTTTTTCCATGTGAGAAAATGGTATTCTTTTCATCGAGGCGAAAGGAATATGCAATAACCTCCCGTACTCGTTGGTTCGTATTGAATGTTTTTTCCACCTAGCTAGGTTAGTCCTTTCTTTTCCCCCACGCAAATCAATGCATTTTGATTTTGTTAGGTGGTATCCTATTGCTTGGGAAAAGATTAGTAGCTTCATTTTTTAAATTAAAAATATGTCAATCATTACTTGGCGGAATAAAAGGAATTACATATAATTTTGATTAAATCTACGTATAATAATTAAATATTATATTATTAAAAAATGAGATAGGACACTATCAACACGTGCTATACTATTATCTTTTGTGAAAAAATATTATAATTTTTGTTGTGAATATATGCAAAAATAATTTGTTTGTAACAAAATATGATATATTCAGATTTATAAACATCTTATTTATTAAAAATTATTATTTTTATATGTAAAAAATAATATTTCTACAAAGTTTCAGTTACATAAATATGAATCTTATTTATTATTTATACAAAATTAATGACGTAACAAAATCATTTTGTTAACACTAACATTTTCCAAGTAAAAAAAAATTAAAGGCGGCAAAAGTTTCAGAAAAAGATGGTACCAGATTCTCTCTCCACCTCTCGCTCTATATATAGGTACAGCTGCAATAACAGACTCCATTAACAGGGCACACCTGTAAAATGATTAGCTGTGCTATTCCCTTCCCTTTTGAGTGTTGAGAAAGCATACATGATGTTGACGCCTGATTCTGTCGGGCAGTCCTGCTGGCCGTCCGGTAAGAATACCTGCACAAAAGTCCGAACGGCTTGGGCCGTCGGTGGACTCCTCCGGTGTGAGTGTTAGTGAAGGTATATGGAAAAGTCAACAATGGAGGTCTGAATATCTAGTGTAGCAAATTATGCGTTACCCTTCTCTCCATTGTCAACTGGGTATTTATACTACGTACCTGATTAACGGTCACCTGTGTAACGGTTCTGACCATTACACTAGGTAGTTATGATACATGTACGTTTCATCCTTCACCCACGTGCTGTAAGCCCACTAGGAAGGTTACCAGGCTGACGGTCTATTGGGCCTGGCCCAATGTCATTTCCTGGATCAGGCCTGGTTAAATATTCATCCTAACATTGCCCCCCACTCCTCCAGTATATGAATGTGCTGGGGGAGTAGAATGAAACCTTCCGAAGAAAAACTCCATCGGGAGCCCGGAGGCATCAGACCGATGGGAAATATCATTCGGGAGCCCGGAGGCATCAGACCGAAGAGGAACTCCATCGGGAGCCCGGAGGCATCAGACCGATGGGAAATATCATTCGGGAGCCCGGAGGCATCAGACCGAAGAGGAACTCCATCGGGAGCCCGGAGGCATCAGACCGATGGGAAATATCTTTCGGGAACCCGGAGGCATCAGACCGAAGAGGAACTCCATCGGGAGCCCGGAGGCATCAGACCGATGGGAAATATCATTCGGGAGCCCGGAGGCATTAGACCGAAGAGGAACTCCATCGGGAGCCCGGAGGCATCAGACCGATGGGAAAGCTTTTGGGTTAAAGACTTGGGCCTTTGTTATCTGGGTTTCACGCCTTGGATAAGACCTTGGGCCTTTGTGTCAATCAAGCCCAAAGTCTTATATTCTCAACCCAATCGAACCGGCCCAAAAGTTTGCCCAGACGTTTCATATGGCAATTTATTACTTTTTGAATTTTGAAATTGGTGCCCAATCAATGGTGAAGCGTACGCGGGAAGGAGCATTTATTACGCTGCAGTAAATACCGCGCGTGCGCCCCATCCGTCAGATCTTTTCCATCTGAACCGTTGCAACGTTTGGATCACGATAAAAGGATTCCTTTCCAACAGATCATCTTTTTATCAGAAGCAACTTATCACGAGAGAAAGGACGTTTGAGAGAGAATAACTTCATTCCCAGCCCAGATTCTGTCGTTCTTGCTCTGCTATTTTTCGATCAATCTCCTTTCTGAAATCAAGTAAGTTTTTAACCCTCTTTTCCTCAATTTCTCATAATGACTAGGAGTACTCAAGATAAAAGGGCACAAGCTTCGTCTTCCCGGGTTGAGGACGAAGTTACTGTTGCCGAAGCGGGAATTCCAGAGGGTCAACCTTGGAAACCGGTAGTCGTTGAGCGCATGAGGGATGTAGAGGAGTACAATAGGAACAAATACTTTAACATCAAGTATAGAGTAGCCAATATCCCATCTTCTATCCGGAACCAGTATTTCGACCTAGCCCAAACAGAATTTTATATCCCCAATGCTTATGAAATCAAAAGACCCGGGGCTGGGGAGAGGATATACTACCAACTCGAGGGGGGTTGGATCCCGATCCATAGGCAGTCACTGCTTTATGGGATCCGATTCCCTCTTCGCCCCTTCGTTTTAGAGCTACTTCATACGACGGGGCTCAGTTTGAATCAACTATCCCCCAACTCCTTCATCCATATAAATAGCTTCATCGCCTTTTGCTTTTCCGAATCAACCATCCCCGCCATAGATTTCTTCTTTCAATTCTTTTCCATTACGAATAATAAGGAAAAAGGGTTTTATACTGTAATAAAGAACCCTGGGAGGGATACCCTGATGGAGACCCCTTCGAGTAATAAAGGGTGGCACGTGGACTGGTTCTTCATTAAGGGGCCGGACACTGAGATGGTAGGACCTTGGTCAGACCCGAACAAAGACCAGCTGAATCCGAAGAGAATCTCTCGGGCACGGTTAGAAGAGTTCGAGGTCTTATATTCCAAGAAACCATCTGTGAAGTGGGACCGAAGTCTCCTTAATGACCAGGACTGGTTATACTCCTTCGGTTGTAAGTATTCTGTCATGACTGCTCCTTTATTCTGAATATTTTGGTATACTCATTCTGTTGTTCTGATTGTGTTGCAGTGGCTGACCAAGGGAAACACCCCGATAACGAAGCCATAATGGAAGCAGCCGGAGTTTCCAGGGTCAAGATGAGTGCCGCCGAGAAATTGAAGGTAAGCCGAAGCTTGAGGGCTGCAAAGCCCAAAGACTCTACTGTTGTTGCTAATCCCGAGACGGGCTCGGGATCTCCTCAGGTGGATGATACTATCAAGCCCACCGAAGGAGAAAAGTCTGCTGCCGAAGACTCGGGGGCCAGCAGACCGAGAGTAAAGAGGAGGAGGTTGGTCCTGAGATCCGTGCTGGAGGCACGAACCCAGCAGGCCCCATCCTCCCAAGCTGGGACGACGACCAATCCTCCTGCCGAGCAGAACGTCATCAGGCAGCCAGAGGAACCCGTTGCTGCCCCTCCTCAAAATAAAGGGAAAAGACCCGCTGAAGGTCAAGAGCCTTCAAGCACCCAAGGAGGTCCGATGGATCCCCCAATATCGTCCGGGGGTCCTAGGCCCGAGGAGGGGGTCAATACGTCTGCCTTGGGTACCTCAATGATTCCCTTCGCCGAAGCCGGTGCCGAGGGGGCTGATCTGAAGACGTTGATGGAGATGCTGTTCTCCTGCCATGCCAAGGTAAAGATCTCCTCATAAATTTCTCCTGTTTGAAGTGATTATAATTCTGACTTGTTCATCGATTGACCATCTCTTTGTAGGGAAATACACTTCTCCTGAAAGTGTCCAATGAGCAAAAGGTCCTGGAACGGAGAGCCGAGGAGAGCAACAAAAAACTTGCCGAAGCTCTGTCGAACCATAAGAAGACCAAGGACCAGCTGAAAACTCTTCACGATTCCTTCCAAATCATGAAGAAGGATCATGACTCGGCTCGGGAGGTTCATCAAGAAAAGGACAAGGAGATCAGCTTCCTGCAGTCCCGGATAATTGATCTGGAGAAGGCGAATACCCGTGCCCTGGATTTGGTGCAATCCAAAGAGCTCAAGAAAATAGAACTTGAGAAAAATAAAAATGAGCTCGAAGCCCAAGTCCAGAGTCAGAAGATCCTCCTGGCCCAATCGGAAAACATCCTCCAACTTCAGACCGATCAGATGAAGAATCTCAAGGACAATGTCGAACTGATCGTCGAAGGTTGGGCTGCGAAAGAAGCCGATTGGCTCAAAGGGCCGATTGCCTCTGCCTCCCCGAGCGTCTTGATCCCCGAGCTCAAACAGAAGGTGATAGAAGAATATAAGGCCTCGAATCAATTTCAGGCTGATATCTTGCCATCTGTTGCTAATGAATTCAGCGACGGATTTGAATATGCTCGGGAGCTTGCCAAGGAGAAGGGTCATGATCCCGATCAGCTAGGAATTGTATTTCCCGAAGACTGATTTGTGAATACATTGTTTTTGTTGTTGTTTTAATCATGTAATGCTTCCAGTAATTATCAATGAAATGATTTATCTTTTCCCACTTATCTTTTCTCATGAGTTCTTTCCTATCATCTGTATGTACAACTGTTCACTTATACTGCTTCACCCCCCACTAGCCTGATCGAATGCATATCCGATGAGGCTAGCAAATTAATTTTAAAGTATGTATCAAAACAGTAATACAGAGACCAGATGATAAAAAATATTCTCATGAATATCGAAAAGATGACATGTGATCGGCTAAAAAGAGAGCCTCAAAATTTAGACTATGTACAAAATTTGATCGGCTTCAATAATAGCCTCAAAATGGGACTAAGTACAAAGTGTGAACTAGTGATAATACCTACGAAGCCGAATAGCATGCCAAGTATTTGGAACATTTTTTCCATCCATGCCCTGAAGCTTGTAAGTTCCAGCCCTCAGTACTTCGATCACTAAGTATGGTCCTTCCCATGTTGGCATAAGTTTGCCAGTTTCCCGAGGAGTGGATGCCTCAGCTTGTCGAAGGACCAAATCGCCCACACTGAATGACCTGCTTTTAACATTTTTGTTGAAGTGCCGAGCAGTTCGTTGTTGATAAGCAGCCAATCTGAGGACAACTGAGTCACGTTCCTCTTCTAATAAGTCGAGGTTTAACCGAAGACCTTCGCTATTGAGTATTTCGTCGAAGTTTAAGACTCTCGGAGAAGGTACTCCGATCTCAATAGGTATCAGGGCTTCGGAACCATAGGCCATCTTAAAAGGTGTCTCCCCAGTAGTAGTCCGAGGAGTTGTTCGGTAGGCCCAAAGGACATGCAAAAGCTCCTCGGGCCAAGCACCCTTAGCATCCTCCAACCTTCTTTTAATGCCATGAAGAAGTGTTCTGTTCGTTACTTCTACTTGACCATTTGCTTGTGGATGAGCTACCGAGGTCCGTCGATGTTGGATGTTAAGCTCTGTCAAGAATCCCTCGAATGTTTTTCCAACAAATTGAAGGCCGTTGTCGGAAATCAGAATCATCGGGATGCCGAACCGATAGACCACTTGCTCTTTGAAGAATTGAAGACATGTATGCTCGGTGATCTTGGCAAGTGGTTTGGCTTCTACCCACTTGGTGAAATAATCGATAGCGACGATTACAAACTTCACTTGCCCCTTACCCTGGGGAAGAGGGCCCAAAATGTCTATTCCCCACACAGAAAATGGTATCGGGGAGAGTATAGGGGATAATTCCTCGGGAGGTTGGTGTGGGACGGATGCAAATATTTGGCACTTGTGACATTTTTTGACGAAGTCTTTGGCATCTTCAAGCATTGTCGGCCAAAAATATCCTTGTCGTAAAATTTTATGGGCAAGTGCTTTTGCTCCCACGTGATCCCCGCAGATTCCTTCATGAACTTTCCGAAGAGAATAATTGGATTCCCTAGGGTCGAGACATCGAAGCAATGGGGAAGAGTAAGATCTTCGGTACAGATGGTCATTGTGAATACAGTACTTGGTGGATTTGTACTTTATTCTTCGGGCCAAAGCTTTGTCTTCGGGCAATTCACCATTCAAGAGAAATTTGAAGATAGGGGTCATCCACGAATCCCCCTGTTCAATATCCATTACTGTCTGAACGAGGGTGCTTGGTTGTTGAAGATTTTCTAGGTATACTGCCCCATCTAACTCCCCCTGATCGGTGGTTGCCAGTTTTGAAAGAACATCGGCCATAGTATTTTCCGATCTGACCACACCTACTATCTGATACTTCGGGAAAGACGTTAATAATGACCGAACCAGATGCAGATAGGCTTGTAAATGAACTTCCCTTGCTTCATATTCTCCCAGCACTTGCTTCACAACCAGTTGGGAGTCGCTGTAAATTGTCAAGTTTTTTACTTCCAGACTTCGGGCCAATTTCAATCCTGCCACTAGTGCTTCGTATTCGGCTATGTTGTTAGTGGCCATGAACCCGAACCGGATAGATTGTTGTACCTTGAAGCCTTCTGGGGAGGTGAGAATTACCCCAGCCCCGCTTCTTGTCCCGGTAGAGGATCCATCGACATATAAAACCCACGCAATCTCCTCGGGGGTTACTGTCACTTCCTCGGACTCAGATTCTTTCTCTTTGGTATCCTCGGGGAACGAACACTCGATAATGAAATCGATGAGAGCCTGAGCTTTTATAGCCGTCCGAGGACGGAACTCAATGTTAAACTGACTTAGCTCGATGGCCCATGCTGCCAATCTCCCCGAGGACTCAGGTCTGTAGAGGACTTTTCGTAGTGGTTGATCTGTGAGGACGATGATAGTTCGCCCCTGGAAATAATGCCTCAGTTTCCGACTGGAGATAACCAGTGCGTAAACCAACTTCTCTAAATTTGGGTACCTTGTTTCAGCGTCCCGAAGAGCATGGCTTACGTAGTAGACTGGCTTTTGTCCTTGCGAATCTTCTCTGATCAATGCTGACCCAACTGCCAAGGATGTGGCAGACAAGTATAGTTGTAGATCCTCCTCAGGCAATGCTTTGCTCAATATCGGAGGTGAGGAGATATATCTTTTAATCTGCTCAAAAGCCTCTTGGCATTCTTCGGTCCATTGAAAAGTTTTCTGATTCTGAGCTCCTTTGAGAGTCCCGAAGAATGGGAGACATTTCTCTGCTAATCGGGCCACAAACCGCCGAAGAGCTGCCAGCCTCCCGGTCAACCGTTGAATTTCTTTGAAGTTCTTCGGTGGCTGCATTTCAAGGATAGCCGATATCTTTTCGGGATTTGCCTCAATCCCTCTTCGGCTAACCATATACCCCAAAAATTTGCCTGACCCGAGGCCAAATGTGCATTTAGTTGGGTTAAGTCTCATGTTGTTTGTCCTGACATTCTCGAAGCATTCTTTTAGATCGGACAAATGATCATCCTCCTTCATGCTTCGGACTATCATGTCGTCAACATAGACTTCCATATTTCTCCCGATCTGGCTGCTGAACACCTTGTTCATCATCCTCTGATAGGTAGCCCCCGCATTAATCAACCCGAAGGACATGACCTTGTAAGCATATATGGCTCGATGGGTGATGAAAGCCGTCTTTGGTATATCGCTTTCAAGCATGGCTATTTGATTATACCCCGAGAAAGCGTCTAAGAAGCTCATTATGGTGTGTCGCGAGGTTGAATCGATCAATTGGTCTATGCTCGGGAGAGGGTAGTAATCTTTCGGACATGCTTTGTTGAGATCTGTATAATCCACGCACATCCTCCACTTCCCATTGTGTTTTTTGACCAGCACCACATTAGCAAGCCATTCTGGGTAATTGATTTCAAAAATGAAGTCAGCAGCCAAAAGTTTGTCAATTTCATTATCAATTACCTGTTGCCTCTCGGGAGCTATGTTTCTCCGTTTTTGCTTTACGGGCTTGGAGTTCGGATTGACACTCAGCTGATGTACGGCCACAGTTTTGTCAATGCCCGGCACATCGGCTGGGACCCATGCAAAGATGTCAGCATATTCCCGAAGAAGCGAGACCAACCGAGTTTTGGTTTCCTCTCGAAGGTTTGTGCCAATCTGTACAGTTTTCTGATCATCATTTTGAAATAGTGGGACTTCAACTGTATCTTCGGCTGGCGTTGCTAATGGTTCAGTACATCCCTCAGTGAATGGTTCAAGCTCGATCTTCATTGTAGCTTTCTGTTTGCTATCACTGGGAGAGGATGTCTGTATGGTCTGCAGATAACATCTTCGGGAAAGATCCTGATCTCCAACAGATTCCCCGATCCCATTTTTGGTTGGAAATTTCATTTTTAAATGGGGGATGGATGTAATTGCTTTTAATGCCGATAGAGTTGTTCTTCCCAAGATGACATTGTAGTTGCTTTCCACTTGAACCACGTAAAAGCGGACCATAATGGAAGCTTGTTTCGGGGCAGTCCCGAAGATCACAGGCAACTCAATCGTCCCTGCTATACGAACTGGGTTATTCCCGAACCCATATAGAGGGGACTCGTTGCAGATCTCCAGCTTTCTTCCCCCCAAGTCCAGCCGATTGTACGCTTGGCTATACAGTACATCGACTGAACTCCCATTATCAACAAGCATCCTTTTCATATCCATGGTGCCGACCTGAGCTGTTATGACCAGTGCATCCTGATGGGGAGTGACCATCCCCGAGGGGTAATCATCATCGGAGAAAGTGATGGGGTCGGTTTTGGCACTCATTGGTTTCCCGGACACTTGATGTACTTCTCTGCCGAAAGCTTTTCTCTTTCGATTGGACAGAGCGGAAATTGATCCTCCGGAAATAACATCAACCACGCCTCTTGCTTCAGTAATGGGAGGAGGTGGCTCGAGGCGATCAAAGGCCGATGGTCTGTAGGAATCGGCAACATAACTGTCCAGATTGCCACTCCGTACCTGTTTTTCGAGGAAGTCTTTAAGATGGTAGCATTCCTCAGTATCATGCCCTTTGGCTTCGTGGTAAGTGCAATACCGATCTCCTTCCTTTTGCCTTGCAAAAACCCGGATCTTCGGGGGCTTCTCATAGAAGGGTTTATTTTTTATCGCTTTCACGATATTGCTCTTGCTGGTGTTCAGGGGTGTGTAATCTTTCTCGGCACCTCTTCGATCCCTCGGGGGATCATTCTTTTGTTGCCGATCCTTGTTAGAATCCCTTCGATCATTCCCCTTTTTACCATTGCCGTTGGATTTCTTTTCGGCACTAACGCCTCCGGGGTCTCTCTGGTGAAAATCACCTGTGTTTTTCGAGGATCCCCGTAGATTGGCGAGAGCCTCTTCCAACTCTACGAACTTGTCCACCTTCTCATAAGTCTCCGATAAGGTCTCCGGGGACTTCGAGATAAGCTCCTCAATTAACCTGCTGGATTTATCAACATTTAATCCCATGGTTAAAAATTGGATTACCTGCTTCGGGTCAATCCCGTTGATTTCTGACACAGCCTCTCTGAATCTTTTAATATACTGCCGAAGAGTTTCATTCGGCCTCTGTTTTACTTGCAGAAGGGATGTCATCATTCGGGCTCGCCGCTTGTTGCTCCCGAAGCGGTTGTGGAACTGTTCTTGTAATTCCTCCCATGATTTGATGGATCCTGCTGGGAGGGAGATAATCCATTCTCTGGCAGTTTTCTTCAGAGTGGATAAAAACAAGTGGCACATCGCCACTGCATCATGACCATGAAAGTGCATGGCCTGCTCGAAGGAATAAGTGTGATCATGTGGATCACCCGTCCCATCAAACATCTCCAAAGTAGGGACCTTACGGGATCGGTCGATCTTAGCCTCTTCGAGGTCCTTCGAGAATGGTGAGAATCGGGTCTTTTTTGACCCATAATACTTATCCGAAACCTTGATGGGTAAAGATTCGCCAGTGTGGCTCCCATGACTATGTCGGTCTTCCCGATATTTCCTCGTCGGCGATCTGGCTCGCTTTCTCAAATCTGCTGTCCAGATCGACTTAGAGCGAGCCGGCTCTTTCCCGCGGTTTCGGTTTACTTCCCCTCGGGGTTCATTATCTTCTCGTCTGGTATAGCGGGTTGAGCGGGAGGCCGAGCCTCTCTGGCTCAAAAGTTCATTACCCGCCTCGGTTAACTCCTCGTACTGTTTGTCAAGCTCCTTCTGCTGGAGGTCCAGAGCCTTTTTTCTGTCGAGGATTATCTGGAGGCGGCGGTCTTTATCAGCTGCCGTCTCCTGATGAGACCGAGAGAGAGGAGGTCGCCGTGAATGACTCTGCGACTGTGATGTTTCCATGTTAACAAAAGTTGATGGAAGTTTTACTAGGGGCCCTCCTTCTAGCGCCAATGTTGACGCCTGATTCTGTCGGGCAGTCCTGCTGGCCGTCCGGTAAGAATACCTGCACAAAAGTCCGAACGGCTTGGGCCGTCGGTGGACTCCTCCGGTGTGAGTGTTAGTGAAGGTATATGGAAAAGTCAACAATGGAGGTCTGAATATCTAGTGTAGCAAATTATGCGTTACCCTTCTCTCCATTGTCAACTGGGTATTTATATTACGTACCTGATTAACGGTCACCTGTGTAACGGTTCTGACCATTACACTAGGTAGTTATGATACATGTACGTTTCATCCTTCACCCACGTGCTGTAAGCCCACTAGGAAGGTTACCAGGCTGACGGTCTATTGGGCCTGACCCAATGTCATTTCCTGGATCAGGCCTGGTTAAATATTCATCCTAACACATGATATATACTATTAGTACATAATAATACTCATTTAAAGCTTGGAAAAAAATAGAAGAAAATGAAATTCAGATTCTTCAACCCCAAATCAATTCACAAAACCTACATGTTAACCCTTAACTGTAATAGGAACAACTTTTACCCTCACCAATACCCTGTAATTCAATCTCTCAGTCCTCCCCTGTATGATCCTTCACTCACTTACTCCGAAAAACCTAACTCCATAATTTCCAAGAGGTGGCACGGCGGTCATTCTCATCACCACCACCACGACCATCGATCCGGTGAGGAAGGAGAGAATGTATTCCGGCTAGGACTCGCTGCCGATATAGGTTTAGCTGCCGGTAAAGCAATGGCCGGGTATTTGTCCGGGAGTACTGCCATCATCGCAGACGCTGCTCATTCTGTCTCCGATGTGGTAATCTTACATATACCTCCCTATATAGTTTAAATTGATATGGTACATGTATATATGCATCAAATTACTTATATTATTGTTTATTGATCATCTTCATTGGATAAAAGCAATATCCATAAGAGTATCTTTTTGATGCTTGCTATAAGGGAAATGATGCTATTCAGTGTTAATATTTATATATTTGTATGTCCCAAAGTAAGTATTAATGTTTATATCTTTGTATGTACCGAAAAATCTACTCATTTACACTTTATAACGATCCAAGTTTAATTCTGTACCATGGGTGGCACCCCCTTGGTGCTTTTTCTGAATACATCTTTATTTTGTCATGACAGGAGCTTGGATTTGGAAAGAAATTCATAGTTGAGAAACAATAATGGACATCATACAGGAAAAAGATGAGAAAAGAGAAAAAATAAACAGAGAGAAAAAGCTTAATTGATATATTCTTCTGATATCGTTTTCAATACATTTCTTTTCTATTTATACTAACAAAGGGAAATGAAAAGAAGCCGAGTTAATGAAGTGTAATTGACAAACACGGCCTAAGCCTCATGTGCATCAGCTTCACGTAACTGGAACTTATACGACGTCATTTCCTCTTAACTGAATTTGCACAATAAGCAAGAGACATGGTAAAGCCAATTATGCAACTCTTGACATATTTAAAAAAAAGAAAAAAGAAAAAGGATAATGATTCAAGTTTCAAGTAATAACGTAGCTTTTAGGATTTAAATATCAATATCGTAATTTATAATTTATGAGGTCCAATTGGAAACTTACGATTCCTTTAAATGCATAATTTTTTTTAATAGTGGAATCTCATTTTGAGACAGACCAATAGAGGAGTAGAGCTTTTTTTCAACCGCATGCTTATTAACATTCTATCTATTGTTTACTGCAGGTTCTTAGCGGCGTTGCATTGTTGTCATATAAAGCTGCAAGGGTTCCCAAGGACAAAGAACACCCATATGGTCACTTTTGATTTCTACCTACTTGCTATTGCTATAAATATGTACCCTCCTTTTATTTTATTTTTTAACGAAATGTACCAAACTTGATGAGAGGGTAATAGATAGCAAAAGAAGTGGTGATCTCAAGGTATGCAAATGAGTCAAGTTAGTTCAAGCTTGCCTCTTGAGGTAATGAGCTTCAAATGAAGCTTGAGCTTGGCTCATTTACTAAGAGACAATATTGAATAACTATTACATGAGGCTATATGAAGCCGAGTTAGAATATCTTAGTTCTTATATTTTTTTAGTTATCTAAACAACTAAATAAATATGAATTCAATCAGAGCTCAACACATTAGTAGTTTTCTAGAAGTGATTATTTTTGCTCATTTATCTTACAAACCAATCTTGCATGTTCAATTATCTGAGCTATTTACCATATATTTGCTTTTGCTCCCCTACGTCGACACACAAAAGTGAAAAAATGAGAAACACTTGGGGAAATAAATTAAAAAGAAACCACAAATTTAAAACTCTTGAAAAGGTCAAAAATGGATGTAATTCTTCTTTTGGCTAGTAGATATTTTTCTTACTTGGCTGATCTTTGAACCCAGTGGTAGACAAAAACTGAGAAGCTTTATTAAAATTTATGGATGTGGAAATCTTCACCAGGTCTGCAACATAGTTTTTAACAATGTCTTCTTCATACTGATGTCCTTTTTCTTTTTCTGTTTCTACATTCTTCATGTCAATAGAGATTTTTTACTTTTAGAAAAAACTCTTGTTTTTACTTAATACTGCATTGTAAATCTTTCTCTTCCTTTGGATCCTTGTATTTGAATATCCTGTTTATATTCATGTTTTCCCCTTATAATATATTAATACCGTTGTAATATCGTTTGTATTTATTAGAGTTGTTGATCTCTGGATATTCTCATGTGGTGAGTGCAATTCGGCTGTTATAAATTTTCTTTTTTTAGGGTCATTGCAAGTACAATTCTTTTTAGCCTTCAATGTTTTTAACTATGTTTGGACAGTGTACAATTGTTTTTGCATGTTATCTTTCAGGGCACGGCAAGTTCGAATCATTAGGAGCCCTTGGAATTTCTAGTATGCTTTTTGGGACAGCTGGAGTTATTGCCTGGCACGCGTTTGATATTTTAGTGGTGGGGTTTTTTACTGCTTTCATTCCATCTTGTTTAGTAATAGGACTGGTTTTTTTTTTCTTTCTTTTTTCCTTGTCTTTCTGATATTAAACTGTGGCAACTAATGAATTCTGGAATAAATATAGATCGTGTGCGATTGTTTTTTTCTTTTTCCCGTTTAAGACACTCGATCTTTTATCTGCAGGGATTCTTATCAGCTGCTCCTGAAATAATTGATCACTCGGCACATAAACACATGCTTAGCCATGGACATCACCATGGAATCGACATGAGTCACCCTATTTTGGCTTTGAATGCTATGATAGTATCAATAGCTGTTAAAGAAGGGTAACAGTCAATTAAACCACTGATTTCATACAGTTTCTTAAA
This sequence comes from Hedera helix, assembly GCA_947179155.2. Taxonomy (NCBI): domain Eukaryota; kingdom Viridiplantae; phylum Streptophyta; class Magnoliopsida; order Apiales; family Araliaceae; genus Hedera; species Hedera helix. The sequence goes on along the minus strand of OX359271.1, from coordinate 47,578,029 downwards.
AAGTAGATTGTTGTATTGCTCTATTTTCATGTGAGATGGACACGCTTATCTTTCTTCTTTTGATCTTATCTGAAGATCTTATGGGGTGCATATATAACCATTAACCTCTATACTTTTTTCACTCCGCCTTCAAAGGGCAGGCTCTCTCTTCTACTTTAACTTGTCTTGAACTTGAATAGATTGTTACATATGTCTACTTAAGTTGCTTTGTTGTTGTGGCTATACCATCTTACCCAATGCCCTTTCAATTGCTTACCTGTAAATGCCACCTCTTAACATTATGGGGAACAAATTCAACTGGGAAGACTACAACTTAAGACCTTGCTTGAACCAGAGCTCTGATATAGACCTGTTAAGTCATCTATTGCTACTAAAAGCTCAAGTTGTTAGATAATGGACCAAGTAAATTATATCATGCTTTAACAAAAATCTCGTTTACAAAAATTTGATCATGTGGTCAGTCATGTTGTTTTTGGTTTGTGTCAATAGTAACTAACTAAATATAATGACAACGGGCAAAGTTGATTCTAAATGTGATTACTTTATTCACCTTCTTTTAGTTGTTGGTAATATAATATTTTTTGTGGGCACTTATATTTCCTGCAAAGTGTTTAACTGTTAAAGAATTCTAAATGTGCTCTTTACCAAATTATAACACCTATGGCTTTCCAATGGATGCTTTACAGTTTCAAATTGTTAGCAAAATAATCTCCCTCTCTCTCTCTCTTAAAGAAGTATAATTATTTATAATGCATTGTAATATTTCTGTACTGATTTAGTAGTAAGTTATCTACTGAATGATGTATACTTCTTTTCTGATTGAGTCTTCTTTGGTGATTGTTTTGTTTTAGATATCAATAAGTTGTAATTCCACTCTTACCCAATTACATGTTACTATAAAAGTGAGCACCCATGCATCATTATGATGCTTTGAAGAATTTTATTTTTTTGTTTTTCTTTTTTCCCTCACGGGTATGTATGTTTTATCCTTAGGCTGTACTGGATAACAAAGAGGGCAGGGGAAAGGTCCGGTAGTGGGCTGATGAAAGCGAACGCTTGGCATCATCGTGCAGATGCTGTTTCATCGCTAGTTGCTCTTGTTGGAGTTGGTAATAACCTTAATCCTTTTAATCAAGGCTCTGAGAATTTAAAGAAAAAGTTGATCTGCTGATTACTGTACTATTAAGTGACCACTTACTAGTATTAATCATCAGCACTTACATCAGTGAAGGGAAAATTGAATTTGGGGGTGAGGACAGCAGTAATAGCAGAACGAGACTTACAGTAATTATGCTCAATTTAAGACACTATTGAATGGTTCTTTGATAAGAAATCTTCACTGTAATGGATTTATCGATAACATTTATCATATCTTCTTTTTTTGTTCTGTTACTCAATTTCATTACTTATTCGTATACCTAATGATGAATATCTTTTTGGTTCTATTAAACTTTTGTTTATTGGATCATGGGAATGGTAGGAGGTCATTGGTTGGATTGAAAATGTATTGTGGGGAGTAGTAACAAGATACAAGGGTGTTGCTGAAAGTGTAGAACACTTGTCCACTTAATTTGTGCACTACTTTGATTAATTTGGATAATTCCTGTTCCCTGCAGTCCAACATGAGTGGTAGGTTCATGTTGTACTAGAGCTTCTTGTTTTTGTACCACAAAGAGAAAAAGATTGATAAAAATGACTGCTGATAATCTGTCTTCCATATTAATGTTAGATATTTAAATGAATGTTCGTAATGACATGTTAGAATTTACTGTTATATTTTCAGAACAATACTGCTATTCTCAATTGTGCTATAATAGCTATCTAAATCAATCTCTGATCATGTGTCTGGGTTGTTGAGTTCTACCTGCACCCTACTGTGTTTCACTTTTGTCTTCAATGATGGTGGTATATTGGATGGATTCATATTTCAGTCTTCCCTTTAGACCACCTAATGTGGTTGACGTTTGTGATCCCTCTCTGATAATGGTTTACTCATTTACTTTAGGAGGATCAATTGTTGGGGTGAAGTTCCTAGATCCTCTTGCCGGACTTCTTGTCTCAGGCATGATCCTCAAAGCTGGACTTGAAAGTGGTTATGGGAGGTATTATTTTTTCTTCTTTTTTCCTTTGGCTGCTATTTGATGTTTTTAATTAATTGCTGAATGATAGACTAGTTTTTTTTTGAAATTACAAGCTTTAATCCAAGGGATGATTCCGTCAACTGGATTTTCAATGATAGCGAGATGAATACTACTCATTGCTTCTTCTTGCTTACTTCATGGTTGCATTGCTCATAGGTTCATTTTAGATAGGCTTGTGCAGCCACCTTAAATGGATAAAAGGCTCATTTATGAGCAAGTAGACTTGCCTCGCAAAACCAGGGACAACTTTGCATCGTTGGCTTTTATTCTTCATATACCTGTCCAAACTGATTTTGTGAATCTTAAGGAAGGTGATTAGTAGTTGAACTAAGATTATGAACTCACTGAGTTTGGCAGACTATAAATCTCCGTCTGTGACATGTTTCTGAATTTTTAGTGTCTTGGAACTGGTGGATGCTGCAGTCCCATCACAACTTTTGGATCCTATCAGACAAATTATTCAACAAGTTGAGGGAGTGAAGGCAAGTCATTTGAACTTCTCCTTCTCAACTAAGAAAAACGATATCCATTGGTTTGCACTTTTTTGTTGTTGCCATGTTATTCCTTCACCGTCATTGTAACCATGATGTGATGTCTACTAATACCTCCAATATCATCATTATCACTGTGATTGTTTAGCTTTACAAATTTTTTGATTCCTCAAGTAGTATCTCTCTCAAGCCAATATCTGATAAGTTTCACCATGCATCAATATTACTTTCATGTATCAGTTTATATGTTCACTTTCTTATTGCAGCGCAAAAACCACAGCTATAATATAAGCTTATAATTAGACGGCTTTAGACATCTGTTAAATTGGAAATTTAATCTTCAAGTTTGGGATATGTGGAATGGCAGACTCATAATAAATTATATATATATGTATATATACATATATACATATATATATATATATATATATATATATATAAATATTTCTTAATTGTTTCTTAACGATATGTATTTTCTAACTTAATAACGGGGTATTATACGATCGTTGACATTTAATGTTTTAAAGTATAAAAGAATAATAAATGAAGGAAATAAAAAGAAAAAATAAATTATTTAAGCTCAATTTAGATAATTTAAAAATTCAAATTGGAGGGACTTGAGACTATTTTTTAAAATCTTAGCTCTTAGGAATTCATAATTTAAAAGTATTGAGAATTAGCACAAAAGGCTAGAATTATTTCATATCAACTCCTAAAAGTTGAAAAGATTTTTAATTTACGCCTATATACTAAATATTTATGGAAAAATTTCAGTTGGGTCTATAACCCCACTACTCCCTTATTGTATCCGCCCTAGGGTACATGATCAGTAGATTAAAACGGAATGATGGTTAAATTAGTTGAGTTTTCCCTCTGGTTCTGTAGTGGGTTAATTTTCCTCACGTTTCATTCATAAAATTGATTTTTGAGTTTTTTTTAGTGATTTGCTTGTAAACTGTATAGATCACTTTATTTTATGTGTGTGACCGTGTGAGTGAGAGTGTGTGCAGAGGGATGGTGTGCAGAGGGATGGATTGAGGGAGGGTGGCATCAAAGGGAGGGTTGCTCTCTAGATCATACTCTAGCATTTGTGCAGGTGTGAGCAGAAAGGGTTGGAGGGAGGCAGTGATGGGAGGCGTTTCTCCTTAGATCATACTTTGGCACTATGCATTGGGTTTTTGCACTGTGCTTTAATAATTTATAAATCTCTAACTGGGTTTTGAGGAAGTTTGCTCTTTACGCGTTGCTTAATAATTCAGATTGAATGCTGCAGGGATGCAGTCATCTGAGGGGAAGGAGAGCTGGTTCATCACTACATCTTGATGTAAATATTGAGGTTGGCTATTATTATATAGTCTTTATATTATCTTACCTTTCATTTTATGCATATGTTATATCTTGTTCAATTTGATACAACAGTTACTTTAACTTAGCAGGTTGATCCCTTCTATACTGTTAGTGCTGCACATGAAGTTGAGGAGAATGTTCGTGATGAAATTCGGAAGTCCCATCCTGAAGTAGCTGAAGTTTTCATTCACATAGGTAACAACTTTGTTTTGTTTAATCCTTGTACCCTCTCTGGAAAAGTACATCGATTTATAGGATAGGCATCAAAGGTTGATAGTAGCATTTTTTTGAAATTATCAAGAGATGTGGAGTTCTGGACTGTTAAACTCTGAGTTTGAGACTGGCAGATTGCATTTCAGGCCATGTTTTTGGGTGGTCAACCCCGGAGCAGTGTTTCAGTTTGAAATTTCTTCCTGAAAGGAAACTGAAACAAGTCTAATATCCATTCAAGATTTATGCAAATTCATTTTAGTTATGATTATTTTGTGAACCATTGGTGATCCACACAAGCCTTCTCTACTGCTGCCTTTTACGAGATGAAAGGTGGTCTGGAATCACACATAAGACTCTTATTTATCATTTCCCCTTGCTGCATACTTCTTTGCCCTGTGCTATCAATTAACATTTACATAGTGAACCTTAAACTCACATTTGTTTCTGCTTTGCAGTTTCCTTAGTCTACCCTCCCCATTTTTGTAACTGATTATTAAGTTGGCATGTGTCTCATTTCAAGGGGTTAATTGAGTGTGTTATTAATGACATGTTGATGAACTATGGCTGCTTATTTAAGTCTCCTCTCTGATGCGAAACCAGTATCTCTTCTCACCAATATAACTTTCTGCAAAGACTTCATTAAATTTTGAGATCAGTTTTCATGCAATCTCAAACAGAATTCTATAAAACTGGGAAATATGTACCTGCTAAAGTGCAACATCTGATTTTCCATATGTCCTAGACAAAAAGTCTCTAAAAATAAGGTTTTAAAATCACGAATTTATATATATTGTCCCCAGTAAGGAATAAGATGAAATTAAAGGCCATTATATATTCAATGGTCTTTTGAGTAAGCACTGTTATCAGTTCGGGAAATTTATAATCTTTTGTATGTGTTTTATCTTATTAATATTCCACATTATGCTTTTCACTTACTCTAATTATCCATGCAGAGCCTTCATTTTCAAATGTTTCACTCGATAAAATGGACCAGCAAAAAAAAATGAAGGGAGCAGATGACCCAAAGAGTAATGTATCTTCAAATGATAAACATATCGAAGACATCATCTCTGCTTTGTTGGCAGCCAAGTTTGCAGAGGTATACTCTTTCCATCTTTCTGAAGAGGCTTCTTAATATTTTTACTATTAAAATGTTCAGTTTAATACTCCCTTTGTTCCAAAATATAAGATCATTATTGATTTTTTGAAGTCAATTTGAGATATTTTCATGCTCGGGGAGATTTATATAATTTTAGTCAATATAATGATGAATATTGTAAACTGTTTTAAAAAGTACTGCTAGTTATAAATTTAGTGAATCTTATCAATTTTAAGTTTGAAAATATTTCAAATTGATTTTTAAAATTCAATAATAATTTGGACATGGAGGGAGTATTTGCAAGGCCAGCTAGACCTTTTGATCCATATCGATGTGTGGTTAGTAACGTTCATGGACTACTAAGCTCCTATTCTTCATGGCTGCTATTTAGTCCTAAAAATCTTATGGCATAAAAGGGTCAATCTAGCATGAACTTTTGAAGAACTGATAATATATATTCTTGATCAGTATTGAAGAGTTGGTACTTGGTAATTTGTAAAGAAAGTTTGGTCTGCTATCTGGACAGGAGAATAAAGGTCAGTGAAGGCTCCTAACAGTAATTAGTTATCCCAGAATGCTGATTGTGTTAAGTGCTACCTGAAGACCCTTGTTACTTTATTAATCATCTTTCGTGCATGTGTTCCCAATTCCAATTTGTTCATTGTAGTACATAGGAGACTAAAACCTCTTTATAGTCCCAGGAAAACAGATTCTTTAATTTTAGGCCTAAAAATAATAATTATGTCACTAATATGTATTCACACGTGGACATAATTATCAAGTTGTCGCCTAGTCGTTGACTAGTTGACTAAGAGGTAGCATAGCAGCAAGTCGACCGATCGACTTGGGTGAAGTAGCTAAGTCGTGCAATTAGGTGAGGAAATTGTCGCCTTGGATTGCCTAGCCAACTACCTTCAAGGTGCACGATCTAGAAAAAAAAAAGGGAAAAAAGAAAAGAAAGGGAGAACAAAAGAAAGAGATTGTTGTTGTCGCAAGCTTTATAGCCGGATCCATCGCCGAAGTCGACCACCATTGTTGGCGCCACATTGTACCATTGGCGCTACAGTTTGTGTCAACTGTCAACGCTGTCTGTCGATCTCGTACATACCAATCTTGTTGTTGCTCTATTTGTGTAAGAAAACAAAAAGGAGATTGAAATTTAAAAGTATCTTGACAAAGTATAGTTTAATATCCCATAATTTTGTTAAACTTCAGATTTAGTCCCCTTAAGTTGAATTTTTTTTTATTTAAGACCCTTCTTTTCCTTCATAATCACCTCTAAGTTTTCTGAGTTTATTACATTTTAACCTTTGGACCTCCATATTTTCAATATTAGCTCAGTTCATTAGTTTAGTTTTCAATTAGGTATTTAGGTCCATAAATGTGTATTATTTGTAAATGAGATATAAATGTTAAATGTTAATGTGTTTTTGTTTTTAAATGGTATTTAAGAGTTTTGCTTATGAATACTAATATATTTGTGAGTAATTTCTTATGTATTTAATGTAATTGTAATAAAATATATATATAAAATTTTACATGTATAAAATGTACATAGAAAATGACTTGTCGACTTATGAGCGATCAGTCGGGTGCCTAGTTGTCTAGTCTATTAAGCTTTCTAGCCACCGACTCGACTCGACTTAACTACTCGACAACTATGCATGTGGACCACTTCAAAACCTGCTTGGGCCTACTAAAATTTTCTTTATTCCCAAGCACAAGTGAGAGAACGTGATATGCCTTCTTATGGAAACTGGAAAGGGAGGTGGTGGGTAATTTTGCAAGTTTGCTGAGGTATGGAGTTATAGATCCCAACCTTCTGGTTGCGACTGAGTGATTTGGTCCTAGGAATCACCCAGGTGGTCGAGGATTAGGCTTAAAATCTCTCTCAAGGGAGAGGTCAGGGGTTAACTCTCTCTGACAACACGTCCGGCTCACCTGATATCCATGGCTTTTGGGTGCATCCCTGCACCAGTGGTTGGACTGGTTTCTCGTCACCCAAAAAAATAATAAAGGGACTTCATATTGGAAGTTAAAGAGTATAACTATAAGAATTATTGATACGACCCTACACCCGTAACTCCCTCCCTCCCTCCCTCCCACCCACCCAAAACACATGCACTCTCACCATTTTGAGCTGTTCTCCACCAGTGCAATATAAAGTGCTTTTCCCTTTTCCTCCTGTTTCTTAGCAACTACTTCTGAAATTAACTGTTGTCAATTTACTTCAGCAAATGGTTGTTGAACGCATAACACGCCATTTGTTACAAGGCAAGACTTTGCTTCAAGTGGAGGTATCCATGCCGCCTGACATCTTAGTCAGGTAAAACTCGATTTACTATATTCTTTGTTATCTTCTTCTAGGTTTTCATATTAATCTTCTCTTGTGTTTCTTCATATGCAGAGATGCAATAAAATTGGCAGAAGAAGCAGAGAAAGACATTTTGGTGGCAGTTTCCGATGTGGTACAGGTCTGCATTACGCTAAAACTTGGACGAGCAATCCCTCAGGCTCGCCATGAATTTTAAGATAGCAACATAGAGGAAGCCTAGAAATTGAGTCCATTGTTACCAAAGGAATAGCAATTTTTGTCAAGAATAGTACAGAATCTATATATGCATACACCTCAAAATATTTCAAATGGGTGTGGAAATTGGAATGATGTACTATCAATTAACAATTCCACACCCTTATTATGTCAAAGGCAAATGACTCTTTAACCATATGCTTGCATACTGTCCAGTTTGTTCACAGGGGATGCGACTCTTTCGTTAAACAGTTGTTATAACAAAAACTGATGCACTCCAGTTGGTTTTGGTGGTGCTGCAACTGGAGCTTGGTAGTGTAGTTAAACCACCTCCAAAAATTGTCGTTTCCATGCTCATGAGTTCTCTCTTCCCCCCACCCTCTTTTTCCCCCTTTCCCTTTCCTTCGTGAGTTTTTCCATACAATTTGTAGCCTTTAGCATTTTCAGTTTGGGGTAGGGCTCTTTCTTATTTTCTTTGTTTTTTTACAACTACGATTCTGAAATAATGAAATGAGAAGAATATTTTACAAAGATACTGGAGCAAGAGTTGGGAGGGCTAGTTTAGAGTTTTGTAAAAAATTGCAAAAAATAATAATAATTTTTTATTTTTTGTAGAATAATTAAAGAGAAAAAGAGAGACTACGAAAGATCCATTGGTATTTTTCTCAATCACGAAGGAATATATAATCCCTCAGAAAATAGGTAGGTTCTCAACATTACAGCCTCAGCCTACGGGATTAGATATTACAAGAAATCAATCAACAAATCCTCTTATATATATATATACGAGAGAGAAGATAAACAAAGAAATTTAATAGGGGAAAAAAATTTGTATTCTTCATTTTGGCTCAGCAAAAATGGTTAGAGAAGTATGTGAATATATAGCAAATGATTGTTATGAGTATTATTCTAGTAAATTGATCTTACACTATAAAAAAAAAGTTAATAAAGACTATAAAAAAAAGAGAGAAAATATAATAATTGTAATTAACTAAAAGTACAAATTGGCGAGATTGAGGAATATTTTAGAATGACATAATTTTAAATAAAGATCACAAATTAAAATCTGAAGAAATAATGTATGGAAGTAAAGAAAAAACAAAGGAGCATGTGGTTTAAAAAAAACATAAAATTATAAAAAATATAATAATTGTAATTAACTAGAAAGTGCAAATTGGTGAGGTTGAGGAATATTTTAGAATGTCATAACTTTAAATAAGTATCACAAATTGAAATCTAAAGTAATAATGTATGGAAGTAAAAAAGAAAAGAATAAAAGAGAGGGAGCAAGTGGTTTAAATAAACATAAAATTGCAAACTTGTAAATAATTTGAAAGAGTAAAAAAAAGGAGCAAAAAGCAAAAAATGGCAAAACTAAAAGTGCAAATTGTTGAGGTTGAGGAATATTTTAAAATGTCATAATTTTAATAACTTTAAATAAAGATCACAAATTGAAATCTAAAGGAATAATGCATGAAAGTAAAGAAAAAAAAGAGGAGCAAGTGGTTTAAAAACACATGAAATGACAAACTTGTAAATAATTTGAAAGAGTAAGAAAGACGAGAAAAGGAGCAAAAACATAAAAATGACAAATTTGTAAATAATTTGAAAGAGGATTCATGCAAGTTTTTTCTAGAAGAATGACTTAGTCATTTTTATTAATTTAATTAGATATTTTAAAAAAGTGATATTTCTACAGTTTAATTTAATATTTTTAATGTGGTTCTTACTTTTTAACTAAATTAATTTATGGAAGTGATAACTCCATAAATAAATTTTGATATTTTTACCAAATTTATTTTACATTAGTGTGGAATATATTTTACTATTCAAATGAGACCGAGTGTGCGAAAATATTAATTCCCTTAATTCATTTGTATCCAATTTTTCTTTATACTGATTGAGTATCTATCGGTTACTTTTGAGCCTCTATTTATCGTTTTTAATTTTGACTTATTATTGGCATATCCTACTATTGGTAAGTTTTTAATACTAAACTTTTTAACTAAATTATTTTATTTGAAATTTTTGTAAATATTACTTTTGAATATGTCCTAGACAAAATATAATATGCTTATAAAAAATAAAAATAAAAAGAAGAAAAAAATGACAGTTATCATAAGTAATAACCCTCGGTAAGAAATTGTTTGGTAATGACCAATAAAAAGTTGTTCACTGTTCTTCAAATTGGTCTTTCTCCCAAATCATCGTCATGAAAAATACAATCTTATAATTGTAGAGGTCATGAGCCTTGTTTGTACTCTAGTTAACATTATCCTCAAACGGGATTATATTAGGGTCCTTTACATAAGTATACAACTTTTAAAAAATAATTACAAAAATAGTACACTAACAAAAATAATTAAAAAAAAGTGCACTAACAAAAATAATTACAAAAAGAATGCAAATGAGAGAGAAAGAAAAAACAGAGGAGAGGGAAAAGAAGACATCTGTCCCTCCCTCCCTCCCGCCCGCCTCCTCCCTCCCCCCCGCTCCCGCCTCCCGCCTCCCGCCTGCCTCCTCCCCTCCTCCGTCCCCCATCCCCCTCCTTCCCCCCTCCCCGCCTGCCTCCGTCCCCCCTCCAACCTGCCTCCTCCTTCCCCCTCCCTCCTCCGTCCCGCCTGCCTCTTCCTCCCTCCCCCCTCCCCCCTACCTCTTCCCTCCTCCGTCCCCCCTCTCCACCTCCCTCCTCCGTCCCCGCCTCCCACCCCCTGTCTCCTCCCTCCTCCGTACCCCCTCACCGCCTGCCTCACCCCTCCCCTCCTTCCTCCCCCCGCCTCGTCCATACAAAGGTAACCAACCCTGTAATACAAAGGTAACAAAACCTTAATAAAGAAGGTAACAAACCTTTAATACAAAGGTAACCAAACTTTAATACAAGGTAACCAATCCTTAGTACATAGGTAACCAATCTTTAATACACAGGTAACCAAACTCCTAATACAAAAGGTATCAAACCTTAAGACAAAGGAAACCAACCTTTAATACAAAAGTAACCAAACATTAATACAATGGTAACCAATCTTTAATACAAAGGTAACCAAATTTTAATATAAAAGTAATCAACCTTTAATACAAAAAGGTAACCAAACCTTAATACATATGTAACCAACCTTTAATACAACGGTAACCAAAAAGTACGCGAAGGAGGCGGGGGGAGGGGGTGGCCACCACGATCAGATCTGGAGCCACCACGAGGGGAGGAGGAGGGGCAGAGTCAGGAGGATGAGGGGCGGGGATGGGGGGAGGAGGTGCAGGGGTAGGGAGAGGAAGGGGAGGAGGGACGGGGGCGAGGGGGGGTGTCGGAGGAGCTGGGGTGGGGGTGGGGGTGGTGGTCGGGGGGAGGGCGTGGGGACGGGGGGAGAAGGGAGGGAGGAGGTGCGGGCGTGGGGACGGGGGGAGGCGGGCGGAAGGGATGGGGTGGGAGTTGGGCGGAGGAGTGGCGGACGCGGGGAGGAGGGGTGGTGTCACTAACTATGGAGAAGAAAGAAGATGGAGGAGATAAAATGGAGGAGAGAGAAATGAATAAAAATTATCTATTTTGAAATTTGAAATTTGAAACCAACTAACTACCCATTAAATCACTTACCTAAATTAAAGGAATAAAAATGCACTAATTTATAAATTAAATATTGAAGATGTACTAATTTTGTAAATATTTTATGTATGTATTTTTATTGTAATATTTTAAAAAATTGTATTGGTAAATGTAAATCTCCCATTATATTATTCAAGCTACAAGAGAAAAATTAAAGGGCCAGAAATTGGATCACAAACAAGGGTTAGTTTCAGAAGACCTAATTTTTATATAGCCCCTTGTTGGGCAACAACCCATTTATAGTTTCTGTAGATCATCTAGGCCCGTCTTTAAACTTGGTTATGAGCCGCCCAAAAATGAAAAAGATAATTGGGAAAAACAAAATAAACCAGTTAACTCTCAAACATCCCATATGGGCTTTTCCGTGGATGAATCTCCATGTGAGAACTGTTGCTGAAAAGGATTCATCATTTGCATTCTTTGTTGTTGTTGTTGCTCGTGTAAATTTGGTGGCCTTGATCCTCCAATCCCCAAGAAATCAACCGTCAACATATCATTGCCGTGGCCACCTCCGGCAGCTCCGCCAATCCCTCCAAATCTTGATGGGCCTATTGGGTTCCGGCCCATAATATCTTCATGATGTTCCAAGTTCTTCATGAATTGATCTCCATGGTTTTGATGATCACCCCCCATCAGCATTTCACTAAACATCCCCATATCATTCATCGAGGGCGAGCTAGTGACCCCGGGCCCAAACATCTGGCCCACTTCTTGTGGGCCCTTTTGCAGCAATTGGTTACTGAAGCCTCCGCCTCCACTATTGATCCCAACTAAACCTATTTGATCAGACTGTGTTTGGAAACTCTCGTAAGAATTATTATTGGTGTTTTGAATCATTGGGCCTGCCATGCTACTAACAAAGCTTTTCTGCATCATGGGAGAGTTGATACTGTTACTTCCAGTTGCACCCATTTGGGCAGCTTTCTGCAACAAGGCCGTGGCAGACATGTGGGCCGCCCCCGAAAGTTGGCCCACTCCATTTTTACTGTCTTGTATGTAATTGAAACTAGAAGGACTATTTGAGCTAAGCTGAAGGCCAGAGGAAGATGAAGGTACATTATTTCTTGGGCCGCCGAAAAGGGTACCTGAACTGGTGGAGAACATGCCACCGGACATGTTCATGGGCTTAAACGGCATGGGAACCAGGTCTTGAGGGAGGGATTTGAACTGATCTGACATTCCCGTGTTGTTATTTGGCATGAGATGATCATGTTGGGCTTGTAAATTGGAGCCCATACCACTACTCATTAGTCCTTGATTTACTTTGTCGTTCTCTTCAGCTAGTGCATCACAAAAAGCTCTGTGGGTTATGAAGCTATCTCTCCTGCACAAACAACCATGCAATGGGGGGGGGGGGGGGGGGGGGGGGGGGGGACACTGTTACTTCATTGCATTGAAAATTAAATCTACTGATTTTTATTTATTTTTTATACAAACACAACTTTGTAAAAGTAAATGTTGTACAGTTTCCACGAGGCAATGAGAATTTTGAAAGAAGTAGGAACTGTTTTGAAATACTTCGAGTGAGTCCCACCATTCTGTATCGATATTCTGTATATAACTACTCTAAACACTAATAAGAAACAATTCAATAATAGTTTCTCTTTGTTAGTTTAATTTATGCAACCCATGTTGTTGTGAAAGAGAGATCAATAAGGAAGAATACCACAAAAGTTCATCGCTTTGTCCCTAACCAAGATCAGTCATGAGGCTTTTTTCGTTTTTTTTTTTTTTTTTGGACGAAAGAAAAGTAGTCACGCGTGCAAATTCAAATGCAAACAAAAAGTAGCATATATTTTAACACATTTCACGAGCCTAAGCAAACATAAGAGGTTGAAGAAACAATTTTTACTAGCTAATTATATAATTTATGACAAGACTAATTACTAAAGTAATTAAACATTAATATATATACCTGGAGAAAATGGTTCCACAGTCGCATTTATACTCCCTAGTGCCACAAGTTTTTTGATGAGCCTTCCAATCCGATTGCACAGCATATTTTTTAGAACATTTGTCACATTTCCATTTTTTCTCTCCATGTTTCCGGCTATAATGCTTCTTGATTCCGGTAAGATCACCTAACGCCCGAGCCGGATTGTGGTGCACACAACTCGACTCCGGGCATATATACACCCTTTTTCTCACCTCAGTGCTTGTTCTTTGCCGGAGCTTCCACGGCAGATTGTGACCCCTCCGGTGCAATTGTAAATTTTGGTCCCTTTGGAACCCTTTATTACAAATCTCACACACAAATCTGTTTGTAGCCATTAGTGTTGTTGGAGATAGTGCAATAACTTCAGCAGTTGGATCTATAGATACAAAAAATATCAAATTAATTACAGTAATTATGAATTAATCTTGTCACAAGTATTTATAGAATGAATTAAAATTTCATATACTATCAATATATGTAAGAATTATGACATATTAATAAAGTACTTATGTTAGACAGATCAATTACTATAATTTTGATGACCTGGCATGTTATAATCCTAACACTACTCATGTATATATTGATATTATGTCAAATTTAATCACGGATGGAATAGTACCAGAGATCACCAAAATTGAGCCAAAACAGTTAGAAAGAAAAAGACGAGGAAAAAAAAATGCAAATTGTGCAATCAAGCAGAGTCTTATGCAATTATTGTAATCTTTCTAAGCAATAATTGGACCCTTAAAATAGTTCTTTTAGAAAACTACATAAATAAGAATAAAAATTTCTCTGATAGTGGTGGGAACTAATTAAATTATACATGCTGATGTACATGTAATTATATTCTATCATGCATATAATATACAAGAAAGATTTAAATGACCTCTTAAGTATAATTAAGCAGAAATTAAACTATTTCGACGTATAGATAATTGGAGATAAAATTAAATTTAAAATTAATCAATTACCTGGAGTTCCTGGTAGATTTCTTTTCTTCTTAGCAGCTGGCTGTTGTTGTTGGGAGGAATTATTGGCCGCGGCGGAAGCCGAAGGAGCTGTGCCATGGACTTGATGAAGCTGCTGGACTTCTTCTCCAGTATTTCCTGAAGAAAAGCTTCCTTCTTCACCTGTTATATTTGACATTACTATTTTTTTTTTGGGTATGCTTCTAATTAATCCCTCTCTCTCTCTCTTCCTTCTTGATATTGGTGAAATTAAACTCTACTAAAAGGGGGCTTATTTTCTGGTGAACATTAAATCAGGAATCTGCTAACACAAGAGGAAGACAAAACCAAGGAAATCTCCCTTATTTCTGGTGAGAAAATAGAAAGAGAAAGAGATAGAGGAGAGTGAGAGTTCTTGCTTGGTGGCATAGCAAGAGATATGAAGTTTGGTCTTGTTTGGCTTATATAAATATATGTATAGAAGTGCTTGTTCATATATATGAGACCATCTGACAGGGAAATGCCCCCAACTTTTTGTTTACTTTAAATAATATTATTTGCCTTATTCAGTTGCAACCCTCCTCCTCCTTTTCTTCTAAAATTAATAATATAAATTTGTTCTGTAACCCCTCCCTATAGTTAATTACCTTTTTCTTGTAATATACAATTATACGTCTACATAATCATATTATATATAAAAATAATATGCAATTATAACATCTACATAATCATATTATATATAAAAATATGCAAAATGATTTAGTTTGTACAAGCGACACATTTATAAAATAATAATGTTAGAATTTTTAATTTTTTTTGGCTCTAATAATAAGTCTGAAATAATATAATATTAAATATTTTATAATATAATCAATCACTAAAGAAATATTGACAATTTTTATAATCAAACATTTGATCACCCTAACATCCCTTGATAAACGGACAGTAATATATTGTGTAGCCCACTCTTTATCTACCATTTATAAACAATAATATACCTTGGTGCAACAATACGAAGCAACATATATATATAGCAAACATGTAAAAGTTTTTTCTTCTAGTTTTTTTTTGGATATTAATTATACGACCACAATAGCCTCTCTATTATAAAGATCAATATCACATTTATCTGGGTGTTCTGAATGAATTTAAAACATTTTCAATCATAATAAAACCAATTTTATGAGTTGTTGTTGTTGTTGGTGTGTGTGTGTATTCCAAAGATGTGTATTATATCTAACTAACAATAATAATAAAGAGTAAATGTATAAATGTATTTTATGATGTTCTATATAAATAAGTAGCTTTTGAGAAACGTGGCAGTCTTTACATGACGTAGAAGTAATCTGTAATTTATTTTTTGTATTGTATATGAATTATTTATTTAATTATTTTTTATATTGTATATGAATTATTTATTTAATTATTAAGCAAATAAATAGGTGAAACATGAGCTTAATTTCAAACCCAATAAGAAAGACTTTTAAAGAAATTGAGCTAGCCCTAATCAAATTATACATCCCCTCAAACTCTACATGAAGAATAAGGAGAGGTTGGAATTCCTCGTCACTCCTATATATAAAAGGAGAGTCGAGTCAAATACCACTTATTATTGCATCTAGAGGAAGAGACCTCGTTGATAAGGAGGTAGTAATGTACCATGACAAACATGATTATTATATATGTTAAAGGTGATCATGCATATTATTGACAAATTTTCTTTTCCACCAAATTAGTCAAATACAACTCAAGACACACACAATTACTAAGACTTATTTTCTTGGCAATATGCGATGTAAATAGTTATTTTTCTATTGATGGTGAGAAACATGAGTTTTTTTTAAATCAATAACCAACGTTATAATCTCAATATTTTTACGCGTGTCATAAAACCTTCCAATTTCGTGATTCTAACAAATCTTTCTAGCTAATTATTAGTAATATATATATTTTAGATAATTTTCAATATTCATGATTGTATTGTTTAAATTTACTTAAATTCATATTAATATGAAATTTAAAAATATTTCAAATTGACTGTATAAAAGACAAAATGTTGAAAAGGAAGGAGTATATATATATAAAAAAAAAAAAACATTCAAATATCTATGATGATTTACGTGCGTACTAAACAACCTCGATATATACTAAAAAAAAGTCAAAAATAAAACGTTACTCAGGACAGAATTGAGAAAGAATATTTAAGTAAAAAAGCATTCAATAAACAAGAGAAATATATCAGTACTGCAACTTTCTTACACAAAAAAGAGTAATATTCTTTAATTAGAGTACTATCCATCATCCTTAAGATCACATAATGAATTGAATGTTGCTGTTTAATTTTTGGCATTTACATTTTGGTAAGCTGGCCTTTTCTGATCGATTCTAGTAATGACCTTGTCTGCCTAGTGTCTACGTATCTGTCATGCATGTTTAAGTAACTAATAATCATGTTTTCTCTTGAATAAGTGAAACATTGATGTCTCGTTATTTGGCGTAATCTTATTGTTTTCTTTAAAGTTAAACAGTCCTTTTAACTTTTTGAATTTGGTTCATCAATATATCTATATAGTTTCTAATCAATTCTCATCTTCCTCCAAATGTGATGATTAAACTAGTTTTGCACGAAATGTATCTTTCCTTTTGTCCATATATTAATTAGAAACAACAAGAATTAGCTAGAGATGGATAAGATTCAAATTTAACTACAATTTTTTTAGGATTGTATTTGGCAGTTGTTTTCCCCTTATATCCTTGGTAGTTTTAACTTTCTCACTGCTTCTTGTCAGAAATTTAAATTTTGCATGTCTGTTATATCTATCTAGCTATATCTATATATATTTATATAGTCTAGAATTTGTCTCTGACGGTGCAACAACTTCAATCTTTATTTTTATTCTTATTGTTGTTAATAATAATAATAATAATGTTATTATTATTATTATTAACATCTTTTGGCCATACTAGCTAATTACCCTATTTTGAACACCTTGTTGTGTAGCAATTCCATTTTGCAAGGACAATTGAAATTAAGATACTTAACAACATGCAGCCGTTAGCTTGAGTGCATGCTATCTCTGGGTTATTGCATGCATGTCCCTGACCCACCTTCCCCAACCCTATATATAACACACAACAACACAAACATGCAAAGAAAGATATATAGTTAAATTTTCACCGAAAGGGAGGTTTCAATTCCGTGCTATACTTGTGTTTCCTCCCATATATTCATGTGAAAACAAATGTCCAGTTTGTTAAGTTTATAATGAGGTTATTGACATGAATAGATTACTTGAGAGATTAATTAATTACAAATTTTAAAAAAAATTAATAAATACGTAGTTAGTTCGGTAATAGTCAAGTACTCCATGATAAATGAAAATACATCGTTCTTGAATTAATTCTATATGATCTAGCTCCTTCATTTTTATTTGGCCTTTAAAACCCCTTTGACTAGGAGTTTACACAATATAATATCTATCCCGTGACATATTTTCAAGATTTTTTTAGGGTTTAATTCGGAAGTAAATTATTTTGATGTGAAACAGATTTGACCTTGGTCCCACAGGAAACTTCACGGGAAGTTATTGAAGTTTCGTGAGAGAGGTAGCTAATTAGCTAGGTCACAAGTATTAAATTAATAATTAATTCACGTCGACTAAGCTTTTTAATAAATCAGAGTTAATTAAGTTAGTACGGCTGAAAATGATAAACAAGAAGGAGACAGAAATAAGAATATATAAACATGCATGCATGGACTAAGTTCTAAAACTCCAGTCAATCATATTAATTAATACCACTTTCATTCCATTATTCATTTCAAATTTTCACCCTTTCACTATCATAATCTAGCTACTTAATTAGTATTAAGGACAAATTCTCACCTGGTTTTTATCGATAATTATCGATATTTTTTATGCACCAACAATATTATTAACATAACAATATTGTAATGACAGACGTATCCTAACATAATTCTTCATTTTTTTTCTTGATTAAATTATGATTAATTAAACCATATAATATATAACCTAATTATGAATTATGAGTTCTATATATTTGAGTTAGGTAAAGCCAAATGCTACTTGACATTAACAAAGAAGAACTAGGGATATATAAACCCAACCAAGCCATTTCATAAGCTTAAGAAACCATGTTTATAATTCTGATTCGTGAAAATGATATTTTCATAATGACAAAAGATGTTTGATTTTAATAATTTTCGTTGATTTTGACGCGCTGTTTCATTTGCACGTAAATATTTATAACACTATATATATTAACATATGTATAAGCAAGAACTATGTGCAAGAACTATATTATGCAGTTTTTTTTCTTCATAGAATTAATGACTAGGTTAAAGATTTAATTTAATCAATACGTAGTAGTTCAAACTAGCAGTATATATACCCCGTGCAAAGTACCGGTCTTATTCTTGATTTTTAAATTTTAAATTTATTTTTATATAATATTTTGAATAAAATAAGTAATATTATTTTTTGATTTAACGTGCTATTTTATTTTTTTACATGCTAATATTTTTTTTTTTCAAAATTTATTTATTAATTATTATAAGTTCCTTATAAGGAAATAGTTTGCTTCAAAAATTATCTTATCTAAGTGATAATAAAATCATACTTATACTTAAAATATAATTATACTTATATTTAATAATAGTAAAAAAAAATCAAGTCAGGCAAGATGATCTTTGTGAAAAAAGTTAATTTTTTATGAGATTATATTATTATGTATTATATGGATAATTTTTTTATTGTAAATATGTTATTAGATAAATTGTTTAATTTTTAATTAATTTCTGATTTAATAACTAAATCATATATTTGTTCAGTGTTTTATATGTATACTTAGATTTGAATAATAGTAGCAACCAATTTCAAAGCACGGGGTTTTGAATAGGAAAAGTAATAATGTAGTAATCCAATATGATAGATACTAATTATGTAATTAAGTAATTACATAATTACTTTATAGTTAAGAAATTTGCAAAGGTTTACTAAAACTTTAATTAATTATTAGTTAAGTCTTTCCATTATTAATACATAGGGGTTTGTAAAATTGAGAATTATTACTTTGTAATTGATTATTAGTAAGCACCGGGTCAGGCTTTGAATTAATGTAAGAAAAGTAATCTTTGACTTAGAGTAAGAAAAGTAATAATGTGAAAATAAATAAATTAATTTATGATTTAAAGTAGAAAAAATAACGAGTCGTATTGTAAATAAATGTAGAAAAGTTGAATTAATGTAGAAAAAGTAAAAGATCAAAACTAATAACAGGTGAACAAAAAAATATATAAATTAAAAAAAAATTAAATTATCTATTTAATTATAGTATAAATCCTTCAAGATTATTACGTCATGGAACCATTTGTTAAAAGCTAAAAAATTATTAATTGTGTTATTTGAACTGATAATGCAAATTAATTTATTCTATTAGTGTCAATGTTTACTGATGTAACCTTTGATATGGGCTGGGCCAACCGTGTGTAGGGCCTGCTAGAAAATTGCAGAGCGTATAGGCTCCTCAAAGGAAAAAGTCCATACAGAGAAGAGCCATCATCATGTAGCATTTAAGACTTTTCTCCACAGTCTAATCAAAGGGTGATAAGTAGTCAAATCTTATCCAAGATATAAAATTTTGAACTTTTGGGAATGAATTTAATTTTAATTTATAAGAAAAAATTATAATGGCATAATTCATAAAATAGTTAAATATGTCACTGAGACTTAAATTGAAGATTTTTCTATTTTAAGTTTTTGAACTCTCCAACGGTCCGTATTCGCTTTTTTGATGAATAAATTATTATTTTGCCGTGATTTTTTATTTTTTAAAAAGTCAAATGTTAATTTTTCAAGGATAAATTTTTTTATTAAAAAAAGTTATATACGGAGCATATCAGCATTAAAATTGTGTCACAAATTCTTTTTTTCTTTTGTTCTTACAAGTTCGGCTATTTTATAATTTTGTATTTTTAATTTTATTTTCTAAATTTGAAAAGAATAATTATTTTATTTTTAAAACAATTACACACAATACATGTGTCATGATTGAGAGAGAGAGAGAGAGAGAGGTTGAATATAATGACAAACAACTAGAATGCAACAGCAATATAAACACGTAGACCCTCTCAGCAAGGCTAGGCCCTAGTTGTGAGTGAATGGTTCTGTCACATTGAAACGCTTGGCCCCCCACACAAATCAGATACCTCTTCTACCTTGTATTTGAAGAGAGAAGAAAAGTGTGTGCAAAACTCAGAGGTCCAAAAGATTCTTGATATCCCCATGCCCATAGCCATGTCTCATAGCTCCCTAATATTTAGGCATCTGAAAAAAAAAAAGAAAAAAAAATGAATAATACTAATGCACCCCACAAATGTTACATGAGTGCACCGGTTCTTTTTCCATTTTTGGTACAACAAAGACCATTAGTTGATTACCCATATTTTATAAGTTTATTGATAAAATATAAACAAAAGAAAAAATATTTAAATAATATTTAAATTATAAAAACTCATAAATATTTATTAAGAACATCATACATCTCGTTGCAATACTAATACTGTAATTGACAAGAGTTAGACAAGTTAAAGCGCCTAAGTGCTTGAAACAATTAATTCCTTGATTCCATCGACAATTTCAGAACGTTGAGAAGATCATGAATATGAGAGGTATACAATTTATCAAAGGGTGAAAAGTTATAATTGGACACATAAAGTTATTATTATTATTATTATTAGTAGTAGTAGTAGTAGTACTATTTTTAATATAATTATTATTATTTTTATAATAATAATAATTATTATAATTAATATTATTATTACTATAATTATTATTATTAATTATAAGTATTATTAGTATAATAATTATTATAATAATAATTATTTTTATTAATATTAATATTATAATTATTAATAATAATAATAATTATAGTAATAATAATAATTATTAATAATAATTATTATTAATAATAATTATAATTATTATAATTAATATTATTATTACTATAATAATTATTATTAATTATAATTATTATTAGTATAATTATTATTATTATAATTATTATAATTATGATTATTATTATTATTATAATTATTATTATCATAATTTTTATTAGAATAATTATTATTATTAGTATTATTATTAGCACTATCATTAATATTATAATTATTATTTTTATAATAATTATTATTATTATTATTTTTATAATAATAATTATTATTTTTATAATAATTATTATTATTATAATTAATATTATTATTATTATTATTATAATTATTATTATTAATTATAATTATTATTAGTATAATTATTATTATTATTATTATTATAATGCTCAACTGTTCATAGGGTTAAAATGGTAAAATACTGTTATTCAGACATCTGAAAAAATTGATTATCAAACAACATTTTTTCATTCAGATACAATTCTATTCAGATGCTCTATATTATTCAGATGTCTAAATTATTCAGATCTTAATACAGAATTTTATCAAACAGCACCTAAATGTATCGTCGGGAGGTTCTAAGGTAGTAAGTAACTTAGCTATGATTACGTATCGTCAAGAGGTTCTAAAGTAGTTAGTAACTTAACAATGACTTCTTTAAACAATTCCTACTATCGTATTACTTAAATTGAAATAGGGTAATACAAATTTCAGTCCCATGTAACTCAAATTGTAATAGTTTAACTATTGTACAAATGTCACTGTTGTTCCAAAAAGTCTTCCTATCTAAGACATTAAACACAGTTGTTTGGTCCTTAATAAGCAATTTTAATTATTGTTTATTATTTAAAATAAATTTTCAATATTAACATTAAACTAATACTTTATTTTTTGCCCACAATTACATTTCAATCTGAGTTCTTCACCTTGAGTTGAGCTTTGTAGAGGAAAAAACTAACAAAATTATCTGTTCAATACTGTTGGCAGGTCTTTCCAATTCCACCAAAGTTACAAACTGCAAATTAATGTATTACAAAGAGGTTGAATGTTACAAGGATGGTAGTATAACAAATGTTCACATTATCAAATGAAACTTTACAATATCAAAAAGTTGATCACCACCCTCTGCACTACCAAGACTAGAAATAAGAATAATTCAGTGAATTCACCTTTCTGTTTAAATAATCTGCACTTGTCCTCCAATTAAAATTTAAATGAGATATGAAGGTGAGAACCTCTCAAACAGATTCATTTCTAAGAATCATAACCCCAGGTAACAATAGAATCAAGTATTCATCTGTTCCACCTCTTATACTTCCCTGCAACAGCCTGAACACACAAAAAGAGATTTTTTGCTCTCTTTTTTCAATTTTATGCGAACCATAAACTAAAATGAGATCCTGGACTAGAAAAAGGGGGGGAAATACTCCCTCCGTGGCTCCGTTCCAAAATTAGAGATACATTTACAAAACGACGACTTTGAAAGACAACTTAATTTTTCAAAAAATGTTCATAACATTAATTAGAAATGTAATATTGGTGGCATGGTAATACTCAATTAGTCAAGAATGGCATGTTATGAACTTCAATGTTACATTATAGTCGAGAAATAGAAATGTATCTCTGATTTGGGAATGGACATAAAAGGAAAATGTATTTCTAACTTCGTAACGGAGGGAAATAGTATACAACAGAACTTCAATGATAAGCAGCATTTATCATACCTGAATAACTAGCCAGATGATTCTCTCAGATCAATACGCAAACTCCTCATCCATGATGGTGTCACCATCCACCCTTTCCTCAACCTCATAGTATGCCACATTTTCATCTGCTACATCAACAGGGGATGTACTA
The DNA here is from genome assembly GCA_947179155.2 of Hedera helix. NCBI lineage: Eukaryota > Viridiplantae > Streptophyta > Magnoliopsida > Apiales > Araliaceae > Hedera > Hedera helix. The sequence continues at coordinate 47,554,906 of OX359271.1, read as the reverse complement.
CCAGCACTCTTTCCACGCACCCGCCTGAAAGAGTTTGACCTAGGATTATTTTTGGACATAGCATCCACAACCTTTCTTTTTCTCTTTGGGCTGCAATTCTCAAAAGCAAAAGCTTCCAATGCTTTTGTGGTCAATGGTCGGTTTCTTGTACTCTGTCTTCGGCCATTTACTACAGGCTGCTGCTCTATTCCAGCCCCATCGTTAGAGGGATTCCAAAACTCAGGCTGATCACTTATTTCAGACGAAAGGGAGGGCCTATTGGTGGACGAATTATCATTTTTAAGAACCGGTTCATCAGTAACAGAATCTGGAGGTACATGAGGGAGGCTCAGGTCTATTGAAGTCTGCGATTGAGTCTTCGCACGTGCTTGTTCTTTATCCATACATATTGTTTTTAGAGACGCCTCTCTATTACTCTCATCTGGGATGCATGCCAATGAATGGGCAGATGATAGATTTTGAAATGTTTTTAGTAGAAAATCCTTCATCTCACATCGATCAGGTGAGCTTGACAAGCGACCGAACTCTAACTCTCCATCTAGTTTGGTGTCTATGGAGATCTTTTCAACACCATGGCTTGATCCTCCACGCTTGCATGCAGTTAATTTTGTGACAGGTTCCAAATTTCTTGACCGGTGAGATTTCCCCTTCCGGCTGAACTGAAACTTCAATGTCTTGCTTGATTGCTTGTCATTAGGGAGGCTGGTTCTATGATCCCTGTGATTTTCTACTGCTGTAATCAAGGCATCTGGACCACTAGGGCTGATTACGCATTCTGTTGAGTCGGCAAATGCTCCACCTTCTGTGATATTTTCTATACGTTTTGAAGTATTATTTACTTCTATTTCATTCCGGGACTCTTTTGTAGTATCTCCTTCAGTTTCAGTCGAAAGAGCAGATGGGGTGGACACATTTATTGCGTCAATAGGTAAACTTCTTAACTCTCTCACTTTAACCCATTTTTCTCCACAAACCAAACTGGTATCCACAATTGTAAACTTCCTCAGATCTTTTTTGCGATTTGAATTGCGTGGTTGGAGGTAACAATGGCGTTGCCTGTCTGATAAAATGTCTGGGTCTGAACCACATTCTTCCTTGTCTGCACTAATTTCAACTGCTTCAGATTCAAGTTCAAGATGCCCAGGTTCTGTTGCAACTTTGTTCAAGACATCAGTGACAGAATCGAAATAGTGATTCCCTTTCACAAGTTTTCTTCTCGAAAACTTCTTAACACCAGGTACGAGAAAGACCAAAGAATTCTTCGAACCAGCATAGCTCTGATCCCTAGGCTGCTCAGAGTGCCATCCTCTTGCTAAAAGGCGGGGCCAAACAGCTTCCCAAAAGAGATCACTAGATCGAGCTTTGCTTAGCCGGAAATCTCCAGTTAAAAACTTGATAATTTCACCTTTTGTAAGAGAGGAGCATGCTTTGCCACTAGGTATTTCGGGACGAATGGGTAACACGTGACATGTTTTTGCAGGATCAATGGCGGTTCCAGTGAGATCTTGCTTCCCTTTACCAATGGCTACTGTTTTTACAAGCACACTAACACCAACCATATCCTTTAAAGTGAACGCATAATCCTCCAATGAAAGTTTTCCCTCTCCGAATCTCCTAGATACCTGCAAGAGAGCATAGTAGCAACATAAAAAGCTATTGAGCCACAATCTGGCAATGATAAACACTATAAGTAATTCTATAGAAGATAAGATTAGCATTCACACTTGGAAACTTTGTTCAATGTTAAATTCAGAAAAGACGATAAAAAAATATTTAAGATGTAAGAAAATATCACATTAAGGAACTTCTCCAAATGAACTAATGAAGGATCAAATGGATTCCTAAGGGAATAAATACTTACACATATCAACTCTTCAAAGTGAGGCAATCGCATGGGATCAATACCTATTAAAATAAACAAAAACAAGAAAAAACACTCTCATCTTCTGGTACTATCAAATAATAACATGAATCAACCCAGACTTTCATCATATATTAAACCATCTAAACCTTGGTTTGATCAAGTGTTTATTGAGCAACACATTGATGCCTGTCAAGATGGCATGCATAACTGCATTGGGCTATATACTTTCATCCCACTACAGCTTCCAACATCCCTTTTGGATCAACTAAAACCTTTTAATTGCACTCAACCCCAGAATGCGAGCCCAGAGAAGACACTTCGCAAAGTTCAGACATCGCTGAAAGATGTAATCTTCCCAATGCGGTCCAGGGGAAACACATAACTCAAACTGCATATTATACCAGAAATCTGGTCCCCCAACATTCTGAAGACGTATGCATTATCTTCCAACACAAGTCTCACAACAAGGATTGCACCAGAAGTGCAGGTGCAGACTCTGTACAAAATTCAAGTGTGACCATGCTGTTTACCAATCCACTCACCTATACAAATCCCACAAGAGTTCAGAAACATGCATCCATTTTATCATGCCACTGAACTAAACTAGCGATTTCTCTCATTTAGACTATATTTAAGTCATAGTTGTCACAGCGCCACGGCGAGACGTGGCGGTAGTTGGCCGCTAGGACGCCTAGGCGATAAGGCACCTACCAAGGAGTTTGTTTGGCGACAAGTGGTTAACAATGTAAAATTTATACATTTGTTATTTTATTGAACAATAAAATTTTATATACAATAAAACTCAAATCACCATAACACTATGGAATACAATTAAAAACACAATTATATAAATACTTCACAATCAAAATTCAAAAATAAAACAATTGAAATAAAAAACTAGTAGAACAAGTTAATAAACACTACTCAAAAAATAAAGAATCAACCAAGTTAACATTCATCACACATTACAAGTCTAATAAGTAATAAAATTACACCACATAACAAATTTATGGGTTATGATAAGTCATGAGTACAAAATGACTTAATCACTTAACTTGGGCTAGCTACCGAGACGTGAGTCTTGACAACTCAGCGTCCAAGGCGTCACCTTATCCTTCTTTAGTGTCAAGCCGCCTAGTTGTCACCTAGGCGACACTATGAAAACTATGATTTAAGTCTCATAAGTTCAAGTGATTCATATGTTAAAGCAATGTTATCTGAAATGTGGTACGTTTCAGTACGCGGTAAGATACATAACTAAAACGTGATATGCTCCAGTATATTTATATAAGTTTTTATAGTTAGGAATTCTCCTAGAATATAAATGTAATAAACTTAAGTTTTATATAAGATTTTTAGTTGAATTAACAAGTTAATTGTTTTATAAATATTTTTGTACATATGTAATGTTTGAACGACCAATACTAAGTTATAATATTGATATTTATACAATTACAATTAAACAACACTAAATTTAGAGTATTGGTACGTAAAAGTACCCTGTTTGGGTACACAAGTACCGCGTACCGCTAAGTATATGAGAGTATCTGGAAACTTTGCGTTAAAGTGTGCTACGCATCCTCAATAAAAAAAGGGCCGAAAAGAACCAAACAAATCGTTTGACTCTTGGAATCTGCAGAGTCCAATTTTACACATATATACGACATTTCAAAATCACTTCTTACCCTATCTATTAAACACAGTCTCAAAACACTTATGAATAGTGTTAATTCTAGTTTTTCAGCACATCCACCTTAATATCTGCATCATTGCTTCAGATTACCTTGTAGGGACAACAGGTTATATTTTCTTAACATTTTACTCTATTAACTGATGTCAGAAAAGGGGAACTGATATTTGCTGAACTGAGAAAATCTGTCCCAGAAAACAAAATATGATGCTAGTTAATAAACCAAATGATATGACTTATACGTTTTCCCCAAGTTATGTATGTCTTCAACACCAAAAAATGTAGCAAATAATACAACATTAAGATAATGCATTAAGCAAATTACATGAGACAAATAGGTATATTTCTGAAAATTTGATGAACACGTCTATAAGTATAAAATAAAAAATAAAAAATGACCACGCCTATCAACAAATGAGGATGATATACTTATGATCAATAATATAAATTTCAACAGTCAAGTACCTCTGTCAACATATTTTTGCTTTCCCCGGACACATGAGAAAATATACGTGATAACAGTTCATGCTGTCTCCAACCAGTAAAAATCTTTTGTCCTTGTATACACCGTCTGGCTTTCATCTTTCGAGACTGTGACCATCTAAGGTATTCGACAGACTTATAAAACTTTCCATAGTAGTTGGAGAGTATATCTCCAATCTTTCTAGTCTCAACAAATTTCTGGACAAGATGAAGATTCTTCCCAAAAATATATAGGCCGAGGAGAAAACTATCATATTCAATGTCCTTCCAAGTATCAGTTGTTGAGCAAGGAAGAGGATGGCAACCATTATTCCCCTGATCCAAGTTAGTTTCCTTTTCCTCTGGTAAAGTGAAGTTGGCATCCATTGTATCACCATTAACCACATGTTGAAGCTTTGACAACCTTCGTCCCATTTCTTCTTCATACTTCAGTTCAGTACCCAAAGGTTCAGTTCTAAACTGTACATCTTCATCATTTGAAGTGATTTGGCTCTCTTGACTGCTTTCAGATTCTACAGACCCATGTTCATTAACTGCAGAGTTTTGATTACCATGACATTGCAGATATTCTTTTTTAATGGCTTCCCCTTCACCATGAACCCACATTATTGGAATGGATAATCCCACAGTGCAACAGTTTGGAAAATCACTCATGAACTTTATGTCAGTCAGTTTCCTTAGCAAGCTGTCATATTCCATCATTCGCTCTGGAATTTCCACCTGGTATTGATCTCCAACTCGAGGAAGAAGTTGTCGATCCCCAAAAGTATCATCATTATCAGAAGAACATATAGAACTAAGCCACTCCCCAGAATTATCAACAATGTCTTCCATATTGTCATCCATTTAGATGGATTTTCCTGCAAAAGATGGAAAAAATGTTATCTGTGAAAGCATGATATAAACTGTTGGGTCCTCTATCTAATATTATTTAGAGCAGTTGGAAACTTAACATAGTATGAGACCTTTGGGTATGTAAGGTCTTGGCTACCCCCTTACATTGATTGTGCTGGTGCACTACGTTAGATTTTGCATAATGATGCACCTTAATTTGCTGTCCACGTGCAAGTGCGATAATATTTATGTATAATAGTGGAAGGTCCAATGTTTCAGAAGTGATCTACTGATAAGCATGCAGTTCTTTTTTTCCTTTGAAGGGGAGGCTGGGGCCGGGGAGCAAGGGGAGTGGAATCTTGATAACCCCATATTGTCCTTCGTAGAAGCTGGATAAACCCAAGATACCTGAAACCACCTATAAGTGACTGGTAACAAGTAAGGCTGAGACTCTAACCTTAATCATCATGCCAATGCTCACCACAGAGCTACTTGGGGGTTTCATCCCAATGTTTTTTTTTTCTAGAAAGGAGCAACTTTTCTCAACTATGTGTCCACGATCTTTTTAACCTTTCGGATTCAAAAAGGAGGAATAGCTAACGTCTGAAGTTATCAGTATAATACTTGCAATATCTCAAGATACAAACTTTAGCAGCTAAACGATCTTCATTACTTCAGTTGATTACTCTTGTGACCAGATTATACACAAATCCTACGTGGTTAGGTCCAAAATATCTACCAATTGGAAAATGTAGACAAATGAACACCATTCACAACAAAATTTCAGTTTTCTAACATAAAATCGAACTCAAAATCATTATAACACCGCCAAACTTGTATATAAAACTTACAAGTAAATTAGTGATCTTTAGTGTTCAGCATCAATAGAATTGTACCCAGATCCACAAACCTAAATACACTTATTTACTACCAACCCACATCCCAAATTAAAATGAACACCAAATAAATGAAGAGAACATACCCGACTCAAATTACACTCTCAATAGCACAAACATTACCTAATACCAACAAAATTACAAGCATTCAAGAAAAATAAATAGAAGCATTGAAAAACTATTTGCCCGTCTAGTAGTGAAAAATCTGGTTTTAACCCATGTAAATATGTAATTAATCACATAAAAACACAATCACATGTTCGAACATTACAAGAAATACAACATATATGACGTTTACTAGCAGAACAAAGCAAAACGTAAAGAGAATAATAAGGAAAAAAATCATCTTTTCCGACCTCTCATACAGACTTGAACATCAAAACCCACGTGAAAGAACAAGGCTGAACAAATGGGTCTGAACAGTTTGTATTGATTTACCATTTGTCAACCTCTATTTAAACTCAAAAATATAAATTTGTAACAAGGAAAATAAAAAATAAACAAATAAAGGGAACAAACCATCTGTTACAAGGAGAAAGATAAAGAAGATTTACTTTTTGTTGAAGAGTACTGAACTTTCATGGGTATGAATGAATGTTGAGAACTTACACAGTTCGTGAGTTTTTGATTCCTTTGGATTGTTAACTCCTGAAATGAGGTAAAGGAATTGATATCCGTAAGTACCCTGTTCGTGAGTTTTTAAAACTAAAAAGAGGAGAGAAAAGTTAAAAGGAAAATATAAAGGAAAATTGAGCATAATTTTTCTTAGATATTTTTTTTTTATCAAAACAGTAAAAAAATTATATTAAAAAAGTTAATTGAATTTATTTTAATTTCGTAATTATCTCTGCTTACAACATATAAGCATTAAGCATGTTATATTATATTCAATGTAAAGGTATAATGTACTAATATATCATAAAATATTTTATTTTATTTTTTTCCTTAACAACTCACAAATATAAGAATAGAAAATTTGTAATATTTTTTTTACTAAACTCACAAACAGAGCTTTATTTTTTTTAATTTTATTTTATCATTTATTGATTTAAAAATTCTAGTATGAAAAACTCACAAACAGAGTAAAGGGAAACAATAGAATTTTATTTGTGATATATTATTACTATTGTACTTTTACATATTGATTATGACATATTTAGGCTATACTTATTTGCAATACTTATAATTTTGGTATTATAATTCCAAAATTATATTTATTTATAAGAATTATAACCAAAAATATATTATTTATTTTTAAATTTAGACTTAGGATAATTATAATTGTAACGACCCAGGTCATATCCGAGTCCAAATCAAATCATATTAGAATAAGAATCAATATGCCGTCTCAATAATATTTTCTTTAGTCATCTTAACTCATCGCAGACTCACCCAAAATATCTTGACTAAAAGTATTAATGATAACAACTTGGGTTCCTTATATACATCATCCAAATATCCCATATTAACTAATATAAAATTGGGGTGTTATAATAATCCTTAAAAACAAACATGACCTTAATGTTTATGTGTTACAAGTAGTTGTGCTCAAATGTCCTGCGGCCCGGCTTGGTCGAGGCTCCGTCTGGCTCGACCCGGCACAAAAGTTACGAACATGTCATATTTTTTTGGCTTAGATCCGGCTTGGGCTGACTTGTCAAAAAATTTTTTTTTTTGCTATTTCAATTCTCCCACTACAAACAAAAACTTCCTCTTTGTGAAAAATCATTCAATAAATCAAATAAAATTGACGTATTTCAATACGTTCATTCATGCATATTTGTTTATATATGAATAAAGAAATTCATGAAAACACATTGGGTAGTGTAATATATAAGAATTTTTTTACCTAACTATCAACCTATACTTTTTGCAGATATTTCATAACATATTCATCTTAATAAATAGTTAGCGTAAAAACTACAAAGTCATTTATAAAATAATAATATAAAAAAATACTTTTCATAATAATTTTATTTTTATTAATGATAGTATAAAATAATACAATATCTTTAAAATTGTATAATATTTTAATTCATTATTATAATTTGTAAGTTGTAATACATTACTTTTAATTAATACATCAATTAAGTTTAAAATTTTAATTGATGTTTTTATAATACTTAAAATTATTATAAAAAAAATTAAATAAACCGAATTGGACCGGCCTACAAACCTCAGCATGCCCCCTTTTCAAACGCTAAATCCAACTTAGCCTGCCTTGCAGATAGAAAGTCTAAAGTTTAACCCGAACCAGGTCATATCGACCTGTTATGCATGACTATTACAAGTATAAGTAAATACATAATTAAACTAAATCCATTTTTCTTTTTTTAACTTTTTTATCATTTCGATTAGAAAAAATATCTAAGATAAATTGGTTCAATTTTTCTTTACTTTTCTTAACTTAAAAAAATTACAAACACGAATTTTTTAAGAAAAATTATAATTTTTTTTAGCTTTCCTTTTTTCTTTTTCTTTTTCCTTTCCTTAATTTTTAAAACTCACAGACAGGGTGCTAAGGAGCAGCGAGGAGAGAGAAAGATAGGGAAAATGAAAAATACCAAGAAAATTGTGTCGCTGTTCAGGGGAGACGCATAAATGGGTTCGAAACTTGGATTACAATTTAATTTTTCCCATTACAAATTTGCCCTTTACTTTCCAAATTTGTCTTATATAAGTACATATATATATATATATATATATATATATATATATATATATATATATATATATATATATATTTTATTTTATTTTTGCTAAATAAGTACATACATATATTATCCCCTTTTAAACTAGTAATGTGCATCAAGTTTTGGTCTTTCTACTCCAATGGTGCTTGATGTTAAAGACTCTGTGTTGTATGAAAATTTTGGACAAATTTTTTCATAAAAATACAGTTAATAGGAGCAAAAACATCTAATTTTTTGATGAGTGATGATTCAAGACGCATTATAAAATTAATTGACCATAAGTCATTTTAAATTTTTGTGCATGTTTTTATTGTTACATATTTCAAGGTTATTTTATGGGTTTATGAATCTTTTCTAGTAAATACATTGGATTTTTGTTTTTCATTCGTTAGAGCAAAAATGGTAGGGTTTAAAGTAGTCCTTTTAGTTAAATTCTTGCAGATTATTATTTCATGCCCCAATTTTGTCTTCAACGTTTTATTAAAATTTAACTTTTATAGTTTTTTATTTTAGTTAAGTATACCATTCTTTCTGTCAAAAAAAGAAAGAAAAGAAAAGTCGCCATTTTTATAATTGTATATTAAGATGCAATATTTCTTCTCCTTTTTCTTAGTTTTGTTCTTGGAGGAAATAAACTTTACGTAGTTGAGTTTGGGAAGGGTAGTTTGCTTTTAGTTTTGAGTTATCTAAATTGCAAGAATATATTATATGGAATAAGTTTATACATACGTCATTTTTACGAGAGATTATTCGGTGCATCAGAAGCATAACTACAGTATGCTCTCCTCACTCACATAGCAGTGGACTCTACTGCACGTGGGGCCCACTGCTATGTGAGTGGGGAGAATATATTGTAGCTATACTCCTGGTGCATGTAATAATTTTTTCATTTTTACACTCTACTTACTCTGATACACGAAAATATTTTGATAAAATTAAAAACTGTCAAAATAATTATTTCTAGTGAGAAAAAAAAAAATAGAGATAACTTTTTCAAAACGTTACCACATTGATAAGTATGATATAAAAATAATGTGTGTATAAATTTATTCATATTATATGTGAACAAAATATAAGTCATGCTCTTTACTCCCTTGCAAGCTAATAGAACTCTTCCTATATGTCTGTGATTTCCTTTTTATTATTGCGGCTGCTTTCTATTTATATTTACTTCTATCTAAGTTACATTTACAGCATCTAAAGAATTACATTCATATATTTGAGAACCACAAATAATTTGCTCATAATTGTGTGAACAGAAGTAGGTAGAAAGAAACATTGAATTGTACAGAGTTCACAAATTGTAACCTTTAAACAAATCATTTCCACTTTCCGGAGGAAGATCATAAATGGGCCTGCGTAGTGCTTCTAAATCTAAGAACTAAGTGGCCTTGTTTTTAGTCTTTAGAAAGAATAACCCAACTAGCCCAACACCAATTAAAATATTATTTTATTTCATTTATATGTAGGAGTACTGTTCTTATTTTCCCATCCCATTAAAGAAAGAACGATATGGATGTACTTTGGAGGCAGTTTAGAAAGTATATCGATCCATAATATGTATTTATTATAAAGTAAAATAGGATAAATATTATTTATTATAAGAATTAACGACTGAGATTAAATATTTAAAAGTCATCAAAGTGGACTATTAAATCATCTGCTACTAATAGTGGTAGACGATGCTACTATTACTAGCGGACTTGATGTCTGCGTAAATCTCTTTTATTAAGCCGTTTGTCACTATTTGTAGCAGACGTCAACTTTCTCTTTTTAATCTCGTCCATTCGTTATAAAAGTAAACGCATTAGATAATATTTGTTTATTTTTAATTCATAACAAATATTTATTATGAATCGACCTATATATATATATATATATATATATATTAAGAATTGTTGATTCTCGTTTATTCTTTAAACAAATTCAACCAAACAAAAATTAGATACATCCATAAATGTTTTTATTTGTTTGTAGGATGGAAAAGGTCAGTGAATCAACCCACATTCCAAGTAGAAAATCACATGTTAAATACAATCTTAAATAAAAATTTTGACACGGTTGTTGAAAAATCTAAAATGTCAAAATATTAATCTCTCATAAGATCTATTTTTACTAGTATTCAGATATACGTGTGAGTATGAATATATGTATATATATATATATATATATAAAACAACAGAAAAAATAGGTGTTATTATAAATTTTATTAAAAAGTTATCACTTAAATTTCATTTATCCTACTATTATATTTTATCTCCTCAGTTTTCTCTCATTAATTTTATGTCAAATTCAATTTACAACGCTTACACTTTACACCTCTACTATCTCCCTAATAAATAACCAACTTTAAAGGGTAAAAAAAGAAACAAAAAGGCTTCATTATGGTGTTAACACCAAAAGTAATCACCAATATTTTTCATATTAGTATCCTGACACATATTATGTGTGTATAAAATAAATGAAAAATGTTGGAGAGAAAATAGAAATATATAGGTAGGGGGGGGGGGGGGGGGGGGGGAGTTTTTGAGTAACTGCTCCTATCTTTTAAAGGATAAAATGAGAAAGTAAAAAGTTTTATTTTTTGTTTATACCAAAATAATTGTTAATTTTTCTCACATAGATATCTTTATAATATAGATAGATAGATAGATAGATAGATAGATAGATAGATTATATCATATAATTACACAATATAAAAATTACGTCATTGAAACATAACACCAATGAAGTGAAGCCCAGCATCGATAATCTATGACACAAAACACCAATGAAGTAAAGCCATCAGTAATAGTCTATGAAACAAATCTGTTAGGACCAGCAAAGCCCAAAGGCCCCAAACACCTGATACAAAGAGCAAACAAAATCAAACTAAACCCAATATATAAGAGGCGGTAATTTCACATCAAACAGTGATCAGCAGATCACTCTTTCTCTGGCATTTCTGGCGGGAATTTGCAGCTCGCTTAATCTCTTTGATCTTCGTATGATTATCGGTAAATTATTGCAAAAAACTCTTATGCTGATCGTTTTGCTTTAAGTAGACAATTTCATCAGTTCATGGTAATATTGCCCTGAAGATCAAAATTTCAAAGGATATTTGTACGATCTTTCAGATTAAGATTTCATAGTTGCTTGATTTTCCTTTCGATTCTGAATTTTCATAATCCTTGAGTTTCAGGAGTTGTTTCTTCTATCTGAACTAAACCAGAAAGTTTTAGCCCGGAATGGAATTGTGCCAGAGGTTACAAAAATGCAAATAAATTTTTGTGCTTATGGAATCTACTATTCATGGTGTGTATAAATTATTTCGTATTTGAAATTTAACAGAACTGAGTTAGGTTGAATTAATCTATATGCTTAACCTCAATCTTATGCTGCTTGGATTTTGTTATCATGGGTAGTTAACTGTTGTAGATGTCTTTGATGGTTGCTATTTTATTTATTGGTTATTTTGACATGCTTTGCTCTTGGTTTAATGTTGCATTAGCCATTAAGATTGAAGAGAAAATTTTGCCTTCATTATTTTTTCAGTGGCAGCACTCTTTGTTCATATCATGATTTTGTTTTTCTTCTTCTTTTTACTCCCTCTTCTCCTTTTAGTATTTCTTTTTATGAATATGTGAATTCGTGATTGGATGCAAAATTTTAAATACAAATCATTCATAAGGACTTGGAATTTCAAAATATGGTAGCACATGCCGCATATGTGTTTATGATTACCAGAAGCAATTATGTTACAACTAATTTGAAACCAGACCTCTTATAGGAGAGATTATTTCATACTCCTGGGACAAGTGAACAGTATACTCTTTCCTTTCACATACTTGTGGGACCCGCCTGTGGTGAGGTCTACATGTATGTGAGAGGAGGGAGCATACTATTCACTTGCTTTAGGAGCATGGAATAATTTTTCCTCTTATAGATTATATATAAATAAATAAAGCTGAGGAACTGAAAGATTTTATGGGTAAGCTTAAATTCAAGTGTTGCAATTGAATGGAACTTGTCTTAAAAAAATATTTTGACAATCATAATATTCAGTTTAGATGTCAAGAAAAAATAATTTGTAAAATTAAAGTATTGGTTTTTCAATTTAACTTCTAGCGAATTTTGATTTATGTATTATACAATTTTGTTACTTATTTTGTATTGTTTCAGATATTTTTAAGAATTAAACCATATTTTAAGTTTTATGCTGAGATGATATGGATGAGGAATGGATACACTTGTAATCTGTTAACAGTCTTAATCGGGTTGTTCTTATTTTTGGTAGAGGGAACAAAGGTTTTGAGTTTAAAATGTTACCCTACTGAAAACTTTCTGTAAATTAGATTGTAGACCTGGTGACAATTCTTTTTCTATTAGAATCTCTAATTGCATGATAAGAAACAGAGCTTGACAAGATTGATATGATGTATATGAATAATAAAGGGTGAACACTACGCCAGTTATATGAAACATTATTTACACCTCTCATAGTTTGGGTATTATTTAAGAGAGGTTTAAGTTTGGTGATTTTATGGTTTAATTACCAAATTACTCACCAATTCTATCTTGATGAATATTAACCCCCCAACTCCCACTCTATAATTTGGAAAGCAGAACATGAAACATCATAGAACTAAGAGCTTATGGAATATTTATAATCAAGTATATGCCAAGAAATAGTGAACTGGATTTATTGGAGGACAGTATGTCCGTATGATATGACAAGGCAATGATGTGGAAACAAAATAAAGGTGTTGTCAAATTGTGCCAACTTTATGTTTGGATAAAAAAATATATTGATCAATAGAAGTATAAGATGTCGATATGAATAGCAGGAATTCATCATTATATTTCTAATCTGCAATTAATTTCATTTTGTGACAGTATGGACTAAATTTGCAATTACCAATCTACTAGACTATGTGTTGATTAGTACATACACATACATTTCTTCCTTGCAACGACTTGATAATTGAATGATGTGGTGTTGGACTGACATGAGTTTCCTCTGTGGCTAATAAATTTTCAGATTATGAAATTTAAAAATCATTTAGTTTATTATCACCGCAAAATCGATTTAGGATATATTAATTATCATCACATAATCTATTTTGGATATATGTTTTCACCGATGAAATATTATACCCAGACAGAGAATTTTGTTTAGAAACTCCTATGACCTGTCAAAAGTTCAATATCTTTAAGCTTAATAGGTGGTATGGAAAATTATCGAATATTAACAGTGCATAAACTAAAAAGTTAAAGGGAGCATATATCTATGATCTAGTTTCTTTGAGGGATTATCTATAGTGTTTCTTTTTTTGGGGTGGGGAGTGGTGATATAACGAGCCCTATGCTTTAGATGCTTATAATGTGTGTGATTTAAATATTTCTTATGTTACTGAATGTTTTCCTTCCCATCATTTGCAATAACTCGTTCTTATATTTTAGAGACACAACATGGTTATATTTATGTTGCAGTTATATGAACTCTACAATCTGGTCTGACTTGGATTACAGTTGAAGATGTTGATGGAACTTTCTGGAGTGGCAGTGATTCCTGATGGCATGCACATCAGGTATATGTGTACAAAATTATTTTTCACTGATCATGTTAAGGTCCCACGCCAGAGTGTTTGAGGGAATTGGTGTTTTTATTTAATCAATAGGGTCAACGAGCAGTTTGTTTTGGTAATGATGCAAAGAAATTGGTGAGTGATTTTATTAATAGAAGCTTAGAGGTTTGCATAGTTGTTGGAACCAAATCTAAATTTTATCAGTTGGTACAAAACTTTCATCTGATGTAAAGTTCACAGAATGGGACTATTTGACCCCAGGTCATGTAATAAAGACATAACCTCTCCAGCTTCACTGCATTTCATGAATTTCTTGTGTAATTTTATTAGAATCAAATCAAAATTATCTTTTATTTTGTTGGATTCTGTGATGTTGTCCCTCCTGTTCCTATGGAGGCGATTGTTTTTTTAGACTTTTGTGGTTACTCGTCTATAGAGGTGTAACTTTTTATTGACCTCGTCTGTATAGCTTTTGACTTTATAGTTATGGGTTGGTATAGGTTTTCTATAGCTTCATTTTGAATTATAGGTGTACTTGCTGGCCTGGGCTCCGAGTATTGGTGTACCCAGGTTTCCCCATTAGCTTCATTAGAATTCGTTCCGAAGATGATATGAATTTTTTGCACTAGCTCGTTTTCATATTGGGGAAATTCAGCAGTCTGAAAATGGCCTTTTATTTCTTGAATGGATCTAAATAAGATGGTTAACATTTTCTAGGATCATAAGTGAACCTGTAATACTAATCGTGAGTACTATATAACAAATACAATTCTTTATGTGAATCAGGAGTCAGGACCCTAGCCTGTGGGAAGGAGGATTGCAGAAAGCAGATAACAATAGAAACAATTAGCAACAGAGCATTCACTCCTTACAGATACGTTCAAAGACTTCCTAGTATCGTTAAAAAGCCTGCCCAAATGCTTTCATAGCAGCATCGAGTACCTTCTATATTTAATTACTGGAATCAATTTAGTGGTTAAAAGACTTTTGCCCCGAATTCTAATGCTAGAACATTTTTATTCGCAATCGATCCCATTTGTTTTATTATGATGTTTCTTTATTGTAGTATCTTCATTCAATAATTTATCTAAGCATGACCTTGGTTTAGATTGAGGTATGTAGCTTCAATGTTACTAAATGTGTTTGGGGTTTGATTTATTCTGTTTGACCAATGGAATTTGTAGAACTTCAATTAAATAGGTGTAACAAGTATTCATATTTAACCATTTAGTTGCATTATTATAGTAAAAAGAACTTATATTTCTATGTAAATATTGAGTGGAGCTCACATCCATCTGAGATAGACCCATGGGAAAATACCAGATTTCCATGTGGACACATCAATTCCCTATTAAATCAAAATTGACCATCAACTAACACTTACTAGCTAAACTAATCTAAGGGAGTTCAAATTGTTCAACAATAATAAAAAAAAAATTCCATGACTACAAAAATGATATTTCGGCAATGTTCGTAGGTGGGTTTCAGACTCATGTAAGTGAGGGTCTTGCGAGATATAGTTTAAAATCTTGGAAGTTTCAAACATAAGAAGTAAATACAAACAAAGGAAAAACAATGTAAATGGCAGGTGGATGAGCCTTGCTAAAATGGGTTAATTTCAAACCATTATAATATTAGAGCACTCAATGGAGGCCATTTTTCTATTCTTTTCTAACATTTTAATTTGTGGTCCAAAACATACAGTACCAAAGCCCTGGATTGAAAATTCATAGATGAGATCAGATTCCCACTAAAGCAAATATAATGTGGGGGAAGAAGAGAATCTCAACGAAAGTGGGAAGGTGGAATTTAAAGAAGAGAGGAAACAACAGAAGGTTAGATCTTCTTAAAATCTAGTATTCTCCAAAGTCTCTTTCATGAATCAAGTGCTTGTATCCACTACATACTTAGGTTACATTAGTTTAATACCCTAGTTGTAATGGAATCCTTAACATTATACAATTCACTCCATCTATGGTGGTCCAGTCGCAATGCTACAGCCTGCCATAATGCTTTAACCGACAAGACTAAATTGACATTTAGTCCGAACTTTGATGATTAGGGGCGGAACTATCTTATCAGCTGGGGTACCATGTCATATGTTATATATATATATATATATATATATATATATATATATATATATAAGTACATGTTTTATATATTTAGGTTTTGACACCCCCTATAAAAACATAAAAGTAAAAAAGACTTTAAACTTTACTTAAGTAAAAAACATTTTAGACTTAAGACTTTACTTGGATTATTATATACATATGTATATAATTTTTAATCGACCTTACTTACTCTTTAATAAGCCCACAACTTAAAATTACATACTTTACCATTAATGCCATAATGGTTCACAAAAAATTCTGCAGCCCATGTCATTGGTTGGTAAGGACTAGAAGATCAACAGTCTGCCAACTTGTTTATAGAGTGATCGAACTCGAGCTTATTCTTTCAGTTTCTACTGTAACTACCGAATGATCATTTTCAGCTATGAATGTCATTAAAACTAGATTTCGATCTAAGATGGAGGATAATTTTCTCACCGACTCTTTGATTTTATATATTGAAAGGGAAATTGATGCGAAGTTTAGCATAGAATCAACATTGGGTTCTATTTTAATATATAATTTTGGCATCCCCTGAAACAAAATCTTGACTCCATCCCTGTCGATGTTTTTTTATCATTTTACGGTTCCTGCACTATTTGTTTTTCGTTTTGTGGCCTGGATGGTTACTGCACTAATCACACCTTATAAAAATGGCACTACAGGTTTGATTCTGTGACGTTTTGCTTATTAGATTAAGATCAGGACTGTGCTAAATAATCCAGTATTCAATACGAGCACTAAAAGTTACAACTAAGTTTAGCTAAGAGGTTTTGGAAACAAAGTTGTGGTGTTATTGTTCTTTTTTTTTTCTTTTTTCTTTTTTAATGGTGGGACCCAATGTGAAATGGGATTTCATATTGTTCTATTTTGGTCTTCTAGAGCAGTTCTACATGACAAAAATATTGCTAGTTGTAGTAACATAAGACAAACCTATATGCAAGCGCAGAAATCTGGAACCTAATACCTAGTTAAAAAAATTCAAAATTATTATGGAGTATCATCTCACAACGTATCTTGGAAGCAAGCAGTTATCAAAAACTTATATTATCAGAAGATATCCCAATATACAGCCCATATGGATGGCCAGAGTGGTTAAAGGGTTGACATGGGATGAATGCTAATTAGAAATCTTAAAAATATTGGCAAGTATATAAATTAAAAAAATAAAATAAATTGATGAATAATTAAAAAAATTGTTCTTTCTATTGTTTATACTTGAATCATAATCCTGTAACAAACCCAAAGAATGTAAACACCATGGTCCTGTGAGAAGAGAAGAATTTCACTTAGATGGTTACGTTTGTGTATAAGGTATGTGCTAAAAATGTTAACATGTTTTTCTCTGCTTATTACCCCTAATTTAATCTCTTTACTTGGAAATTTAACTGTCTATTGTGATTTTAACATCATAATTGTGCTTATGAACTAGGTTTTTAGACTTATTTATTAAAAGTTACTTCTTTCCAGGGAAAAAGGCCAAGGAAAAAATAAATTTACCTAAGCATGAAGAAAGCCTGTAGAAAACAAGAGGCAACTGACTGTTCAAGCTCATTTGGTTGTATTAAGGTACCCTTTGTTTTTATCTTTCTTTTAAAGCTTTTCAGCATAGACAAAAGTTCTATTCACACACTCATGCATTGCCTACGATACAAATTTTTTTCTTTCGAAATATATTTTTATCAAGGAATTGTTGTTCACATGTGCATTACTCCAATAAAGCAAGTAATATGTCAACTAATTATTAAAACTCATGTGTATGTCAGTATGTGAACATATTGTTCTTCTGAACAGGCTTTGATCTTTTGTTAAAAAATGGCATTACCAAATACATATACCAAAGACATTTCATCAGGCAAAAAGAGGACATTTCAAATTTATTTTAAAGAATTCTCTTGGGCTATGTTTGTTTGCAAAATACATACTTAGGATTGGACTATTTATATTAATTTAAAACTATTTCCGACTTTTTTATCCCATCATGAGGGATTAATAGTCTCTTAAATAGTCCTTGGATTATTTTTTTTATCATTCTCAAGGCTATTTATGAGGGATTATATAATCCCAAATTCATCATGGGATTATATAATCCCTCATAAATAGTCTTGAGAATGATACAAAAATAATTCAAGGACTATTTAAGGGACAAATAATCCATCATCATAGGATAAAAAAATCGAAAATAACTTTAAATTAATACAAATAGTCCAATCCCAAGTATACATTTTGCAAACAAATATAGCCTTGGAGAAATACTTCAACAGGTAAGAGAACTGAATTTCACAACGTACAGTCATGGTCATTAAATATTTTCTCAACTTGTCCCATTTTTTGTGTTCTTTAATTTATTTATGCATACTCTTTTTGATCATGATTATTATTTAAAATTTTTGAGTGTCTGATTGTGTACGGATGTAGTCAAATTTGAACAAACTAAAATCAACAAGAGATCCCTTTTTTTTTTATGCTTTATTAGTCATTTTCACAATGCTGAAAGTCGAGACGATTTGTCAAGCAGTCACGAGCAGTACCTGTAAATTAGTTTAATTTGCACCAATAATTAGTGTGCCTAATTAACATTTGGATAATTCATGTTCTTGGTACATATGACAGCCGCATACCGACAGCATGGATGCTATACACCAGGTAGTCTGGACTTCCAGAAATTGACTATTGTCTTGCAAATAATTTTACAGAAAAGTTCAAATGTTTTTCCATTTGAGCGGAGTGACATAATCTCAGGTAGAAACCTAAATTTTGGGTAATCCAACAACAGATTTTCAAATTATATATTGAACTGTTCTTTTTAGGTTTTGTTTGGTAGCATGCACGCTGCCAAAAGTACACGTGCATTTATGTAGTCCACAACTTCAAATTTATAGCATTTTTTAGAATCAACTTAATCCCTACTTAGTGAGAGCATTAAAGACTAATGACCAACTGGAGGGGACCACATAGATTATAATTGATGAATGCAAGTCTTTTTCTTACTTTATTAGGGTTTCAACTGCTCCCACAAGCCCCCCTTAGCATCCTTAATTACATAAGAAAAGCAACCTAACTCGTACCATCAACGAAAATTGCCTGCCACTGTCTCCCCTATACAATGCCATGTTATGCTATTGAACCCTCACATGTACATGGTCCACATGCACATACCCTTGGACATAAGCGTATTAATATGTATGTATCGTCTATAAAGAGGTGATTTAGCTATACGAAGAGCAACGTGTCTGTGTCTAACAGGATCAGCTTTCCCTTTATAGAAATGGTCGATAATATAGGGTCTAACTCAGAGAGAGGTGTTAAGTACAATTTTACAGGTCCTAGTAGTGCCTTGGGTGAGGATGTGGTCATCAAGGAGCAAGATCGCTTGCTGCCAATAGCTAATGTGGGCCGGATCATGAAGCAGATCCTGCCAAGTAATGCAAAAATCTCTAAAGAAGGAAAAGAGACCATGCAAGAATGTGTATCTGAGTTCATTAGCTTTGTTACTGGAGAAGCATCTGACAAGTGTCACAAGGAGAAGCGGAAGACTGTGAATGGGGACGATATTTGCTGGGCTTTGGGAAGTCTTGGGTTTGATGATTATGTTGAACCATTAAAAAGGTATTTGCTTAGATTTAGGGAGTTAGAAGGAGAGAAATCAAATCAAAATAAGGCCATCAACGGTGAAGAAAATGTGGAACCATCAAACTATAGGGGCGAACCAGAACCGCCAAAGAGACATTTAGTTTACCCTAATCTATTTAACTTCAATGAAGCAGAAAAAACTACTACCTCATTCTCCAGGAGATTTTAGGGTCTTCTAAGAATGTGAAACAGCAGAATACGTTTTAGTTTTTGTATTTCTCTTAATTTGATATGATGACCAAGATCTTTAGGTTTGGGGGTGGCATTCGGTGTTTTTAATAGTAGGTTAAGGAATAAGTAATTTGATCGTTTGATTTACTGCAACTAGTTTGAGAATTATGTGCAACGCTTGTGGTTGTGTCTTCTTGAAATCACTGGTATGATCTTTGATTCACTGCTACTAGCTTAAGAACCGAGTGACATAACCTCATTAGTGATTATTTGAGTGTTTTCCAAATTATGGAGTTTGTGGAAGTTTGTTATGTACAATTAATTTGGGTGTATACTTTTTACTTGTATTTGGGGAAAGTATAAAGTTTCAATTTTCCGTTTGGATTACCTTTATGGCCTGATTTATTTAGCTTTGTTTCAATCTGAACTCATGTGGGAGACTTATGATGAAGTGTTTATTTTGATTCAAGCTGTGGACATCATCAGACGCAAAGATTTAAGGTACTTTTTCACCATTGAGAAGAACTCTTGAAAAATAATTTGTATTTATTCGATTAGTTACATCAATTGATTGATGCCTACCAGATGTTTGGGGCTTTCACCCCTTTACAAATACAAAGATAACTCTACGTTTCTATTCTGGTTAATTTTGCAGTTGCATAACTATATGATTTAGGTATTCATTATTATCATTTCAAATTTGCAAGGGTTGATGTGTGTGGCTGATCAATCATGTAGTATAAATGATAGTATTGCTCCATATATAGACCTAAATTATAACTCTATAGCACTTGAACTTGATTGATGCAAGGTAGATCCTGAGGTCTTGCACCTTTAGGTATAGGATGCTAAGTAACTAACATCCCTAATTATTTATTTATTTTGCAAAGGTCCCATCTTGATATGATTAGTTCTGGACATGACTTTCTTTGCTTCAAAGCTGTACCGTCATTTGTACAGTTCATCAATCATGTAGTCTAGATGATTATAATTGCTTTGTAGGTCTAAGTTATTCTTTATCACTTCCTGTCCGAATTAGCTAAAGCTTGTTCTATCTCTTTCTCTACACTTTGTCAAAATTCTTACTGAATAAACAAAATACATCAACTTAATTAGCATTTTACCTGTACTGTCAATCCCTAGCTCAAGTTTCTTCAATTAACCCAGCATCCTAATGCTATTCAGCATTCACAAATCTCAAGTTTTACCTAAAAAGCAAAAAACTTGTAAATATGAAGACTAAGTTTGGCTAAAATAGTCATATTGGAGAAGACTGCCTAGCTTGATCTTGGGACCACATTTTTAGTAGCTGCAAAAGTGCTTGGTTTGTTGTGAAAAAACCCATCAGGTCTCTATCATGCTAACACTTTATATATTCTAAGAGATTGGATCATCTATCCACAACTGAGGGAGGATTCAAATGTCTAGGCTTTTGAAATTCCCGTGTGATAGATTCTTAATTAACAGATATAGACAAAGAAAGAGTGAAGCAGTGAGTGCATGGATATCTAGGCCTTTTAGGGTTTTTCAAATATAGACCTTATTCGCTTTTAATCATTTCATAGTCACAGAGGCCAGTTATATTCTTTTGAGGGACTCAAAAGGAAAAGAGGGAGGGGGGAAGAGAGAGAGAGAGGAAACCTAGATAGTCACAGAGTCCAGTTACATTCTTTTTATGGATCGAGTGTAGTACTCTGTGTGTGTGCTGCTGCTGGTGAACTTGTTGGTAGAAACATGCGTCTTTGGAGAGAGATGCTTAAACAGTGGTTTGGTGGAACTGTATTCCTCATGAGATGGAGTCACCTCATTATTTAAACCCTAACAGTGGCATATTTTCATATATAACTTTCTGAGTATATAGTATACAAAGTTGATGCAGAAGTGGTAGGGTCGACGAGTTTTACATGTGATATCATGCTGCTGCTTGTGGTTCATCATGTCACGTATGTCCCCGTACCACACACTAAAATCAGCACAAAACACAAGCATTAATATACCAGGTATTTATGTTGCTGACATGACCAGGTGTGTATGTGTGATTCTCCTATGCTAGGGCTCAATTTTTATTATTATTTTTTAAGAGTTGAACCGTAATTCAATAGAAACTCAAAGGATACAAGTCGAAAACCAAAACAAAGTAGTTGAACTATAATGGCAAGCTTACACAAAGTAGTTGGGGAGAGCAAACAAAACAAATTTGGGGTTTGAAGTTGTTCCTCAAAGCATAAAAGTCAAAATTGCTCCAGTAAGTGAGAAGATTCATCCACGTGTGCGTAACCCTAAAAGGTACATGTACTACAGTTAATGCCGACCGAATCTCTACAATATGACTAGAAATCATATAGAGACTACATTATAAATAATTGAGAGATCATATACTAGAGCTACTTTTTTTTTCTTCTTCTTTGCCAGCTACTACTAATTACTAGAGCTCATATGTCATTCTCACTTTAAGTATGCGCTTTTGAGGGATATCAAACATCTTATTAATGCTCTGACTCAAGTTGTTCTTCAAGAAATCGTACGCATAGTTTATATATCAAAATTCTTTTTCCTATATTTGCTCCTTTGCCTGCAACCACCTCATGTTCCCCCACTAAGTGAACAACGCCGGCTCCCCATTCTTTTTCTAGCACTTCAATCTCCCCCTCCATCGCCTCTTGTCGCTTCTTTTGTTGATTCTCACCGACTGGAGCATTTCTCTCTTCATTTACACAATTCTCACCATTAATTGACTCATCGCGTCGCCCTTGACTATGGCATACCATTACAGAAAACATGAATTCCTCTCTTATGAATTCTTTCAACATCTGTGTAACCGTATCTCACCACACAACAAAACATATTAAGCTCATTAGGATATACTCGACGAAAGAGAAAACGCTCTTCTACTGGAACTTTGCTAATGTGTAATGATTTGATAGAGACGAAAACTAGGACAGAGTGCAATGCAGGTACATTTTCCACGTAATGCTTGAATATCAGCGGACTGCCATGAACACAAGCTCCGAGTAGAAGACAGCAAGGTCTGGGATTCGACATAAATTTGTATCAACTTCAATTTCCTTTAGCTTCTCAGGGGAAATCTTGTTTTCTAACTCATAGTAATATTTTTTTCGATACACGTCATTCCATCTGTACATTATCCCCATTAGAACCTAAGGAAACACCAAGGCTAGATACCCTCCCTCATCAAATTTGTAGAGGACTGAACTTAAGTAGAGAAGCTCAACTGTGCCAATGACAAGAATGTAAGAGATAACAAGAAGAATATGCATTTTCCATATCATTATCATGATAGGACTAGGAATGATGATGTGAGCGTCCTCACAAACACCATAGCAATACCTGCGTGTTATATAATATATCATTTGTTAAATCCTCGACATAGTTTTGTTATGTAATACTTGTGCGATTAGAATGTGAATATTTACCATATGCGTTGCCAATTTTTGCAGTAGTCCTAAATCCAAAAGTGACCGCGACACAAGCCAACATAAGTAGATAATTAACTTCAGTTATGAAGACTTGTCCTTCATACTTGGCAGATGTATGAACTATTTTTACGCATGGGAAACACCCCAATGAGAGAGATTGTTGGATGATAGAGAAAGTCCCGGAAATCTTAGCTTGGCTAGCTATGATTGCTGCCAAAACGGCTATCACAAACATTGGCCAATACATAGGATGTAACACCCCCTTCCCGACTAGTGGAAAGGGAGGTTACGCACAAAAGAACTCTAAGTAAAATGTCAAAAGAAAAAGAAAGTTCTCTCTTCACACTTGCCCTTGAATCCCCTTACAAATCTACCGGAAGAAAAACACAGCATGAGCTAAATGCCCAGTACGGATAAAGAATGCAGAAATAAGAACTGAAATTGAATAACGAAATCAACTGAATCAAGCTGAGATTAACAAAATCAACTGAACTGAATAACATAATCTTACTGAACTGAATTACTGAACTGAACTGATTTACTGAACAACATAAAAGGCTGAATTGAATGGTTGTGTTTATTTCATACCGAGCTAATAACAAAACAAAAATATATCTTGCCACATAGGTAAGTCAAAATACAGTCATACAGACAAAATAATGCCACACAGGCAAAATAATGTCACGCAGGCAAATCACACATTGGACTGCAGATCCAAATACATGCAAAATCGGAAGGTGTGTTCAGCACAACAATCACCAATCCGCAGAACAAATAGCTAGGGTCGACTCATACGCCTCCCACAACAAAACACCAAATGGCCAACGCCCTCCTGAACACAAAAATGGAGACGCCGTGGACTGATCACACCGCCACGGAAAGTGTCATGCCTCAGTGCCAGAGGACATGCCTGTGGTACCCCCACAGGTGGTTATAGCTCAGGTATACCCTACGGTATAATCTAACAAAGATATCATGTCACAACGAATACGACACAATACCAACAAAAGGGTTCTAAATGTACATGTCAACTGAAGAAATGTACAAATACAAAGACCAAAGACATGTTAACATGTACATCTATACATGATCAGAATAAATTACTATATACGACCGAAAACGAAATTTGATATGCTCAACAAGTCCAAGGAGTACAAATACGAATTTCTAAATATCCAAAATCAAACGAATTATCAAATGACTTTAAGAAACAATAATCATATGAGATATTATCTGAATTCAAAATGAGAAGCAAAACGAACAAATTAATTTTTGAAAGAATATCGCTAAAGTACGAAATACATACAAATTGTAATGGAAGGAAAGATATTCAATTTTCAGAATATAATCAAGGTATAGAAGATCAAACTTCTACTCCAGAGTATCAACGGAATATAATAAAACAAATATAAACGACGAGATATCACGAGATATATCGAATACAAAAATGAACAAAGGAACTGAGCACGAAATCCGTATCTGAATCAAACTATCATATGAATGTATGAAGCAATAACGAATTCAAACGATAAGCAAAATGGACAAACTAAAATTCATAAAAGTAATGCTGAAGAAGTACGGAATCCGTACATGAAATGAGCAATGTAATACCCAAAATTATATTGCAAAACTGATTCGTTAAATTCCCTCCGTCGAAACTAATAAAGGAACAAATAAATACTACATTAATCAATTGATTAAGTTTTACACATTTTTTTTCTCTTAGGCGAATCTGAAATCCTTCCGTTCTAAACAAAATTCTACCTAACGTTATACATACATAAATATTCTAATCATGATAACGTATTAATAAATAATAGTATTCTTGTTGCTTCCGAAATACATATAAGTATATTCTCAAAAATATTCTTTCAATTTTTAATTCTATTACAAACAAATATTATTATTATTATTATTATTATTATTATTATTATTATTATTATTATTATTATTATTATTATTATTATGTCAAAACTCTAAAGTTACAAAAATACTAATTTAATATTCCAAAATGCTAATTACTAACAAAGATATACTAAAATATATTAACTAATAAACTAAATAGCATACAAAAATTAAAACTACAAAATTAAAACTAATACAAAAAATTAAATAATTACACAAAGAAAGAAAAAGAGACATACCCGAAATTATGAGGTTCGCAGTCCGCCCACGTCCTCGACACCGAAAAATATTTTAACTAAGGAGGTCCTTACTAAAAAAGTCCTTACACAAAAAGGTTTCCTCACATTGGGAAAAACCTTAATGTTTTAGTGTTTTAAAAACTAAATGGGGTGGTCTATATATATAGGCAAGGAAATGGAGGATGGGCTTAATGCTTGGCGATGTGGGACTTTTTTAAAAACAAAGGGGGCTGGGTATTACATAGGACCTGCATTGTGTGAGCAATTCTATGAATGAGTAATTAAAATCACTCTTAAAATGCAAAAATTGCAATGATTATTTTTTGGACAATCTTTTTACTTGGTATAGATTTGTAGAACGCGTCCAATGTGACGCCCCAGGCCACAGATATTCACAACAACATGGTTCTTGATGATTAGAATAACAACCGCGATATAGATGATGAATCAAAAGAAACAGTATGATCAATAAATATCAAAAGTTTATGATTTTTCTTTGTGCAAATTCAAATAATGTCCAAATTGCCAACATGATGTGGACTAAAATTCAAGAATGATATTTAAGATCCACAGTTCAGAATAACAGTTAAGGTTCAATAGAAAGATTTAGAAAAATAGGAAGGTTCAGTTGAAATGATATTAGATGAAGCGCAAACTATTAAAGAATATATATTCATTTCAGGAAACTTTACCAACAAGAGACAAGTAAGAAATGAATACGAAGAGTAATTCACCAAACATGTGGTAATCCGCGTAGTCAGGTTATTCTCAGAGATTAATAAGGAATGAATACGAAATGTTATTCACCAACAGGCGGTAATCCGCGCCGTAAGGTTATTCCCACAATTTAATAAAAATTGAATACGAAGAGTTATTCACCAAACATTCGGTAATCCGCGCAGTAAGGTTATTCTCAGAGATTAATAAGGAATGAATACGAAAGGTTATTCACCAACAGGCGGTAATCCGCGCTGTAAGGTTATTCCCACAAATTAATACATGAAAATAAAAGGCACATCTTATGAGTAAGGAATAAACAATATTATTTTCGAGAATCAAATAATGATAATCCCTTACCATAGTAAGTTTGAATAATGGAAGATGAAAAAGATGGTATCCCTTACCTTAACACGTGACTAGATATGAACTCGTACACTTACATCTCTTTACAAATACTCAAGATGACTTTAGCACACTCAAGGAGAACTTATACAAAGAAATATTTGGAGAGTGAAAGAAAGAATGAGCAAGGAAGTTTTTTATGAAAAATCCTTAAGTTAAGGCCTCTATTTATAGCAAAAAATCTTATCATCACCAAGATTTCCTAATTTAATCCAAACCGTATATTTCAAGATAATGTTTAATCCATACCACTCATTTCATCTTTTAAAATTTCCTTAATCTAAACCATTCATTTAAAGATCATCTTTTAATCTATACCATTCAATTTACTTTATATATAAAACAACTAACTTTAAATAAATCAATTAACTTTATATATAAAAACAAACAACTTTATATTATTTATCATAATAAAAACAAATAACTTTATCAATTCAATTATTCAACAATAATTCACAATTATTTATTACTATGGCTAATTGTTGTAAATGCAGTGTAGTTGGCTTTTCGAGTTAGATAAACAGGAAAATCAACTAATAATAGAATACAACAGTTTAATCAATATCATAAAAGAGATAACAATAATGCTGAAAATAAATAAGAAAATAACACGTTACTATGTAATGACAATTATTAATTCAGTAATGTGAATTATTGTGCATATGCTACTGTGACAATTATCAGCTCAATAATATGAATTATTATGCATGTGACAATTATTGGTTCAATAAAGTCAATATAGTACAATAACCACTTTATCAGTTTAATACTATGAAACACTGTGCAATACCGTGTGCTACTATGTAATACCGTATGTTACTATTCCTTTACCACTGGGTATTTTAACAGTTCAAGATGATAATACTGTTGACTATATTTATTTAAAAAGGTTACGTATATCGCTTTCTATATCCGACAATAAGTCGTTGTGGGGGTCCACCATTATTTTGTTATTTCGGCGCCGTCGTACGAATCGAATATTCCCCGACAAAACGAATATTCTTCGACCAAACGAATATTGTCCGACATAATAAAATTTGCACACAACATCCTTAACTTTTAACCTTATCAATTTAACCACCTACTGTTTCAGGAAAAAATATATATGAAGAAAAATTAAATTTTGTATTTCATAAAATTCGGGGTCTTACATCCAACACCTCAAACTTGTGCTTGCGAAGAAAAGAGGCTTGGCCTACGTATGCTAGTATAATTGCTGGGTAAGTAACGGTACACATACTTATTTGTATAGAGTGAACAGTGAATTGTCGAACATCGGCAAATAATGCCTTAGTTCTCGTTGGCAAACCTTCACGTCTTAGTATATAGGTGTCAAAAGGTTAAATGGAACTTTATTTTTTTTATACACACATATATATACATGCATGCATACATGCATACATATATATATATATATATATATATATATATATATATATATATATATATATATATATATATATGGAGATGATCCATAACAAGCATTAACTATGACAAATTCTTTTTTCCATCCGCTAACTAAGGTAGCGGAGTGCATGAAATGATTTATTTATTTTTTTAATACCATTCCGCTACCTAAGTTGACAGAGTGCAAATGTTTTTTTTTATACCATTCTACTACCTAAGGTAGCGAAGTGCTAATTTTTGTTTTTTTGTTTTATACCATCCCAGCTCTTTAGTTAACAGATGGAAGAAAAGAAAAAAAAAATTAGCAATCCGCTACCTTAGGTAGCGGATTGAAAAAAATAAACAATCATTATAATTAATTTATTCATTCTCATGACTTCTCCATCCCTTTTTTCCTTTCTCCATTTCATTTGATAGGGGAGGTTGAAAAAAGTAAATGTAATTAAGAATAAACAAATTGTAACCGTGGCATGTAAAGTTAGGGAAAAATCTCTTCTCTGTTTGATTATAAATAGTTAATTCTTTTTAAGCTTGTTGAATTATACGATTAAGTCCTCTCAAATAGAAATTTATTTCCATGTTCTATATATAGGCATTTATTTTGCACTTATTTCCTCATTAAGTGCGAAATATAATTAACATTATTGTTTTGATGTTTTATTATTTAGTTTTTTTAATTATACAATATATAAAAAAATGATATATCTTGTGATTAGACTTTTTTTTTTATTGTGAATAACTATAATTAATAATATTTTTAATAGAATGCGTTAATTTTATAATTTTATATTTAATTTATTGTTAAGAGTGACTTATTTTAAAGAAAAGAAAAATAGTTAAACCTTTTTTCAAGTCAACATCTACTATCCTTTTCACTTCTCTATCCAGTTATCCAATATTCTAAATTCCCACTTAACATCCATAAGTATGGATTATTATTATTATTATTATCTTCAAAAGTAAGAAAAGAAAATGAAACGAAGAAAGGAAAAAAAAGGAAGGAGAAATCATGGGAATGGATAAATTAATTTTAATGATTGTTTGTTTTTTCCAATCCGCTACCTAAGGTAGTGGAATGCTAATTTTTATTTTTATTTTCTTCCCTCTCATCCTCTAACTAAAGAGCCAGAATGATATAAAAAAAATAAAATACATCTGCACTCCGCCAACTTAGATAGCGGAATGGTATTAAAAAATAAAATAAAATTATTTTATGCACTCCACTACCTTAGTTAGTGAATGGGAAAAAGAATTTATCATAACAAACGTTTGCTATGAATCATTATATATATATATATATATGCACTATAAAAAGTGCAAGTATGTGACATAAATACAAAAGAGAGTATATGGCAGTGTAAGCACCTGTTATGGAGAGGACAGTGCCACTGAGGGAAATCCGTGCTTGTTTTTTGTTCCTCTTGAAATAATGGATCCGATTAGTATGAAGTTAACTTCACGATAAGTTAGACAATTGATCAATACAGTGTTGACACGCAAAGAGAGATAACACTCCCCGACCTACGTGTCAACACTGTATTGATTTATTATCTAACTTACCGTAAAGTTAACTTCATGCTAATTGAATCCTGAAATAACTATGGGAGCAAATGTCTAGCCAACTTTGTCAGTTCCAAATCTTTGAGCCATGAATATTGCCACCAAAATTACAACTGATATCCATACAACCTATCTGATTAACACGAAATTCAATTATTGATTAGAAAACTTGAATATATATACACTATGAAATTAATTACCGTCTTATGTTAGCACAATTGAATTGTAGTTTTCATTGGACAAAAACAATATATTTACTTAAAGAGATTAAATTGATGAAAGACGTATGTTATTGCAGGCATACTACCTTCAGTCATGAAGGATGCAGCGTTCCGTAACTCATTTTCAAGATTCGTGAACTCTGGGTGAGAGAACTATAAAATATGAAATTTTTTCAAATGGAACAACTGAAAAATATTATAAGGGCTAGAGTCCTCCCACAGCAGATAAAACTGCAAAAAGATTGGATTTGTCTCATAAAGTAATTAAATTGTAACAAAAACTAGTAAAGATTGAGTTGGGAAACGAAGCAGGGACCTGAAATGCAAGGAGTGAGGACACCATCTCCAATGACCATGGAAGTACCAAGCATGGTAGCAAACAAGAGGAAGAACTTGAAAATTGGGTTCTTGTCTAACTTCGATTTGAGCCATGATGCTCGCCTCAGCCGGCGATTATTAGGCAACTGGAGATCAAAATTCGACACTTCTCGATCTTCCGCTTCTTGAATTGGAATCAAACTCACCTTTGCATATCGGCATATTAAAGTTCCTCCTACAACCAAACAACGTACTCCTTTATCTAAGAGTACAAAACATGCATATTTTTTGGGAGTATTTTGCACTGTTTTTTTTAATAGTATATATACATTATTACTTATACGCAAGTCACAAAAAAATTGATTTAGTTGTACATTTGCTAATTAAATTACCATCGCCGTTGTCATTTGCCCGTAAGACGATGAAGACATACTTGATGAGGGGAAGCAAAGTGATGGTGCAGAAGATCAAAGACAGAATTCCCACTATATCATCGTCGTGGTTAATGATTCCTCTAGGGAACGTGCTGGGAAATACATAGAGCGGCGACGTGCCCAAATCTCCATACACTCTCCCAATGCTCTGAAATGCTAGATGCAATATTATCGACCACTTCGCAACCTTCAAAATTACATATAAAAATAAATAAATAAATATCCAAGAATCAAACTTTATAAATCTAAATAGGCTTCGTTTGATTCAATCATCCTGTTCGTATGTATGTAGGAAATACAACGCTGAAGTATGTACCAGTTAAAGATTATAGTCCCTCCTGTACCAAACAAAGATCCAGTAGAACTATATACTACGCATGTTCCAGAATATTGTAAACCAAAAAAAAAATTAAAAAAATAATATCATGGGAACTTAGGTAGTGTAATTTTGTTGACTAATTTTATTACAAATATTAAGGTTTTCATCAATACTCATATATAACATCAAGTGGGGCGATCCAGTAATGAGCTAGTCAATTGGGTTAATTTGTTTTTAATTTTGGTGAGTTTTATTCGGTAGTCATGAGTTGTTGCCGAGTTTAAAGCTAAAAACAATTAAATTAACGATAAGTTTATTTATCTTAAAATTTAGGTGAGTTAACTTCATTGGCACCGAGTCAGTGGTACCGAGTCATTGTGGATTAAGACATTGTTAAAAGTGCAATCAAGCTAGCGGTTGTACATCTCATAGTAGATTCGATGCATGTTTTGTACTCTCATGATTCTCTTGGATTTAGGTGGTTGGTGCTTGGAATTTTAGGCTCATTAAATTCACCAAAAACAACTTGGTATATCAGATGAAGTCAACTTAATCTTCTTCTTCACTCTATAGTCACTGCCCGTGAACTTTTGCAATTCCTTATTACTACAGTAGTACAAAACAACCATCATCAATCAAAACAACCGACAAATGATCTTCGGCACCGCAACAGATCTAATCACAAAGCAAGAAATCACTATAAACACGTCGGAACAAGGATTCGATAGTTTGGGGAAGAACAAATCCGATGACCATCAATCAATCCCTTCTTTGGTATGAAAGATAGGTCAGTGAGGGTGAGTGATTGATTAGAATATGCTTCCTTTTGTTATCTTTGTTTCGTTTTATTAAAAATGCAGATCCCTTTTGTTACTTTTGGTTCAGTCTCTATGTAGTTTTGTAAATTTTGTTTTGTTCGTTTTTTTTTTCTCCTTAAAAATCATTATATTTTGATTTTGTTTGAGATTAAAGTTTTACATTGTTTATGGAGTTTTAGTACTCAATCTGTTCCAATCAAATATATTCATTTAAAAAATTCAATTTTAAGAATATTCTTTAATTTTATATATATATATATATATATATATATATATATATATATATATATATATATACACTCTAATTTTATTAAATGTTAAGTTAGTAGTGATTGTATGAAATTATGATAAACTCTTTTTATGGAATTGAAAAAATATAATTTAGTGGGTATAAAATTAGCGTAAATATAAAAACCCACTATTGTACAATTTGAATATTATGAACGAATTGGACATCTTGGTTGTTGGGTTCTGATCCCATCATTCAATTAGTATTAGGCCCATCATGCACCAACAATTTTTGTTTATTATTATTTAATTATTACTTGGCATGGGATCAAGTAATGATTTGGTAATGACCGCTGGAAAAAAAAAATAGACTTTCATAAAGGGCAATCAATATAATCTCTGCAAAGACCAGTAAATACTTTTCTCTCTAAATAAATATATTAGACTATTAATTTCTCCTAAAATTTTTGAGAATTTAGTTTTACTGATGTTCTGCTGTATTATAATTTAATTTTAATATATTTTCTAAGTAATAATATGCCTAATGATCCAAATTATAATATGTAAAAATTAATATAGAATATATAAAACGTATATGTATTCCTTTACTTTCTCTGATTCTTTTGTTTACGTACAACTAATTTGGCCAATAGAAATGGTGCTCAGTACGTGTACATATGATGAAATGTCACAAAAGAACTTTTTAAAAATTTTTGAAAAAATTATTTTATGTTTCTGAAACAAGTGTTTCTCTCATATATCCATGAATTCCGTTACAGACGGCCCCACAAATAAACATATGAAGTAAAAAAGTATACTGTTTATTTGTCTCATGAACATAGAATAATTTGTCAAATTTTTATAGAATAATTTGTCAAATTTTTGACCTCTGAGAGAGGCTAAGCAAGATGAATACAAGGAGTGCTTGAGTGCTTTTGAAATTATTGTGCGAAGGACATTGATATTAGATAGATAAAACTATTTCGAGAGCTAGCACGTGACTTGCACGGATTGCAAACTTGTATATTACATTAATATATTAGAACGGATATTAAGCATTTAACACGAATACAGTTTGATATATTAGAAAAGGACGCAGGCGTGCATGCAGATATTATATATATATATATATATATATACACCTACCTTAGAGGCATAATTTGATGGTAGCTTGCGGGATTCGAGATCCAAGGAGTCGATTCGCTTTAACTTTCGGCAACAAGGTGTCCTTCCTTTGATTTGTTGCTTAATCCCCTCCTGGTGCTGGTGCTGGTAATTTTCTACTCGTTCATTATCATGAATAGTAGCTGTTGTATCCTTTTGTTCCAAGACAACATTAATATGATCATCATCTGAACTAGTACTATCAGAGATTAATTTATTAGAACTCGAACAATAACACTAGCCAGCTAGGATAGGAGTATGTGGGTGTGGAGAAAATGCAAGAGACCGGGTACTCGGTGGAAGTATTTATAGGGTAAATTGTTTAATTTAAAATTTTCCTATTCTTATGGGAATCGTATTTATCTTTATAGCTCTAAGAAATTTCTTGGAAATAACTGGTATATGAATTCGTTTGTTGGCCAGTTTTTGATGTTGTATAACTTTTTTACAACTTCCTGCTTCAATCTACACCGTTGATGTTTCTAATAATAATACGATTATATTGTATGTTAATTTTTCTAATAATAATGCAATTATATTGTATTTGACGGTTGTGTACTTAAGAAAAAAATTTAAATATTTAAATAATAAATGAATGAAAGAAGATAAAAAAAAAATAGAGATAAAAAGTGAAAGAAAGAAAAAAAGAACTGATGATAAATCGTGAGTTAATAACTATAAAAAATAATTTAAGACAAATATTATAATTTAAATGTTATCATAAAACAGGATAAGATACTAAAACGTGCAAAGTCCAAGTGTCATACAACTTCCAAGTGTCCGCACACAGCATGATGTAATTGTCTTGGAGAAAGAATAGGTGAAAATTAATTAAAATTTTGATGATTTTTTTAATTATTCTTACTTATCCGTGATTAAAAGAATTTTAATTGATGTTAAATTTCTTATATTAAATACGTCAATTCGCAGTATAATATTATGAAAATTAATGTTATTTGGGATGATTGACAAACATTAATTAATAAGAATATTACTCAAAAATAAAGAAGAAAACTTAATAATATTAAGTCGTACTATCCAGATCGGCACTGTCAAAATGAAACAACGAAAGCAATTTTATATTTAAAGATATTAATTTTTCATTCCACTTGCTTATTTTCGTTGCGTATTCATGTTATTTGGGATGAGTGAAAAACATGTATGGCTATGGGAGACAATATACTTCAATTTTTCCTTCTAATTGTTTTGAGAGTATTTTTTCTTATAAGTCTAGACAACTTGAATCACTAAGAGTTAGAATACACAAGAACAAATAAAAAATCTAATATCCTTAAATACAACTACTCCGTTCAAGATTTGTGAAGAATGCAAGACTTGAACGAAAGCATGTATTCATATCCAATATATATTTATAATAAAATTTGTGTGTTTCACCTGGACGGTAAATTTTAAAAGATATTAGCATAATCATTCACCGTCCGCAATATTATATTACAAACAATAAAATGTCAAAACGTTTTCGTTTTCTCGTGTAATTCATTATCTAAAGTATAATACTGCAGATGATGAGTGTATTATTTGAATATTTGGGATGTTTTGGACATTTAACCCTATCCACAATATAATACTACGGATATCTAGATATTATACTACGGACGAGGGCCATTTAAACCGATAGATCTCAGCCTAGACAATTGAGATTTGTTGTAAGAATAAATATACTTTTACAACGTTATCAATGGATCAGTTCTCAATGTGTGTGTGTGTGTGTGTGTGTGTATATATATATATATATATATATATATATATATATATTATAAAGCCTCCAACAGAGGTAAGTTTGGTGATTTTATATCATGTCTATTTTTATTTTTTTGTCCCTATAACTTTAGATATATTATTATTTTATTTTTTTAAATTTAATTTTTTTATTTTTTATTTTTTATTTTAATCCTTCAAATTTTATAAAATTTAAATTTTATCCTTCATAATTTACGTACACAGTGTATATGCTCGCGCCAGTTTAAATAAGTGATCGAGTCCATTTGTTGTGTCATAATTTAACACCTATATGTTACCACCACGCCCTCGAATCTGATTCAAAAAGATTAAACATTCTAAAAATTTCATCACGACTCCAGGCTTTTCCTTATTATGAAGATCGCAAATCAGAAGCCTTTTATTCACAGATTTAACACTTAATGAATCTCTCTCTACAATACGACTTTTGTGACTAAAATGTGAATTAGCAGCATATGCATTCTCAATGTTCGAAGGTAGGTGCTTGGGAATACGGCGTCATCACCCATATCTACGTAAATGGTAGTTAAATACTGGAAAAGGAATTAAAAAAAATGAAGAAGTTGTGTTTCATTGGGAGCAAGTGCTCATTATTCCATCATTATAAATATATCTTCAAACTCAAAAATTATAATATCATTATTAATTTTTATAAGTTAATACGACACATTTTTAAATTCAAAATTATTGACATGATTCGCTAAACACCGTAAAATAAAAAAGTTTACAATGAGTATAATATATTATAGATGTTTATATTATGCATCGTTTTATTGATTAAAGTTAAAGAAATTTATATAATTTTAAGTTTGAAAATGTCTTATATATTAAAATTAATGAAGTATTTTGTCCATATTTTTCTCTAAATTTATTAAATTTTATTTTAGTTGCGATTGTATGGTAATAATACTGATGTTTTTTTTGTTTATAGTATGTTGTTTCGTTTTATGTTATTATCAAAATAAATGAGACCCTTTTAATAGGAGGAAAGAAGTTGACAATGCGGACTCGTTCTGGTTACTGAGAGAATACTTATTTTATTTTTTTAAAACTAAAATAACACACAAAATTAAAAGAAATACTCATTAACGTAATCTACGATTACTACCTATTTTTTGATTATTCGGATATTACGTTGATAGGATTAATGTAATCTAAGCAAGTGCTAGACCGTTGGCCCACGTAAATGACATGCCCAAGGCATGTAGGAAGAGCATATTATGCTAGTTTAACGAGTAGCTATGCTATGAATCTCTGCATTAAGTCTGCAATTAAGATAGAAAAATTATTTAGAGTTCTATTTTTCCTTCTTCTTTTTTTATGTAAAATTATTGAGGGTTTTTTTTTTCTTTGTCATCTATGACTCTTTTTTTTTTTAATAAACTGATATTTTTACAAATAAAAATAATAATTTTACAAAACCTCTCTTATATAAATAATAAATAAACCCTACACTTATGTGAGAGAATTTTTAAAAATATCAATTTTATTTTTTAATTAACATTTTAGAAAGAAAAAAAACATAAATTAAAAAATATAATTAATGTTTTATTTAATTGATTAAATTAAGTATAAAGTCTCAATGCTACGTTGTTTAGAAAGATGACAAAGAAATAAATTAATATTTAAGAATAGTATGAGAAACTATATGATTAATATTTTATTAAAATTTAACAGATAAAAAGGAAATAAATTTCTCTTTAAAAAAACAGATTAGAAAGATGGGGAGCACTGATTAGTAAAGCACATGTCATTCTCACTTTTAAGTACATCTCATTAATGGGAATTCAAACATCTTATTAATGCTCTGCTACAGTCTACAGGCATAATTTTATATTGACCAATAATTTGTTTTAATTATTAAATTAAAATTTAAAATTTAAATATTAAAAATGAATTACTCCTTTCAATAATATATTTATAAAAAATAAAATGAGAACTAAACAACATCCTAATTATATAATAAGACCATCTAAAATAAAGATAACTAATTCAATTTTACAATAAAACACTCATAAGATTATCTTATTTAATATTAATTTTTAATTATTATTAAATTATAAGTATAAATATATTTCTAGATGAAAAGAGAGAGAAAATATACGCATGTAAGTATATACAGAAACAGAGAGTCGAGACCAATTAGGAAGCATTAAAAACGACCAGTTACAAAGGAAAAACAAGTGTACTATACATATGATGACTCAAATTTATTACTCCCATTACCCGTCTTTTCCTCCCATGTTGCCATCATGTGTGTTTTATTTGGACTATTTATTTATATTTAATTTTATAATATACATAAAGATCATCTGTCATCAGTATATGGAATTGATACGGCATATTTGATTTCATATTAAATACTCTTTTCAATTTCACATATCATCTCATTTTTCAATCAACATATATATAATATACATATATTAACACTCCCTCCAATTTCACATAAAAGTTCCATATGAACAAGCACCATGTGAGGGGAAAATTTGGCGCTAGACATTTGAGAAAAATGATACAAACTGATCCCATTATGATATTTTCCCATGCAATTTTGTTGACACAGCTTATGGAGAATTTCAAAACTGGCATAGCATGTATAGCCTTTAAACTTCAGATTGTTATCCTGCCAAAATGGCTCCGTAGAAGATAGCCTTACTTGATTTATGGAGTTCTCCGAGTCTGATCAAATAGTGGATTGTCCACTACTTCTTTAGCAGAAGGGCGCCGCGTAGGATCCGGGTCCAGCATTGCCTGAATGAATTGAAAAATTAAACAAAACAATCAACAACGTGGTTGCAAGTGCATAAACCGATTACTCTGGACCACTTTCTAAGTAAGTGGCAACTACAGTCATGGGAGTAAGAATGCAATCTTATTTAATAAAATTAAAGGGTTAAATTATCAAATGCAATTTGCCTTCAAATGGCCAACAGCACATCTATCTACTGATTATTTGTAGCATTTAGGCAAAGAAAAAAAATACCATTGATTTTTTATTTTTTTGTGTGGCTCTAAGCCTCTAATAACAATTCTGGGAATTAGTAGTCCCAAATCCTAGTGACATGGATGATCCGCCAAATCCATTACTGACTTCAGCACAATTGATTAGGTGAAACATTTCTGCAAAGTTTGTTTTTCATAAAAGCAGGGTGGTGATAGTCCTCGGCTACTATGAAACAGATATCGGTTAGATTAGCCATAAGCACAGTCACGTGTAATTCAGCATATATTTTACATTTGCAATGGCCAACTAATAGGTGAAATTTGAAGCTGAAATTCCTTATACTTAACACATCTTTTAAGCTAAAAAAGATCACCTTTAAGTTCCTTTAAAAAAAAATCACCCCAAGGTTCGTTGCACCTGTCTATCTTTCAAATGGATTACCACCCCATGTTGACTTAGAAACATCATTGTAAAAACAGCTATAAGAAGTTCAATTAAGTTCAAGTTTCCAAGGAAAGCATATCTCAAAAAATATTTAAAAAGTCAAGAGAAACATGATATATTCTGTCACTTTAGATGGAAGGAAAGGAACCCTATTTTATAAAGTGGAACTCAAATAGAAGTCAAAGTGAATCAAATCTTTATGATAAATAACAAAGATAAATATGGAGGGCAGTAATACTGATTTTAGGTAAAGATACACTCAAGTTATGGGAAAAAAGCAAGTAACACTTTGTACCTTGAGTAAGTTTTGAAATTGGAGCGAATGGCCAGGAAGAAGTGGCAGTTTTCCTTCCCTTAGATTTAGAAAATGAGTACCCGACTCCGGCAATGTTGACCCTTTAATAAGCTCATATGTAGAAGCTCCCAAGGAGAAGACATCAACCTTATCAAGATGGTCATAATTCTCGTTCAGGATTTCTTGGGGCATATAACGCGCATCACCCTCTTCAATTGGCAGGCTTGTGTCGAGGAGAGTTGCGCATCCAAAATCTCCAAGCTTATAAATGCCATTCTTAACATAAATATTATCAGGCTTTACATCTAAGTGTGCTACCCCTCTCTCATGTATATACTGCAATGCCTTGGCTATCTGTACAAAATCAAAAACCTTTATTATAAATAACATGTAATAAAATCCACCAAAATAAAAAAAACAAGGTTTTCTAATCTTTGCCATGGCTACTAATATATATTCATTTATAATCCATAGCATTTCTATTTTCCATTAATGACTAGGACCGGACTCAAGTATATAGTTAAAGTATTATAATATTATGATTTCAGGTAAATATGGACCATTTGATACTTTGTTACTTACATAGGTTTATAATGTGTCCCTAAAATTACCAGATGGTCCAATACCATACAATTTAATCCCATAGATAGTTTCTATTTGAATCAACACAAATTCCTTGTGATCCACTAATTTTTTTGCCATAAACAATATTACTATGTTATATTATGTGCAAACAATTATTCAACCATAAACTAATGTTTTGCTTCCATAAGCAATGTTAACCTGATGCATAGCTTCTAGCACCTCTCGTTTGGTGAATAATTTAGATGACCTATTGATGCATAGGCTATGATCACAGAGTTCCATCTGAATGTAAAGCTTCTCATTTTCAAACCAAGAAGAATAATAGCCAACAATGTTTTCATGGGATCCTGCAAGCAATGGTTAGAGGACAATGTCAAAACTCCAAAGTATACATAGAAGAAATGGGAAGATAAAGTAGAGATTTAAATCTAACCTAAAGCAGCCAGAGCTTGAACTTCCATCAAAGCTTTACGCCTGCAAAAGTAATTGCTTTAGCAAGCTCCTCCATAGAGGGTATGAATATCTTAAAACCTTAGCTGCCAAGAATGAAAGGTACCTTTCCGTGTCCAGATGTAGTTGTCTCATGCTATGTTTTACTGCATACATGCAACCATCAATTCTCTTAAAGACTTTGAAAACATGGCTGAAGTTTCCATAACCAATTTGCTGAAACAGAATATATTTATGATTTATGACAAACAACATAAGCACCAGAGCCTGAATAATTATATGAATCAAATAAAATTTGATTAAAAAATCAAGACCTTTTTCGGAGGCCTAAAGCATACCTCTATTTCATGAAAATCTGTCCGGTAGCGAGAAAGACCATTGCCACCAATAGCTAAAGGAAAAAGACCTGCAGGTTGCATATCACATAATCAAAATCTTAACAAAACAAAATTCAGACTCCACTGCTGTCTGGCCAACACTCAAACAGCAGACAACGGATGGTAGGTCTATGCCCTTTTCAAAAGGAAGCACCAGTGGATTGATAAATACAGGGCCAATTTCTAAGTAAAAAATAGTGTAGAATTATCGCATTCTCCCTCTGACCCATTTTGAATGTCATATTGAAAACTGTGATCCTGGAATGAATTTTAATACATTCAAACTATTACAAAAATATTATATCCAAATATGTTGTTGGCACGTATAACAAGTTTTGAACCATGACACTGAAATCAGGACAAAGGATGTAAAGATACCAAATCTGTCTAGCAACGACAAATATATACTTCTTAAGAGTAGCTTGAAAGAATCTGCCCTTCTCAAATGTAAAAAACAAGCCTAGTTAAGTTCAAAATGTCAAAAAGAAACTCCAATATACCTTCACATTTTGATCTGCTATTGCCAAACGGATCTACATCAACACCTGAAGTATCCCTCAGGTATGGGTTCTTCATGCAAGGAGGAGGCATCACGCGACAGCGTAAAGCAACTGCAGATTGTGAAACGTAATTCCGGTTCTTTTTTGATTCAGTATCTGTTGTTTTTTCCGTCTTGATTTCATCTGCTATAGAATTATCATCCGCAAGTTCCAATATTGGTTGATGGCAAGAAAAATTGGAACTTATAAAATTTACAAGGGATCCATCTGATAAAACTGTTTGAAGCCAACACAAAAGTAAAAACTATAAGGGAATGTAAAAAAGAGTGAAAACGCAAAAGATCGTAATGGCAATCAATGGGCTTATTTTGCTTGTTTATGTGCTTTGCCTATTAGTACAAGCAGTATAACACTAAATCGCAGGTTTAGGCATCTAAATGCAAGCATCACTGTCTAAATGCACCTTAATTTACAACATGAGATTTGCCGATTTAGGTATAAAATCCAAAACGCACAATAACAAGAGTTATAATCAAATTTACCCTGTCTTTGTCTATTGGCTTTACCAGTTTTTATTTTCTCAGGTGACTTGGGACATGGGATGTTTTTCTGCAAAGGAAATATACAAAAATATTAGTAATAAGGTTAGCGCAACCTAGAATTAATAAGTAACTAAAAATTTCTGCATGTTTACTGCAAATGAAATATACAAAATATATATATATATATATATATATATATATATATATATATATATATATATATATATATATATATAGTAATAAGGTTAGTGGAACCTAGCATTACTAGGTAACTAGAAAATTTCTACCTGTCTAAACTTTACCTTATTGCAATCTAAACTGCTGGGGATAGGTGGCTCATTTGGAGTAATATAATCTGGAGTGCTGCATTTAGAACAAAATACAGATTATGAGATTAAAATAGCAAACCATGAAAAAATAATTCTATAACCTTAATGGGACTCCCATTTTGGAACAGAGCCGTAATAATCAAATTGAGCAACCTAAAATACCCACGTGTATAAACCCCTAAACAAGCTAAAAGATCTTAAATTTGAATATCAATAACTAATTTCCAATGTAAAAACAAATTTACCAGAAGAAATCCTGACTAAGAATGAAATCTTTCTCATCCAAATTGACATCAAAATTGAAATCAAGAGGCGATGATGATGTTAGATTCGACTCCGGTGCGGCATCTGCCTCGGAATCGAGAAGGCTCTGGAAAGGAGAGGGATTGGGTAAACTAAAAGAGGAGGATTGTTGGTGCGGCTCGA
The DNA here is from genome assembly GCA_947179155.2 of Hedera helix. Classification (NCBI taxonomy): domain Eukaryota; kingdom Viridiplantae; phylum Streptophyta; class Magnoliopsida; order Apiales; family Araliaceae; genus Hedera; species Hedera helix. The sequence goes on along the minus strand of OX359271.1, from coordinate 47,513,136 downwards.
ATAGAGAAGCTTGCCCTAGCTGCATTGTCATGTGTCTGGCCAATGAACCCTTGTTCAACCCCATTTTCTTCTTCTTATTGCTGTTGCTGGAGCTCCTCTTTAGGGTTTTTCTCTTCATTGATGAAATCCCAAATTCCTCCCCCTTGTATTCTCCTTATGACTTTCTTCTTCTATAGATACATAGAAATACACTGTATGTATGGATGTTGGGAATTTTGTGAATTTTTTTTATGTTGGAATTCGGGAGAGAAATGGCGGTGAGAGTTCAAATTTTGCGCGGGCTTATTTTTGTGGCGTTTAATTAAACTAATGCTATGATCTGAATGTTTAAGTGGGCCAGGCATAATATTTGTCTGGTGTTTTTTATAAGTAGTTTATTTATTTATGAATAAGTGTACCTGCATAACTCTAAACACAACTTAAAATATTATATTTTGATTTTAATTATTAAAAAATAAAATTTAACATGAAAATTTATATTTAATCTTACGTTTTAATAATCGAAACGTATGTAATGTTTAGTCGTAATATACATAAAATTATCCTTTATTTATTAGTAAAATGGAAGTAGTCCTGACTTCTGTTCTGTGTTGTGTAAGCCTCACCCGAAAAGTATGCTCCATATTTTTAGAAAAATGTAAAAAGGCTTATTTAGTAGAAAAGGGCATAATGGTCCATTAAATTGCACTAGCCTTTTGTTTGGATCTTAACATGTCCTAGTGGCCCAATATCCGCTGGGCTATTAACAGTTCTGAAAAGAATATGTCAAATTGGACCGTCTTAATTTGGTTATATCTTTCTTAACTCTCAGTTAATGACAAAAATGTCCTCAACTCTTCTATAGCTAAAAATTGTATTCGTAAAGTTGTAGTATTTTTTTGGCATTCGATCAAAATTAATAAGAAAAATATTGAGATAATGCAACTTTGTGGGGGTTAAATTATTTTTTCATTATTGTACTGAACACCAATTTACATATTTATCACTTAACTGAATTTTTTTACAATCACATCACCGTACTGAATTTTTTTTATAAAAATTGAATTTTTCGTCCAAATTTGTTAAAAGTTAACAGACTGCTGACATGGCATGTCGCGTCATCAATTTAACATATAAAATATAACGTGATGTGCCACTAGGGGTGAGCAATTCGGTTATAACCAAAATTAACACATTTTTTATATCTGAATTGGTAACCGAATTTACTATTTAGTTAATAACCGAAATTTACACCCAAAAAAAAAGAAGTGATTTTTGCTGAAAAATAAGGTGGTGTTCTGTATGTTCAGAGCTCTATCATACAACCTGTATGTTCTTCTTGCCGCTTTGTTGCAAAAGCTTATATCGCTTCACCAACTTGTAGCATATTCATCACTGAACTATTTTTTTTTACAATCACATCACCGTATTGAATTTTTTTTTATCAAAATCGAATTTTTAGTCTAAATCTGTTAAAAGTTAACAGATTGCTGACATGACATATCACGTCATCAATTTAACATATAAAATATAACGTGACGTGCTACTAGAAGTGAGCAATTCAGTTATAACCGAAATTAACACATTTTTTATATCTGAATTGGTAACCGAATTTACTATTCAGTTAATAACCGAAATTTACACAAAAAAAAAAAAGTGATTTTTGCTGAAAAATAAGGTGGTGTTCTGTATGTTCAGAGCTGTATCATACAACCTGTATGTTCTTCTTGCCGCTTTGCTGCAAAAGCTTATATCGCTTCACCAACTTGTAGCATGTTGCATGAAGTACCTTGGCTGAGCTAATTGATAATTTTAAAAGTTCCATCCTTCACATTATCAGTTGCATAACTTGCATTATCCATATGCCAGTTGCAATAAAACAAATGTTCTTCTTTGCTCATGCTTCCATCTGAACGAGAAAGTAGAAAGAGAGGATTCACCTGTCCAAAAAACATGCAAGCAGACAGCAGTAAGCGTAATATATGGTGGGTGGGTTTATATGCATTAGTAGAAAGAGAGGATTCTTCAGCCATTCAATGAAATGACTTTATTTAGGCAGTTCATTCAAATAAGTCAGAGAGTTGGAGATGGGTTGATTAACTAATTCAAATATTTGGTTAGTGGATTTATATGCTTTAATTATTGGTGTTTGGTAATTAAATATAGGCTATGAAGGTGAAGGAATCTAATAAAATACTACTCCAAAAGTCACATTGGAACCAGCTCGAAACTCAGCAGACAACCCAACATTAGCATAAGAAAAGCGCGCCAGCAAGATAACAATTGGGTCCAGTTTTCCACTTGCCTCGGTCCCGCTAAAAACCATTGAATTTATTTTTTGTTACATTTTATTATTTGATTAATCGAATAATAAAATTTTACCATCTGAAAATCAAAATAAATTTCGGTTATAACCGAATTGTCTAAATAACTGTAATATTTCGGTTCAATTATTCGGCTATAACCGAATTGTGCTCAGCAATCCGTTAACTTTTAATAAATTTTGATGAAAAATTTATTTTTTATAAAAAAAATTCAGTACAGTGATATGACAGTAAAAAAAAATCAGTTTAATGATGTATATTGGTGTTCAGTTTAGTGATGAAAAAGTTATTTAACCCAACTTTGTGCATGGCATATACAAGTTTTTATTTTTAAAAACACCTATTTTTTATTTATTCTTAACTTTAATACATTCTAAATTCAAGTTTAGCAATCATCTCTCTATCTCGAACTGTAAATAATCTTATTGTTTACAAGCGAACATTATCTCGCTCCTTTTATTTTCAAAACTTTATTTATTGTGTTCTTGAACTCCATATGTTAAACAAAAATCATCTAATAATAAAAGAACTAAAAGATTGTTTGACGCAGTACCGGCCCTGGCCTAAAGCAGGTGGTGCCCATGCTTTAAGCCCTTAAATATTACTAAATTTTTAGGGCCTCCAAATATTAGATTCTAGTGTACATATATATAGGGTTTAATAGTGAAATTTATAGTAGTAATTATTTATCCAAGTATTATTTTGGTCTTAAAATGAGAGTTTTCTAAATATTATATGTTAGATTTGTTTGAAATGTGTTTAGACATACTCATATTTTGCTTAGTTTTTCAAATTAATATTAAAGATAAATTTATCTAAATTTATTTTATATACATACATACATACATACATATATATATATATATAGACACACACATAATAAAATATTAATGGAAAAGGTAAAACATCCCAAAGTATTATTTATTTTGATAATTTTTTTAATTGAAATGATGCATCCGAAGAATTAAAAAACTAGTTGATTCTTTTGCTTATAACTATACACATTAACAAATTATTCTAACATGTGAAGATTTATTCAAGTACTTCCTTGTGCATTTAGTTTGCATTTTAAAATCAAATTAACTAATTTTAACATTAAAATTTATTCTTTTTTTTTTTAAAATAAATATAAGTAAAATAGTTATAACTATAAAAAATTACATTTGGTATTCTTTCGTATTGATGCTCTTTTGTTCAGAAAAAAATCTTAATTTTTTTTATGCTTATCTTATTAGTAACTCGAAAAGGGCCCATTTTTTTTTATTCTCGCTTTAAGCCCTTAAAAACTCAGGGTCGGCCCTGGTTTGACGACCTAATTGAAATGCAATGAATTTATCATCGAAGTACTAAAAATACACGTCTATTTATTTTGATATATCTATTTATGTTTTAAAAATTAGCCAATTTTATTTAAATTTTGGATGAATCTCGGCTTCAATCCTTTGATACTACATTGTATTTTAGAATAAAAGAATATCCATAAGATATGGTATTGTGCTTTTGAATTTTAAAATTAAAAGTCTTATGAGAGTTTTATATTTCATGAAAACCACACCCATCATATGTACTAGTTTTTTCCATGCTACACACGAGAAACACAAGTGTTAAAGAAAATAAAAGTATAATTTGATTAAAATTGATGGAGAAAGAAAAGGAAAGTTGTGAGAGAAAAATAAGAGATGCATATATATATATGTGTGTGTGTGTGAATCAAAAACAGTTACAAAAGCCTCAAATTTTATAATATAGATATTTATAAAAGAGAAAACGTTGAATGTAACGAGTATAAAATTCATGTATTGCTTTTGTAATAAGTCTTTAATCTTTATAATGTGTTAGTTATAGATTGTCGTGGTAAAGGAAATAAACTTAGGTATATTAATTTTTGTTTTTCAAATGATGTTATATTAAATGTTTTAATAATATTTTATAGCATAATTGTTTTAAGGTTAATGTTACGGATTAATTTTATTTTATTTTAAATTATCTCAAATAATGTGTCATAATTATATTAGTTTGATAAATATATTCTGATTGACATCATTTGAAGCACATTTGAAATTCAAAATTTAAGACCTCTAGTATTATTCTTATTTTTAAATATATTTCTTGAGACAAAAAATTTAAGACCATCATCTATCGTTAGCTATAATATACATATAACAACAAGAATAAATTTACAAATACATTTATTTTATACTTTCCTTCTTGAAATCAAAATTCAAAAGTCGTTAGATGAATAAAATTAACAGGTGAGTTATTCTCTCTCCAATACTCGTTTTTTGATTTTATTTATCTAAATACCTTTAAAGTTGCGTTTTGGAAAGTAAAATATATATATAGCGATAATTAGCTATATGTAACTTTAGGCATGCTCGATTATGACTTATAAGCTAATCAAATAAATTTATAAGTCATTTTTTACTGTTTGGATATTCGACCATTACTTAGTTTTTAACTTATAAATTGACTTGTAAATTATTTTTGAGAAATAACAAATTTTTATTTTCTTAAAAATTAATTTATAAATGATTTTAAATAAATAAATTTAATCAAATATAATGATTATTCTATTTTTTATTTTTCTCACAAATTAGATCTAATTTATCTCTGTACCTCTCTTTGACTCTCCCTCTCCTTTTCTCTCTCCCTCCATCTAATTTTTCATTTTAATTATTTAATTAATACTAAAAATTTACAAAATAATAACTAAATTTACATTTATTAGGATATTTTTTTAATTATTTTTTAAAGTTTTTTTTTTAGTTTTCTAAGTCTCAAAATATAGAAAATAACAAAAAGGGAATAATAATATATAAAAATGTCTAAAAGAATAGAAACAATAATATTATTTAATAACTCATAGATATTATGTCAAAAATAACAATAATAAATACTTTTACAGTTTATTTTAACTTATTTTTTTATTCATAAATTAAATTAACATCAAATATTTTTTCTTATAAATAACAACTAAAAATAACTTATGTAATTTATTACCGCGGAACGGGCCCTTAAGCAAATACTATAAAATAAGGATTAGAATGGCAAGCGGCCTGTAACAGAAAACGGAATTCTCTTTATTTTTCAGGTTGTGTTTGATAAAATTAGTTGTTAAGATCGGAATAGTTTAGACATCTGAATAATATAGAGCATTTGAATCAAATTGTATCTGAATAAAAAAATGTTGTTTGATAATTATTTTTTTTAAAATGTTTAAATAAAAGTATTTTACTATTTTATCCCTATGCACAAAAATATTATTAAAAAAAAAAAAGAAGATAAAGCAGCAACTGCTGCTTCTTCTTCTCTCCCCGCCCCCGCCTTCGCCTTTCCCCCATCAGCACCGCCACCGCTCTCCCGTCGGCCCCCTCCTCCCCCCATCCCCCTACCGGCTCTCTCCTCCCCCCGCGCTGTCCTCCTCCTCTTCCCCCTTTCCCGGCGCCCCCCTCCTCGGCACCCCCTTCCCAAATCTGGCGTGGTGTGATGTTTATCGACGAAAGCAACGAAAGAGATAAAAGAAGAATTTTATAAAATTAAGGAAGTTATTTTTTTTTAAAAAAAATATAAATTCGGTCAGATGTGTTTCTGAATGATTAAATATTATATTTATCTCTTACCGATTAAGAAATAATAAGAAGTAACAAAAAAATTATCAAATAAGTTTAAGCTCTAATCGATTAAGAGTCACCTCTCTTAGGCATTCAGAGCTAATCAAAGAGACCCTCGTATTCTTATTAAACGATGAAGATAAAATTCCCGAAATTTTAAGAATCATCCTATTTCCATGGCTACTCTCTCTTCCTTCTCGCCTTCCCCTTGGCCAAAACCTAACCCTGCTTCCAATTTTATCCCTCCATCTGAACAACAAGCAACACCACAGCACGAACACGAAAACGACGACGTACATCCTCCTACAAGTCCTCACCTAATTCAAAACCCTAACCCTGATTTCGATCCTTCTCCCTCTCCTCCATTGCTCTCTCTCCTCCATGTAAGCTTCAACCAAGATCACGGATGTTTCTCCAGCGGGACCGACCGCGGCTTTCGAATCTACAACTGCGATCCCTTCCGCGAGCTTTTCCGGCGAGACTTAGATGCCAGAGGCGGAATTGGCGTCGTCGAAATGCTATTCCGGAGCAACATACTCGCGTTAGTCGGGGGTGGGTCGGATCCTCAGTATCCGCCCAACAAGGTCATGATTTGGGATGATCATCAGGGCCGCTGCACGGGGGAATTATCGTTTCGATCGGAGGTTCGAGGCGTGCGGCTACGGCGAGACCGAATTGTGGTAGTATTTGAACAGAAGGTTTGTGTGTATAATTTTGCGGATTTGAAGTTATTGCAGCAAATTGAGACGACTGGAAATCCGAAAGGGCTTTGTGAGGTTTCGCAAGGGTCTGGATCGTTTGTGTTGGTTTGCTTAGGGTTGCAGAAGGGCCAGGTTAGGGTTGAACATTATGCTTCGAAGCGGACTAAGTTTATTATGGCTCATGGTTCGAGGATTGCTTGTTTTACACTTGCTCAGGACGGGCACTTGCTTGCCACGGCCAGCTCAAAAGGGACTCTGGTTCGGATTTTTAATACTTTTGATGGAACTCTGTCGCAAGAGGTAAAAGTAGTTGCTTTAGTTGGTATGTTTTAAGCTCAGCATGAAATGGTGACATTCATATTCAATCAGGCTAATGTATTCTACTATATAGAATCTGAAACTTCTATTATACAGTTGATAGTTTTCAAGTTTTGTATGCTATGAATTATAATGCTTTTCTACAATTGTTATGAAAGTAGTGATCCCTAAAAATGATGTAGATTAACTTCTTTCAATAGTACTCAAACGAACATGAAGCAGGGGTTTCTCAATTCTGACGGGCTTTAAGTGGTTTGATATCTATGTATGGTTTTATTTAAGAATGAGGGAAACGCCATAAAAGGTGTGAGCACTGAGTGGAGTATAGAAGAAAAAGGAAACAAGAAAATAAAGACAGCAGAAGTAAAACACTGCACGAAAAAAAAAAAGATGAAAGAAGAAACGGAGGGATCTGAGAATAAAAACAGAGAGAAGGATAGTTGAGGAAAGGCAGTTAACCACATTAATGGCCTTCAAACAATCAAATTTCTACTGTGCTCAGTGACAAAGCCAGGACTATTATCCAATGGGTCAAAATATTGTGAGACTATAAATAATTTGGCGGAGATTCTGGGACAACGCCCACGGGGCAAATGTATATACAAAGCACTAGGAGTGATATGGGATTGAGAAGATTATAAAATTTTTAACTTGACCCTATATATTAGAAAATCTATAAAATTTCAGTGCAGTCAATTTATATATTACACTTAAGTATTTTCTAATTTTATCATATATTATAAAGTTTTTTATTTTTTTTTATTTTCTGTGTGGTCAGTCGACCCCACTCTCCCCAATGTGACTTCTTCCCTGACTGTGCTGATGATAATTAATTTTCGCCGAGTTCAAATAGTCTTGTCTAGGCAGTACGATGGTGATGGTTCAAAAAATGCCATTGCGTTGATGGTTCTTTGATATATTTTAGTCCTAAAGATGCTGTAGTATTTTTCTGTATTTTTGATGCAATTCTCCATAGCTTTTTTTCTTTTTTTAATTATGTGGTCTATAGGAGGCTCAACTTGCATTTTCTCTTAGCATACTCTTACTGGATCATTTTTTAGAAATTATATATATATATTAAAAACTAGTGGTTAATTGAGACAGGTAAGGAGGGGTGCAGACAGAGCAGAGATATATAGCTTGGCATTCTCCTCAACTGCCCAGTGGTTGGCAGTCTCAAGCGACAAGGGCACCGTCCATGTTTTCAGCCTAAAAGCCAATTTGGGGAACCGAGGGACTGATAAGTTGGATAGTCATTCCAATTCCAATCCCAATCCCAATATTGCCGTTACATCGTCTAGTTCGTCACTATCTTTCATTAAAGGTTGGTTCCTTAAAGCAGGGTGGGGGCTACCCATTTTCCTTTCCTTCTCTTCAATTAGTTACTACTTATTACTTTTGCACATTGTTTTACTTTATAATGTTATCTTTTCTTTATTTTGTTTGAGATCTTTATGAGTAAAATAGAAGAATATTTATCAAGCTGCAAAATTTGAAGGGCTTAACCCCCTTAGCTAAGCAAAAGCTTTATAATGTTACTAGGGACAAATTGTTAAATCTATTGACTGAGAATGGGCCATTGTATTGATATAGCATCACACAGGGCTTATCTACTTGACAAATATAGAAAAAAAAAGAATTTACTATGTGGAAATGATCTTACATGTGCTATAAACAGGTTTACTCCCTTCCTTCCCAAATGAATGTTTCCCATGGGAAAGTCAATTTTCCTCCCTTTATATAGCATTACATACCACCATGGTGGCATCACTTGTACATGTTGCATAAGTGTGATCTAAATGATGATTCTGAAAATCTTAAGATTTGGAGTCCACTTCCTGTGCTATAATATTGGTGGTGTGCTCTTCCTGGAAATATTTTGTGGAGTTCAACTGATGTCAATATTGTAATTAGAGAACAAAATTGCCTTCTTTTTTGCTTAACTAACATACCTTTCTTCCATTGCTTAAGTGGCTTATAGTTGGGGTCTAAGAGTTGGTTACCTAGCACTCTTGTTATTAGAAGTGCAAAATGGTAGAAAGCTACAAAAAGATCAAGTTCATGATGGACTTGGCAGTTGCAATGAGCACATTTCTGTTCAATGTTGGAACTATCATTTTCCCTTGCCTTTAATATCTGAGTAAAATTTTCATTTGATAGGAGTATTACCCAAGTACTTCAGCTCAGAGTGGTCAGTGGCTCAGTTCCGTTTGATTGAGGGTTCTCAGTACATTGTTGCATTTGGTCACCAAGAGAATACGATTGTAGTTCTTGGTTTGGATGGAAGGTGAGTCAATTAAGTTGGCCTACTTTTAAGTATATTCATTTATGGTAATATGAAAAAACCTCTTGTACTACTTTGAACTTCTTTGTTACTCTTCTTTCCCAGGCTGCTATTTCCTTTCCTGGCCCATTTATAAATACACTGCACATTGTTTCTTCCATTTGTGGTTATTGAGAAATGCTGAAACTAATCTATATGTAGCTGCTTCACATTTTTTTTCTTTCCAATTTTTATTGTCTGATTCTATCTCCCTTGATCTGTGTTCAAGTATCATTAGTAAATTTATTAATATGTGATGAAAATTAAATGCAGTTTCTATCGATGCAAGTTTGATCCATTAACTGGTGGAGAGATGAGTCAACTGGAATATCACAACTTCCTTAAGCCCGAGGGAGCATTCTAAGGGAATGCTTGACTGTGGATATACTATACGTTCCATTTTCATTATAATATACAGTTATGCATAATCTCTCTCTCTCTCTCTCTCTCTGTTGCTGGGGTGGGTAAATTATGCTGTAAATATGTGTGTGTGTCCGTGCATATATATATATATATATATATATATATATATATATATATAATGTAACCATTTGAAATGGAAAAAAAGAGTAACGAATAAGAATAAGAAACTTGTGTTGTATTCTTCTCCTGTTTTGTTGATTATTGTTATTCATGGCAATGGACCTTCAGAATAACTAATTCTTACCTATACTCCCTCCAACTAACCTTAGGTGAGAATGTTTCCGCATAAGTTTTGAGTTTGAAAATGTATTAAGTTCATCTCTTTATTTTTTATTTTTTTTATAGCTAATTTATTTACTTGATCTCAAAATATGATCATACTGTATTTGGCAAAACAAGTCCAAACTTAGGAAATGAATGCACATTTTCAATTTCATATAATTTAAATTTCGTGTTCAATTCTAAAATTATGACTTGGAATTTTGTTGCCAAAGTTGCATGGTAATATTTAGCATGCTGCAAGTGTCTGATATTTTACTTTGATCCCTGTCCCAAAGAGACGAAGCCAAAGCTCATTTTGGACGCTGTACATGTGACCTGCGCACGTACGTAACGTTCCTAAATCTTACTATTACTCGACCAAATTTGTACGAACTAGAAAGAAAAACAAAGAAGCGAACAGCTTTTGTTATTTTTGGGTCACCTAGTACGTAATTGGTCTCCAAAATAACAAGAATTGGGACTCTAATTGTACTAGTGATAAGAACATACACACCCAAGAAGAATTGGGTCTATAATTGTACTAGTGATAAGAACATACATACCCAAGTAGATATTAAAGCAAAAGGTAGACCACCCCAACCTTATAAATACACATCCACACCCTCTTCCCTCGTGTATCTTTCAATTCTCATCAAACGCTACCTCTTTTAGCTAGCTTATTTTCACGTCATCAAATATATAGCAACAACATCATTATCTTTTGTTTGGTCATGGCAGTCATTAAAGTCCATGGAAACACTAGGCCAACCAGTGCGACGCAATCTTACGCTACCCTCAGTGAGAAAGAGCTAGAGTTCGAGTTGTTGTTAACATGGCAGCCTGGGAGCACAGAACAGAACCTTTCATTTCCCTAAACGTATGGAATTATTATTTAATGCATAAAAATAATATATCATCATATATACCACGTGTGCATTAATTTGCATATCTTAATTATAGGTCTGTACTATATGACATCTCTAATTTATATGTAATTTATGTCGCCATTTGGTCAAGTACCAGCTTTTGAAGATGGAGATCTCGAACTCCTTGGTAAGATTAATCTTGCGATATAAATATATTACTCTCCGATCCAAATTGGCTGTCACCTTGGAACCTCTGTTTTCAATCGTTAATTTAAATGTAGGAGCACTTCTCTCCGATTCACTTTTTAAGACGCTCATATAACGTTAGACACCTCTTTCTTGCCGACATCTTTTTAAAATATTAAAAAGAACGAACACTTCTGTTTGATGTATGTGTAGAGACACTTAAACAACTATAATATTGATAAAGACGTCACTCTCTTTCTCACGTCTTTACAGGAATAAAAAGAAAAATAAAAATCTGAACTTAAAGTGGTCGACAAGCTTAAAATTCATGTCACGTGCATAATTTTAAACTACGACACTAAATTTGGAGGAACAAATTAAGGAAATATTAGTGAATCCATGATATGGTCGTGACTGGGAATTTTGCATATGGCTATCATATTGGTATATATTTATGCAGAATCAAGGGCCATCACCAAGTATATAGCGCATGCATATGCTGACAAAGGCAACCAGCTGCTAAAATTCGACGACTCGAACAAGATGGCTCTTTTTTTAGTGTGGATGGAAGTAGAAGCTCACCAGTTTGATCCTCCGGCTTCAAAACTAACATGGGAGCTAGGCTTAAAGCCAGTTCTAGGCCAGGAAACAGACTAAGCGGTGGTGGAGGAAAATGAAGCCAAGCTAGTCAAGGTTCTTGATGTTTATGAGGCTCGGCTGGCTCACTCTAAATAATTGGGCGGACAGCATTTCGAAGCTAATTTTTTTGGACAATTTATACATAAAACCTCAATAAATGAATATTATTTGGATCGAAAAAAAATATAATTTTAGCAAGATTATTTATTTATCGATAAATAAATAATTTATTCATTTATCGATAAATTAATATTTATTATTTTAGAGAGAGTTTTTCAATTTATGTATGTGATCAGAAAAATCAAGAGACAACAACTAATATATTAATTTGAGTCCAGAGAAACTAAAAAGAATTGATGAAACTTATAATGTATTAGAAAACAAAAGGCTTTAAGTTAATGTAGATAGCAAATGAAAAGATTCAAGTCTTTAGCTATACAGTATAAGGTAGATGTGTAGAAAATATATTCGAACAAGTTAAGGATGAGGCTGAATTTGGTTTAGCTGTAAGGAAAAAACAAGTAACTTTAGATGTATATTTTTAGAAGAAAAAAATGACATATTGTATGGATATTGTTGATTGAGTAAAAAGTTTGGATCTATTATATGAATGTTATTACAAAAAGTTCAAGAATATGTGGATTATATATATAAATTTTTATATGAAATTTAGTAATTATTAATTTATATTTTCGTTGGACCTTATTATTATTTAATGCATTTCGCGAGGTTATTATTTTATCGAATATTTATTTATTTTATACTTTCGAATTTTATACATAAAACATGTATTTGATTAATATCTTAATATAATAAATGGTTTTTGTTAATATGGCAGCCGGGGAGCACAAAAAAATAACCTTTCATTTCCCTCAACGTACGAAATTATTATTAAACTCAAATATTACTGCATATATCATCATACCACCTCTACATTAATTTGCATATCTTAATTAATTATAGGTCTATAATATATGACATGCATCTCTAATTAATATGTCTAATTTATGTAGCCATTTGGTCAAGTACCAGCCTTTGAAGATGGAGATCTCAAACTCTTTGGTAAGATTAATCTTGCTACATAAATATATTAGTACTCCCCTCCGTCCCAAATTGTGGAACCCATGTCTTGAATATGAATATTTATAGACATATTCATAGATATTCAGACGCCGCTGGGTGATGTGATCCTCTTCCAATTATTTGGATAAACTCATAAAAGGAAACATTTCATTAATATTAAAAAAAATATAATCTAAATTTTTTAGGTTGAGAATATTCTGGTAGAACATGCTGTATGTATATCACCCACCCAAAAAACATAAAATAAAATAAAATAGATGCTGCCCACTATCTCCATATTCTTGGAAGAAAGATTTCTTTCATAAACAGCCAACCCTTGTTTGGACATTTTGGGTAATTGTTTAATGTTCTCGTGCACCACATGCCATGTGACAAGTTCCAACTTCCATGCCATGTGACAAGTTCCAACTTCCAACGTGTTATCATTTAATACGGACAATTTTACATATATTATAATTAAATATTATTTTAAATATTACATATATTTTAATTATTAAAAAATAAGACCTGATATAAAGTTTTCTATGAGATTCCATATTTCAATAATTAAGATCAAAACATTATATTTAATATTATACACTTATACTTATCCCAACTAATACATGCGATGCGACAAGTTCAAACTTCCAACGTGTTATCAACTAATAAGCAGTAAATTTGGTTTCCATATATCAAAAGCTTTGCCCACCTTGAGGGAATTGTTCCATAAATATCTAAACCTCATAAATTTAAGAAAAATGAGATTAAGGGGAGTCTGGGTTGAGTGTGTATATATATATATATAAAGTTACAAGCGGAGAAACTAACCAAATTAATTCATTAGTTAAAATTCATTAGTTAACTTGATGAGTTAAATCGAATTTATACTACTATAATATAAAGTTACAAAAGGAGATATCAAATAAATTAACTCATTTCAATCGATGAGTTAACTCAAATAGTATTAATGAGTTGACTCAAATGATAAGAATATGAATTTTTTTTTTTAACAATTAATTTTTAATTTTTGATCACATAATATTAAAAGTAATTAAATTCTTTTCAATTGTAATAGAATATGTTATACTAAATTATTAATATTATATATGTGATGTCAATAAATAATAATAAATGTATTAATAAAAAAATATTTAATATTTATAAAAAAAATTATATAAATTAATCTGTGTCTCATACTGATCATCAAAGTTGTATATATAAAGAGGGAGAGAGAGAGAGAGAAACCCGTAAGTAAATCCAATTCAGAAACTTCATATCATTAATTAAATTTAATTACAGGGACTATCAATAAACTCATTAAAAAATTGCAATAATCAACCAAAACTCACCTAAAAAAGAAAACAAGAACAAACTTAAAATAAAGAAAAGAGAAAGCAATACTTTTAGAAAACTGATATTTTTATACTATTTTTTTTGATATTTTTATGCAGTAGACCTTACAAAAGTATCGTTATAAATATATAACGACCGTTAATGGTCATTATATATGTGGAGTTCACCTTATAAAAATATTAAAAAATAATATAAAAATATCAATTCCCTACTTTTAACGGAGAGAGAAATAAAGATGAGTTAAAAATTGACCGGAGAAAAGAGAAAAAACTGCAAACTGCTAAAATCTTAAAATAGTCTCACAGCCCACCCCATGCACACCGGCCTGCTGGCCCATATGTTTTCTGTCTCTTTGGGGGTCGAAAATGTCAAAAAGCTCCGGTCAATTGAGGATTCGAGAATGACATGAGCTGAGCACACACGAAACAATCGTGTTAAAAAAAATACACATTTAGCTTGGTCTCTGGCCCTTCACCAGACGTTTGCCCCAACGATAATGGTACTACTTGAATTGAAAGAGTCACAAAATAATGAAGATAATATAAGAAGATACGAAACGACAAAATAAATTACTGGATCAACAAACCAAACGAATCTTTCTATTATTTCTACAATAAAAAAAATATTTTTAAAAGCCACAATGAGATATATATATATATATATATATATATATATGCACACACACACATATATATTAATTTAATTATACTACCACTAGGATAATAAAAATAAATAAAAGCATTCCAGAAAAAAGTCAGTAGGGACCGTTCGGGAATGACTTATTTTTTTTGACTTAAAGTTAAAATTTTAATAGATTTATAAGTTAAAAATTTATAAGTAAAATTTTATTTATAAGTCGGGAATTATAAGTAATAGTTGTAGATGTGTTCGACTAATAATGATTTATAAGTTAAGTAAAATATAAAAATTACTAAAATGTCCTTTAATAAGAAGAATATTAAAAAAATAAAAGAAGACATTTCTGTCATTTTATTTGGGTTGACCGACTTAAAAATAATAATTTATAAGTTATTTTTTTAAAGTAACAAATTATTACTTATTTTTTTTAACTTATAAATTAATTTATAAGTTTATTATTAAGTAGCAATCAAACATTCTTAGAGAGAGAATGACTCATAAGTTGAGTTGACGAACTTATGAGATCCCGAACAGGCGCTAGGTCGGTCACCCACCCAAACCATCCCCACGTTTCACATATCCCTGTAATGCACAACACGTCGACACTCTACACATGACACTTGGGTTTTTCCCTACTTAATAATTATCACCTTCTTATTTTCTAATCAGCATCTGTTTTCTTTTAGTTTGTTACTGTTAGCAAATACCAACAACGCCGACACTTTTCTTTAGGCATGGCACCCATCAAAGTCTACGGAAGCATACTGTCATCGAATGCCATGAGAGTACTTGCTTGCCTTTATGAGAAAGATCTTGAATTTGAACTTGTCCCTGTCGCCATGCATGCCGGTGAGCACAAAAAGGAACCTTTCCTTTCCCTCAATGTAAGAAATTGTAATTTGCATTACCTCTGGTTTTGAGTATCTTGGTTGCTTTATGTATTGATCGACATATAATTTCTTGTTTGATTGATGTAGCCATTTGGTCAAGTGCCCGCCCTTGAAGATGGAGATCTCAAACTCTTTGGTAAGGCCCCTTTGCTTAAGATTACTTCATCTGTCCCGCAAAAAGAGTTTCATGTTTACTCTTCAATAAAACATAATCATAAAATATGTCACTTTTGTTGCTGAATAGATACATCAAATAATTATCCATGTATTTATATTAAATATATTAATTTACAGACTATGTTATTGTATATGCTCAAGCCTCGAAACAAGAATCTAACATATTTTTGTCACAGAAACTATCATCTATAAAAAGTATGAGGAGAAAAACCTCGCAAATGGGATTCTTTGTTCACAGAGGGTACTATTAGGCTATGGCTATCAGGCTATGACTGTGATTTGAAATTTTGGTATTTATTGCAGAATCAAGGGCAATCACCCAATATATTGCGCATACTTACGCGGATAAGGGGAACCAGCTGATATTCCAGGACCCAAAGAAAATGGCCATTTTGTCGGTCTGGATGGAAGTGGAAGCTCACCAGTTTAATTCTGCAGCTGGAAAACTAGCATGGGAGTTGGCATTTAAGCCAATGTTTGGCTTGGCAACAGACAACGCAGCGGTGGTGGAATATGAAGCCATGCTGGGCAAGGTTCTTGATGTGTATGAGGCTAGGCTGTCTCAGTCAAAATACATGGGTGGAGACTGCTTTAGTTTGGTGGATTTGCACCATCTCCCTAACATAAAGTACTTGATGGATACACAGGTAAGAAAAGTGTTCAATTCACGCCCCCATGTGAGTGCTTGGTGTACTGATATCCAGGCAAGGCCTGCTTGGCAGAAGGTCCTCAATATGTGAACAATGAGCTTGTAGCTGATCATTCAGTGTCGATGTGTGTTTTGCTTGTAATGGTCTATAGTCTTCTCTCGAAGACTATAAAGAGTTTGTGTACTATCCGTAAAATATGTGATGGTCCATCGAGTTGTTTGGCCATCACTGAATAAATTATCTTCGAGTCTGCAGATTCATTAATGCATCGTTTCAATAGCTTGTTGAAAATCTAGATTTATAATTCAATGACTTGAGCAAAAACAGAGGCATCTTCAAATGCTATACTCCATTTTAACAAAACAATTGCCAAGCAGAAAACACCTTTTATCCACCAGTCTAAAATTTATTTTTTTCTATAAAGTTAATCTTTTCTAAGTAGAGCAGGAAAATCATACTGTCACATAATAGAAGAAAGTTAACTTTACTTGAATAATGGGGTGGCAAGCAGATCATAAAGTCCAGTTCCAAGTGCAATACTTGTGAAGAATAGCTCATGAAGTGATTCAAGTAGAGACTGGTTCAAAAGCAAAATGCCTTCATTCGGTTCACTGAGTTTATTCACCAAAGACCACTATCAAAATTCAAAAAATCTCTGATGAGCAGCTGATGTTTCTCTATGCTCAAAGGCACTGACACTTGTTATGTTAATATCTCATGAAGCATTTGGGGTTCGACGTCTACTGAACTAGAACCCAAGTGTTTCTTAAGTCCCCTCTGCAGCAATCTCACTTAGTTCTACACTGCCATGAGTTCTACAACCAGCAAGCAATGCTCCCCAAATACTTATAGTGGGCTCGAATGGCATTTCTTGTATGACTTTTAAAGCATCTCCTAAACACCCTGAACGTGCTAATAGATCAACCATACAAGCATAATGCTTGACACCAGGTGAAAATCCATATCTCCCAATAACGAGTGAAGAAAAGAAGCATCGACCCAATTGTATCATCCCAGAATGAACACATGTACAAAGCACTGCAATCAAAGTCCATCTGGTTTTATACCCTCTTGCTCCATCCTAGAAAACCACCAAATTGCTTGCTCCCCACTTTTAGCAAGAGAAAGCCCCTTTATAAGAGCATTCCAAGTAAAGACATTCTTTTCTACCATGCTTTCGAAAACCCTCAACCCCTCTTCAATTCTTCCACAATTTCCATACATATCAAGCAAGGAAGTACCCAATATCACATCCAATTCCCATCCACTCCTCCTTATAAAGTCATGTATCCAAACACCCATCTCAATAGCCCCAAAACTAGCACATGCACTCAAGCCTCAAGGCATTAACCATAGTCACCTGATTTGGCACAACACCTGCATATTGCATCTGTTCAAAGCAATCAATGCATGATTAAACTTCCCAGCTTCCTTAAACCCAGTTATCATAACAGTCCACGATACCACATCTCTTTGAGGCATTTCCTCAAACAGTTTTTCACACAACACCATCTTGCCGCACGAAGCGTACAAATTCAATAACGAGTTTTGGACATAAATATCACTGAAATGGCCCAATTTTGTGATCTGGGTATGCATGCATTTCCCTTTCACAAGGTTTTTAAGGTCCAAGAGAGACTTGAGGACAAAAGGGAATGTGTAGTTATTTGGAATAATCGAGTTCTTGTGCATGTGGGTGTATAGAAAGATTGAGTTTTGAGGGAATTTAGAGTGAGAAAAAGCTTTGATTAGGGTGTTGCAAATGAAGACATGGGGTTCTTTAAATTGGGTGTAGAGGTGGAAAGCGAGTTTAGGAGGCCTAGAGTTTGGCAGAAGTGATGAAATGGTGGGCAGTGTTCGAATAAAGGTTGTGAAGGATGAGTTGAGCTAAGATTTGGTGGAGTTGAGCTAAGATTTGGTGGAGTTGAGTTGGGGTTTTGCAGTTGTCTAAGAGAAGATTGAGGATTTTGTTTGCAGTGCTGTTCAACTGTGGAAATGAACTCATTGGTGGGTAAGTAAATGTTTGAATAAGTGGGTATTATATATTTTGTTCTAAGTGTAGTTTTGAAGCTTCTTCTGATGGTATAATACTATAATGTGTTGGTGTAGTCACCCAAAAAAAGAGAGAAGAAACTGCGCATCCAGGGAATCGAACCCTGGTCAGTACCGTGGGAGGGTACTATGATACCACTACACCAGATGCGCTTTACTGTCAGTTTAAATGGTCAAAGAATTATAATTTTTCTATCTTGGGCCTTGATATTCAACTCCAGATTCCGGCATGAAATGGGAGTGGCCTGATACACCTTTTTACCGTGTTGCGGGAACGGCCAAATAAGCGGCAGTGACAATAAGAAGTATGAGGAAGCATCGGAACGGGGAAGTCTCGTGTTTCACGTCTTTTCAAATCCATTGGTACTTCCAAGCGTTGACGCTGACCTCGTCGCTTGCTTATACTTTCTTTCACGCTCTCTCTCTATATATATACACGTATATATATAAATATACACACCCATACACATTACATTACATATTGTTGATTACATCCGAAGCAATATCTCCTAATCCCTAATTTTTTTATACTCCCCTCCTTATAAGCCGGTCAACGAACTTATAAGTTCTTAAGTCATTAAGTTTGTTCGTTTGCTACTTTTTTTTTTTACTTATAAGTCGAAAAAAAAGTCAAAAAAAGAGAGTAGGTTTTTAGAACTAAAAAAAAAATGACTTATAAGTCATTTTTTTTAAGTTGATCAACTCTGATGAAAAGACAAAATTGTCCCTCCTTGTTTTTTTAATTTTCTTCTTATTAAAGGATATTTTAGTAATTTTTACATTTTACTTAACTTATAAATCATTATTATCCGAACACATCCACAACTATTACTTATAATTCTCGACTTATAAATAAAAGTGATGCCGAACACTTTTACTTATAAATCTACTAAAATTTTAACTTATAAATATACTCAAATTGCAACTTTAAGTAAAAAAAAAAAAAAGTCATTCTCGAACGTCCCCTAAAAGGTACCGTGTATTTCCCCCCCTACATAATTGGTGAAATCCTAGAATTCAAAATTGTTGAGAATTTTTCAATTCTGATTAATGTAATATTTATATGGTAAACTACTCATACAGAATTGTTGTTTCCAAAATTAAAATATACACATCACAATTTGAATTTCACTATTTCACCTCTTAACTATGATCAAATTAACTCTTTTTGATCAAATTAACTCTTTTTTGTGGAACGGAGGGAGTATTCAGCATGTTTAGCGTAAGGGACTTCGTTGCTGAAATCTTGAAAAGCAGTTGTATGTTACTTAGTATGTGAAGGGACGAGTGGATTTTTTGTATAGACAATGACCATTGGATTGGTGGTGGTTTTAAAGGATAGTGAACTGTTAATTCATGCAAATTATTGCATCTGGAGGAGGACCCCTAGAAAGTTTGGCAATTGAATTGTGTTATGTGTATGTTGTGAATAAGTTCTGCACTTGTTGTTTCTTTTCGTCTAGTACACGTGTTGTTCAGAATTATGAATTTTTTAGATGTATATGTATATATGAACATTGACCTCTTGCCGGGGGGCTAAGTTGTGTAAAAGAGGTGTTTGATTACTTTAAAAAATAATAATAAATAAAATAAAATTATTCTCTTATTCATATAATTTAATTAGCTGCTTATTCACACAATGTTTAGAAGAAGGGCACTGGTAGTTGGAAAAAGGTTGTGGCATCGTTTGGTGAGGACCTACTACAGGCTAATGGAGATGTTGATACGCCAAAGCTGGGCCAAATTGTGTTTTCTGATCCTGCGATGCATCAGCTCCTTAGTAGGTATGAATAGCTAGGATGCATTTGGAAGTGTCTCTGTCATTCTTTAAGTTTCTGTCCAGCCCGGTTGAAAAATCAAGTTATAGGAATTCACACTTTGTGCCAATTTTAAATGTGAAGTGTGAAATCTTTGGTTTATGGGGCATGCTAATGCCATTATCATTTCCATGATTCTTGCACTGCAGCCCGGGGTTTTATTTTATGGTAATAGAGAATTGCATCGAATAACATGTGACCAATATATACTTTCAAGTCTTGAATTTTGGCAATTATACCTTATTGTTCTCGACATCCCTTTGTTATTTGAGGCCAAGATGGACAAGTGGAGTAATCCCACTATTGTTAATTTGTTATATGGGTTCATCCACAAACACAACTTCTGTTAAGGCCTTTTTACATATTGCAGTTAAATTGATTTGTTTGAAAGCATGACCATCTTGGAGGTTATAATTGTTCATATTTTAGTTTTTAAAGCAGGAAACTGGAATGCAGCTGAGAGTGATTGCTTTAGGCCCTACATTACATAGGTATACCGTATACATTTGTATGGTGATCTCATGTGTATATTTACTGTTTACTTAATGATGAAATCAGGTATTGAAGTGACAGCTGATGAATTAAATTAGCATGAGTTTCAGTGTTTTACTGAGCATCAACAAATAGTTGTGTAACCCAAACTGAAATTTAATGGAAACATAATGGTATCTAAAGTTGATTACCGAGTGAGAAATCCAAACGTCTTTTCATTAGACACCTCACTCGACCATTGTAAACTGCTTGTCTTCTAGTTTGAAGGACAATTTTGCAATTATGATAAACAACATTGCTATCTCATTGATATTTAAAGTTCCGTTTTTAGTCAAAATGACAATTTCATCCTAGGGAATTTTTGCCATGTTGATCAGTTGGTTTAGTATTTTATGTAAATAACTTTTATCTAGTATTTTCTATGGGGAACTTAGATTGCCTTGAAACTAGTATGTTTCTACTGTCATGCAACACAGGCATTAGTTTTGTAATATTTTCTTCTCTCTTCATCATAATTACATAATTGAGTTCATTAAGTAGTATTCCCTCCTCCGTCCTCAAGAAGATGACTTGAGGTACAATTTTTTTTGCCCTCAAAAGGATGACAATAAGATAAGTACATAATAAAGTAAATGGCAAGTATGTCATTTAGTGAGATCCACTAGTATAAAGAATAAAAGGACTCTTCACTTTATGTAATCTTGTGATGCCACTAATGATAAATTTGGAACTTTCTCTACTCTCTTTCTTCTACTTTACTTGTCTTAATTTGTGCAAAAAATGTACTAAGGACATCCTTTTGAGAATGGAGGGAGTATCTCTGTATTAATTAATCGTAAATTAAACTTCACTTGAATTCTTTTTCGAATATTGTGTATGAAAGTTTCATTAAGTCTATCTTAATGGTTAAACAGTCCTACATTGCATGCTAGTTTTTACTGCAGGATAGGCCAATAAAAGCCTTGTAAAATCTAAGCTTAAACTATGTGGAATTGGTAAGGAACTACAAAACTACTCTCCTAAACTCTATTGACTATTGAACTGTATAATTTTGTGCTAAAACATTATTGAGCCAAAGATGGAAAATGGGCTGTTGAATTCCTGATTTTAGACTTTACCTCACTGCTGAAAAATCTAATTATAGTCCAATCCCAGATGGGTAGGCCAGTTTTCAATGGAATGTCATGTAGCCATTGAGTTCTATTGAATTCTTTTGGAAATTACATCACTGCCTGTTTAAATTATTCAGTCTAACCTTTCCTCTTTGTTTTCTGCTCAATTAGGATAAGCAAAAACTGTTCACAATAATGAGTGCAAGATGTTGTCAGAAGTCAGTCTTACCCTTAAAAAGTTTAGCAAATCATTAGCTTATAAAAAGTGCTATGGTTCCATTACAGTATCTCAAGGGAAAAATGACCTTTAGGGTATTTTGTCCCATTTTAGAGTATTGCATGCTTCTTTTATTTAATTGGTAGGCACTTCTTTAGAGTGTTTTGTCCAGCCAATGTTTAATTTATTGCTAATGAAAAGTAGTGCAATTTTCTTTATTGATCATCCTTTGTTTGTTTGCCATTTGGTTAATGCTTCTTGTCATCCACACATTAATGCTTATTGCTTTTGTTATAGATAGAGTTGTGTGCAGGTCGTGAATTATTTTTCTTTGGCAAGTGTAGTTTCCTTTGCTGGCTTATTCTTAAAGTGCTTTGCCCATTATATTAAGGAATTTAGGGAAACTTACCTTTGTTATGAAGGGTGTTGTTGATTAACTGTCAGATGCATTAGAACGTGTGATTATGCACAGTAAAAGAAAAGGTCTTACAACTAACTAAGTTATCAGTTTTGGTCTTACATCATAGTTAAAATGCCGAGGGTATCATGGAGTTTTCTACCGTAAGACAAGTTGTTAATATAAATTTATACATTTCAGTCATAATTATTACTATGCATTTAAAAACTAAATAATTCACTCGAGGACATCCTGCTGTTTACTTTTTCCTTAATGGTTTGACTTAACCTATTTAACGATCTTTTTCCTGGATGGTTCGACCTGCGAAATAATGTTTACCCAGCTTTCTATGTCATTTGAAATTGTTGCATGCCATTCATTCTAAAATAATTCATAGCCTTCAATTTTAATATAAATTGTAAATTATTTAATGTTGAATATTATATAAATTTGACTTTACATTTTCTGTAGAAATTGAAGCAATTTGTTGCTGCTTGTAGCCAGGCTATAAATAATATGGTTCATGTGATTTACACAGTAATTGAACAGACTAACTATAATCGATGTTGATTTATTGTATGCTCTAAGAATAGTGTTGTAAAATTATATTTTCAATGTTGAAAATATCAATCCAATGATATGCATTAGAATACTCAGTTATATCATGTGTATTGCATATTGTATATTACACCGGAAATATCATTTCTCTAAAATTAGTGTGTGATTCGCCTTCGATGGCATTTAAGCCAAGTGTATCTTCATTTTGATCCAAGTTTTAAATATTTTCCCTTTTGTATTAAATGCTTTTAGTATATACTATATATAGTTGAGTATTCTTGCAGGATGATCTAAAAAAGTAGTCTAGTCTATTATTGCGCAATGCACTTCTTCGTGTGTGTATATATATATATTCACTTATAATTGCAATTACCCCGATTTATCCATGAAGTGGGTATATTACCACCGGGCACCATGAGGTAAGGTAGTTTGATCTCTTTCATTTTGCACTTATGATTGTTTATTTGGGAAATGTGCTTAATATGAACTAGTTCATTCTATTTTATGAAATGCTATATGATGAGTATTTCTTTCATAGAGGGAGTGCATTATAATGCGTTAGTTGAGCAGTTGATGGCTTAGCTAAGCACACTAATCTGGATAACTGGTAGCAACGATGATCAAATCTACTTTTTGATAAAGTGATAAAGCATGATGGGGAGGTGAAACTACTGTACTTGTGCTTGTTGCTTGGTTTTTGTACGTGCGGGTTCAGGGTCAGGTGTGTGAGAGTGTGAGTTCTTTTTTTTGTTTTCTTTTTTTTGATGATGATGATAGAGGGGAGGAGTGTCAACTGTGTCAATTTATAGAGCTCTGTAATAGAGAGGTGATGATATGTATACATCTTGAAATCATTGGTTCAGCACAAGTTTTTGATATTTTTATATAATTCTCTCTTACATGAAGATAAAATTCATTTTATTCTCATATAAAAAAGAATTATGTAAAAATATCAATTCATAACATTATTTTTGCACATTTAGATATTAATTTATTGTAAGAATCATCGTATAATGTTGAAATGTATGTAAATTAGAATGTATATCAGCATAAGAAAAAATTGAGGTAGTTAGAAACGAAATCTCTTAATTACTTATATATTTTATATATTCATACAAAATGTAAATAATTTCTCATAATTTTTTTTTAGGACAAGTCTGTGTGCATAATATTGAATCATAAAGTTAATCACTATGTTAATTTTAATTATTAAAAAATAAAATATAACATGAATTTTAATATAAAATTTTATTTTTTAATAATTAAAATTAATTTTATAATAAATTTTTACAATTGATTTTGTGCAGATAGCTTGTCCTTTTTAATGGGAGTAAACCGGTGATGACTGAAAACAAGGTTAAAGATCTACTTCGGATGGGAAAAGAATGAACCACAGACCACATGGTTTTGTCTTGTCAAAAATATTTGATTTAGTTTACTTTAATCTTTAATGTACTGCTATTGTTTGTTTCTTTGTTTGTTTTTTTCCTTTTCCCAAAGATGGTAATCATTATTGTATGAGAAAGTGAAGCACTAGTGCATTACCATCCTCTCAAGATATATATATATATATATATATATATATATATATATATATATATTTATTTAATTTTTGTTTTTTACCTCCAGCATCTTTACTCATAAGAACCACTTCCAAGTAGTAGTTAGTTCTCTCCAAGTACTCTCTCACAGTATTAGTAACCTCGATGTAGCTTGTACTACACCATCAACCATCGTGATGGTACGTTGGTAACTACAAGCAGCTACTACTAGTATTTAGTACTAGTATTCAAGTGTTGATAACCCCATATAATTATTAATTATGGAACCATTTGGCATTTGCTGAAGCAAACTATAGTGGCCCCTCTCAGGCCATCTTCATAGCATATAGTGGTCCCTTAGACTGTCAACTTGTGAGCAACAGTACATAGTTGGTAAGATTCTCATTAACAAGTCATGTGATTGAGAAAATATCTAGTACAATAAGTTATAAATTCTATGTACTTCGTTTGGACTTTAGCATGGGTGATTAATTCACGGACAAATCTATAAATATAATTTTAGGATATAAATTTAAACATAAATTTTATTCATATTATTAAAATATAGAATTTTATATAAATTTTTGTGTCGATCCAATTTTTTAATTATGAAGATAAAATTTATGTTTGAATTTATATTTTAAAATTTGTATATTTAAACTTATTCTTAATTTATAGCTGCACGGTTTCTTAGATCAAAAAACTAAATTCATGCTCTTGTATGGGCCGTTTGTACAAAATAATTGAAGACAAAAATAAATGATCATTTTAATTAATAATTTTTTTTGATGTTTGGTATATTAAGCTTGATTGTAATTATCATTTTAATTGAATTGTGTTTTTTTTTCTATATTAAAATTGCGATTCTTTACATCTCTTAAAGAATTGCATTTTAATAAAGAAAAAATGTTAAGACAAAAATATCATCACCTCTATATATATATATAGTTGGTTAGGGATATTTTGGTCATTACATTCTATTCGTATTTAACTTTTAACTAACGTGTTAAACACATAAATAAAATATTCAATTTCGATTCTATTATGATCTGATTCCTATTTTAACCATCATTTTATTTCGTTCAAAACGATTTCATCCGATTAGACATTCCTTAATTTAAAATTAATGCTTTAAATGAAATAAATTGGGAGATTGAATTAAATAAATTTCTACCCTCTTGTTAGCGAGTTTGCAGTTTATGTAATGATAAATTTAAATATAACCCTTAGAGATTGTAGGCTTGGTGGTCAAGATTGTTCGTTCCGTTTTTTGATTTCTTGAATATGAACTTTAAGTTCACTACTTAGAAGAATTCTTCTAAACGTACCAAGCCGGTAGAGGGTGCATTTTTAATAACGTTCTGAAAGAGATTTAATCTTGATTAATAGATAACCTGTTTTGAAGATATTTTTATCGTTCAAATAAAAATAATAAAAAATATTAAACTTCATTATATTTGAAATTCAAATCCGATGGAGTACAATATACTATGAGACAAATGAAACCAAGCCATTTCCATGATCACAAGCCAAATAGATGAAATTAAGCAATAAAATTACTTTGATTTTGGAGAGAATATGCCAATCACACCAGAATGAAGAAGAAGATAACAAGCAAAAGCTTCTACTATTCTAGTCCCGACCCGAATTGGGACCCAAAAAGAAGAGTAAATAAAAAAAATAAGAGGTTAAAATATAAATAAATAAAAATATTTTATTCGCATATCTAATAGATATATCCATTTAGAGTTTTTTTTTTTTAAAAATCCTTCACCTCACGTGACTTTGGTGACGTGTCATTATTCTATGGAATGGTGTTTAGCAAGTGTTGGGGGGTTGACGTGGCTCCCACATCAAAGTTGTGCTGTCACACTTTCTTTTTTTCTTTCTCAAGCTTTTCCGCTTCTTCCTCGACTTTATGTGCAATAATAGTTGTATATCAACTGCACAGAGAGAAATTAATATGTAAATTTTATGTTTGAAAAAATAACTTTATGTATAATAACTATACACTAACAAAAAAAAAAAGATAATGTGTGAATTCCATTTTCTAATTTTGGCTCATATGCATTTAAGGTGGGGTTTGATTTGTCGAATACAATTTTGATGTAATATAATAGTAATAGATTATTATTGTATATCTGTTTGACTGATTTTTGATATTTATAATATAATTATATTATATTTAAAATTGTATTTGATTCATTAAATTATATGATTATATATAATGAATAAAATAAATTATAACTCAAAATATCAAATTAGTTGTGATCATTATTATTTTATCTTTTATGACCTATTGTATTACGGACGTAATGAGTTAATACATCAATTGAAGAATATAATAAAAAATTTAAAAATTGACATAATAACATTATATCCGTAATAAGTTAATATATATAATAAGTGAATCAAATATAATAAATGTCACATCAATTTAATGATCTATCATACCACGAAATTATTATATAAATTTGGCGTGAACTAAATGTCCCCTAAACACATTAGAATATGATAAGTAAGTTAGAATCTTACATCGTATAAATAATTAAAGAAAAAAATAATATATATGAATGGATCTAACACCTTGTGACTTAAGTTTTTAGGTCAAATTAAGTTTCAAATATCTGTGATGGTGTTTTACATACGTGCACAAAACGGATGATATCTCTTATTCGTGAATTCTTTTTTTATAAAATTTGACTTATATACATAAAAATGACAAACGGGTCGAATTGACCCAAATGAGCCATAGGCAATTGAGCCAAATATGGACAAGGTCATAGGCAAGTCGGGCCAAATATGGGGCGAGTCAAAATGATCCAAAATTTTCTAGGCTAAAAATAAGAGGCTCGTAGTTCAAGTTGAGCTAAGTCGACTCGCAGACCAATTTTTTTTCAACAATTACAATTATTTTATATAGACTAAAAAATTGACTTAATTCTCTTTTTATTTCAAAAAATAGTTTTATTTATTACCTAAAAAATACCTAGAATATGATGTAGTTCAAAAAAGACTTAATATGAAAATGCACATAATTAGATTTCTACGAAGTGAGATGTCTAAATTTGTTTGTATCATATATTATCTCTAAAAAAAATTAAAAATCAACCTTACAATGATTTAAATACATAGGAAAAGAAATATTTCATGTACCTTAAAGAAAAAAAACTAATAACTTCAGGCATATTTAAGTCATTGTTATATCACATGGTTTAACTTGCTAAAAACTTAGTAGTGAATTGAGAAAATTATAATATTGACAATCTAGCTAGAATATATAAATGCAATTCAAAAATTAAAATAATAATAAATAAATATAATATAATATAAACTGATAACTATAGGCATTTGCTCATCATTATTGTTGTACCATATTGTTTAATTAAATAGGAACCAATTACTTAGAATAGAAAAATATACAATTTTTAACCAAAAAATAAAAAATGGTTCGCTGGCTAGGCCACAACGAATCAGGCCAAAATTGGACTGAACTAGAATAGTGTAAATTTTTATGAATTAAAAAAAAAAAAAATCAAATTCCAAATTTTAGCGAGCACATAGGACCAACTTTCAAACCTTAGTTTTTTTTACTAGGTATATGTAGAGAAATTATTCAGTATCTTAAGAGTAAATGAATAGTATGTTTCATTCTCATATAACAATGAGGTCTACAAGGATTTCATCACTTGTGCACTCTATTATTATGTGAGAAAGTAAGTATACTGATTATTTACTCATAAGACATTGGATAATTTTTCGGTCCACGTATACATTTGAAAATGTTACTTTTTAAATTAAATGTATACATTATTTTTTTCTGTTATCCGTGCACATAAAATTACCTCTCTCTCAACCTTTCTTCCGGATTATTATGCCATGTAATTCAGTCTCCTCCTACCACTATTCGGCCTCTTAAATTCTCTGCGCCCACAAAACTCTCTTCCCACATCTACAAGCTTCTGCTTCCCCTTGAAAATATTCTCTCTGGTATGGCAAAAACACCAGGTGATCATGAACCCTTTAATTTCCAGGTAATTAAACCTTTTTCTTCAAAAATTTTGATCATTAATTCTGTATCTAATTACTCATTCCTCCTCTCTTGGTCCCTAGCATTCTAGCTCATTGAA
Organism: Hedera helix; assembly: GCA_947179155.2. Taxonomy (NCBI): domain Eukaryota; kingdom Viridiplantae; phylum Streptophyta; class Magnoliopsida; order Apiales; family Araliaceae; genus Hedera; species Hedera helix. The sequence goes on along the minus strand of OX359271.1, from coordinate 47,484,418 downwards.
TTATACATTCCTTGTTGTTTGGTGCAGACATGGGCCTTGAAGGTCTCAATCCATTGCGAAGGCTGCAAGAAGAAAGTAAGGAAAGTCCTGCAGAGCATCGAAGGTAAATGCAAAACTCACCCTCCAGCCAATCTGTATGCTTTTTATGAACCTGTTACGTAAACTTACTTGTCTTTAACCGTAACGATTTATAAATGTAATTTTTAATTTTGAAACAGAGAGGGTATGCATATTTTTTTAGTTTAGTCCCCTTTTGAGTTTCAAGTATTTTGTTTTAAATACTCTGTTTCAGGTGTTTACATGACAGAGATTGATTCTGAGCAACACAAAGTTACGGTTACTGGAAATGTGGACGCACAGACACTGATCAAAAAGCTTCTCAAATCTGGAAAACAGGCCGAGCTTTGGCCGGAATTAACCAATCCCATGTCAAAGAAGAACAAGAATAAGAACCAACCCAAGGAAGCTAATTCCGATGATAAACCAAAGAATTTAGCTGTAAAAAATGAAAACCCGGCCCAAAATAGTGGCAATGACAAAGAAAAACAGAATGAGCCGGGTGAGAATCCGCCGGAGAAACCCGCCGGCGGTGAAGCAGAGGAAAATGATGGTGAAAGTGAGGGAATTGTTCAGTCAAATGGAAATGGCACCACTGGTACGGGTGGAAATGGAGGAGGTAAAAAGAAGAAAAAGAGAGGGCAAAAGGGTAATACACCAAACGCTGGCGGTGCAGATGGTGGCAATGCACCGGCAGCCTCACCTCCGGAATCTCTTGGGGAAATGAGCCCGCCAGTAGGGGCAATGAATATGGGTATGGGTCCTCCACATCATCAAGTGTATCCGTACCCGCCTTCAACTCCAGTATACGGGCTGAGTTACAATATGGCGCATCCTAGTACCAGCTCCTCGTATTATGCTCCTCAAGTTTATGACTATAGGTATTCGAGACCATATGCGTATCCACCACCTACACCGTCGGTTCCAATCACTTCATCCAGCCATTACGGTTATGATCACGATGACGATGAAGAAAGTGGATGCTCCATCATGTGAAATAATCAAGTATACGTATATATATATATATATATATATATATGTATGTATGTATGTATGTATTATGTATACTATTAGTATAAAGGGAAGAGGTGCATTTTGTTAGGTGTTGCTGGCTTGTCTATGTTAAAATGTTGATGTGATGTGGTTTTGGGTTTTGAAATATTAATATTGGGTAACTGTTATTTTAAACGTAGCTCTGGCGTTTGGTTGAGTGGTGTGACTCTCTTCATGATATTATCATGAGATAAAGGGTTTTTACCTTGGCAAAGATAAGGTTGAAAGAGTATATGTATTCAATATTCTGCTAAAATATCAAAAAATAAATAAATGTAGCTCTGGTGCTTGCTCTTTTATTTTTTTTGTTTTTTCTAGAAGTAATTTTAGATTTTTAATGCTAATTGTTTTGACAAGTATTCGAGTCCAGTTTAATCATGCAAGCGATTTTGTATATCAACTTAAATACCTTGTGCAACTCTATGAATTTTGTTCATCTTATAAATATTATTCATTTTTCTCCGAGATTTTAACTTGCGTCAAGTAATTATGTTTAGTTGCGACTCATTTAATTGCAAACTTAGTTCTATTTGAAGGTCTTTAATTTTCATAGCCATCTTCATCAATTGTTCAAAACATAGTAGGAAAATGTTATTTTTCACAAGTAAAAAACTTATTATTTTTTTTTTCAAAATGTCTCTCATATGAAGAATGCCTTGTTAAAATATTACTAATTCTACAAAAACTTTCTCACCCGAAGATCTTGCGTAAAAGTAGGATAAATATACATACACACAAACCAAACATAACTTTTAAAAATATCATCATTCATCACCATTAAAAAGTATGTTTTTATATTGACATTCGCGTTACACAATATTTTTTAATAATAAGAATAATATTTTGTTTGGTTTGTGTGTACTTATACTTTTCCGACCTATGAAAGGAAAAAAGCTAACCACTTGTACGGGCACTCTTCCCTTGACCATATGTGAAATATATACTGCTTACTAGTTACCATGGGCTTTGTTTAACCAAATGGCAATTGGGTTGTGATGTTTTGTAGGTCCAAAAAAAGTCTCACTTTACCTTCCACACACTGTAAATATAGTAGATCTTTTCCTTTCTCTATCAAGCACAACTAGCAAGCATAATGATGGAATAAATGAAATGGCAAAAGAGTAGTAAGTAGGGTCCAAGGGAATGGTGTTCCTTTAAGAAAGCAAATTTTGTGTTTGGCTGAAAACTTGATGATCTTCAGATGGCTTTATTAATTTTTTCCTCGTGGAATATTAGTAGACACCCACTTTCCAATTGAAACTTCGTTTGTTTGTATGTTTCTACTAAATCTTTCTTTCTGAATGAATGAAGTTTTAGCTGCTGAGGTTCTATGGATTTGGTTTCTCAAGGTTTGGTTGCAAAAAGTGATTTGTGATTAGAGCGGGAATTCATAGTTCCACGAGACCTCATTCACATGAATAGTAAGTGGAGCTCCACTTATTATTCATGTAAGTAAAATTTTGCAGAATTATTAATTTTTCTTGTAAAAATATCAACTCTTTTGTGATTATTGTATTATGGTTTGTCCCAAGTCCCAACCCACCTCAAGTTTGCTCAAATAATTCATATATTTTATCGAGTGTGATATCTTAATAGTTCTTTTATTTTATTGTAAATAATTATTATAATTAGAGTTTATCCCTACAAAGTCAGAGTAGACATTACATAACAAACAATTAATAGAAATGTGTTTTATGTATTTAATTTATTGTATATGATTCAAAGTTCGAAGCTATTTTAATAAAATCAGCACAAATAACAAATATAAATTTCCCTATAAACCTTTACCCTCAATATCTTCATATAGACCCCTAAAATTTAAATAAAATATTATAAGTTCCTAAAAAAGCATACATAGTCTCTTTGGAAATTTAGCAGAAAACTTGAGATTAAGAAAAAGTGAGAGAGAGAGAGAAAAAAATTGCAGCTTTTATACATTAAGGATATTCATTTTCTCTTCTACATCTTCTTCTTCATCCCCACTACCTTCCATGCATAACTTTATGATGAAAGAGATTAAATTATTGGATCAATTATTTATAAGAAGGCGATGAATTTAATATTTTTGTTCTGATTAAACAAATTAATAATAGTAAAAGAATTTTATTGTAATTAGAAAGATTTTAAAGTTATTTTTTTAAAATATTCATGCGTGTGGAATCTAAAAGGTAAAAACCCCTTTCGGTTCAACAAAATAAAGAGACCCGAGGAAAAGCCTAAAACTAAAAGCTACAGCATGCACTTTTGTTGTCATCTTCTCAATATTAGTATTTAAAAGGAATTGATATTTTTACGAGAGAAATTAATATTTTTACAAGTTTATACTTGCATGAATATTTAATGGAGTTCATTTTTACGTGAGTAGAGTCTTATAAAAATATTAATTTTTTTTGTGAAAATATCATTCCCCTATTTAAAATGTGTTCAGTCTAAAAGGAGTCGATTTCCATTACAAAATTTATAGTACTTGTAAGCTTGATTTCCTAGAAATAAAATCATGAATCGGGACATAAATGAATTAGTATATGCTCAGTATATGCTCATTGTCAAGTTGGTGATGGGTGTTTGTCTAATTTATTCCACTACAATTATATATTCTTTATATATATCCCAAACATTAAAGCCTAGTCGCAAGATTTTAGAATATCCTTTTCTTTTATAGAATGTTCACTACCATAAAAAAGAAAAAAGAAATTGATCACCATAATACTGGCAACTACATTCCATTTATGCTGTTTTTCTTAAACCAGATTGTGAAAGCTGAAAAGCTCTGTCCACCATTCAGAATACTTATATTTTCCTTTGAATTATTCTTCTAGATTTCCCTTTTATAATTTTTGAAGATATGGTGATAAAACCTTGATTATTATCCAATTCTGTTTTGAAGCTGTCAAGTAAAAAGGCAGTGAGATCTTCTGTAATCAAATATTTTATCTGTATCGAAACTTATGGCGACAGTTTTTAAAGTCTATGGCGACGGCATGTACTATTGCTAGTCTTATTTTTTTTTGTAAGACTACGGCGACGGAACATATCATCGTCATAAACTCTAAAAACTGTCGTCATAAGTATCGACACAGAGAAACATAATCAAAAGATCTCGTACCAGTAAAAAAATTAATATAATTGTAATCTCTCTTTTCTTTTCTTTTTTTGGGGTAATAGAGATGTAATATTGTACTTTGTTTTCAAGAGTATTATGTAAATGATTTAGTTAGAAAAATATAATGAAAATATTGTCACACCCTTGCTTAATGGCGGTAGTGCAATCTTTTGAGTACCACACTATATGAGATTAGAGCTCTAAATAGTAATCGAAAAATTCGTATTCGTCTGTATAAGTATTTAAAAAATATATATATAATTATTATTTGTATTTTAAATAAAACAGATATATTCGTATTTAATTTTAAAGTATCGATAAATAAACAGATACGAATACAGATATAAATGTATTCATATTAATTTAACATATGACTATAAATATATTTGAATAATAACAAATATCCGATATCCAATGTCGTAATTAGTGATGCAGTTGTTTTTTATTTTATTTTTTATGTTGTTACTTATTTATCTTCCATTACAAAAGGAAAAAATAAAGATAATATAATCATTTTGAATTACACGACAATAAATGCTTAAATTGCATTTGGATATGTAGTAGAGATAGGATATGTAGGAGGCTGGTATCTTCTTTTACCAAGTATTTATCTATTTATTTTTAATACTACCCAAATATGTCACTACTTTGGTTATATAACTCTTGAATCCAAAAATTAGAATCTCTCTTTGATTTTCTCACAAATATAGAGTATTCAATTTTTTTAGATAAAGTTAATAATTTTTTTAAAATTAAATTTGCTAACTCTATAATTTATTAATAAGAAATTAATTTTTTTACTATATTGATACCTTTTTTCAAATAAATATTCATATCTACGATGAAAATAGAATAACCGCCTCAATTTTAATATTGATTTTCATTTACTACTCATCACTTTTTACAATAGAATAGTATTTTGATAAGAGGTTTACTATATATAAGGATAAATTTATGCCGATGGTAAATATCAACGTATAAAGAACTTCATACTAATAAAGTTTCACTTTAGTTGCTATCCAATTTCGTCATAAAATTTATCTGACATATAATCATTTTTATTTTTTTGATAATTATGTAAACAATAATTTTGAAAGACATATTTTTCCATAGAAGGGTTATTTTCGCAATAAAAGATGATATTTTTTACTTAGTATACTAATTTATTTGAGGAAAATTTGGTGTAAATCATTTTATTTATTAGATTATCAATTCTTAGGGTATCCCAAATCTTAATTTTTTTCAAGGTATATTTTTAAAAAAATGCCATAACTCAACACAATTCTTGGATCCGCCGCAGCTGCTCATATCAGTATATATATTCATGTATGCGAATTACACCTGATTTTGGAGAGGATGGAATATTTTGGTTGCCATCTTTCCATAAGAGAACAGAGTTTTAGAAATTGACAATCTCCCAAACAAATAAAATTAAATAAAAAATAATCAAAATTATGAGTGAGAATTTACCAACCCAACCCTCATTTTTATCATTACAGCATGGTCAGAATATCGAAGGAGCAGGAACGTACTCATTCATATATTGTTTAATTAATCCATATCCCCTAAAGTAAAGAACAATTATATAAATGTAGGATAGGATATTTCCTGATAATTGAATATATAGAAAACAAACAAAAGAACTGCATCACCAAGTCATTATAGTAAATCCTTTAACTAAAAGAAGATCATTACTTAGAAAAATCCTAATTAAATCA